>FNXX01000021.1:269543-590905 GCA_900108845.1 Iljinskaea planisiliqua
AATTATCCGTTGGTAATCCTAAGATTGAGGACATAGAGCAAATTTTGGAAGAGAAATAATTGATGGGAGAGAGAATGGAGAAATTGAAAGAGGAATGGGACTTGTAAAACTTTCAATATTCTGAACAAATTTTAAATGGAGATAATATTTATTACGCATTTGATGAGGATACTTCTTGCTTTGTTTGTTGTAGCATATCCAAACAACAACCCCTTCGGTCGTCCAAATATCCGTGCATCTGATGTTGAAAATGGTCAAACCACTTTTTGGAGTGAACCATCATATTCCACATTTATAAATTTTTTGCTTTAGCATAATAAATTGGGCACTAAAGCATATTTGTCTTAGCAGTTTCTGTTTATACAAGAAACATATGCAGTTAATACTGCAAATGAATGTAACTGCATATGATTTTTCTAATGAGTTTACATATAACCCGGATGATTCATCAATAAAAAAAACTCTCTTATGTGATATGTTTTTCTTTGCATCACATAAATATGTAATCCCATATGATGATGACATCTTTAATCCCTCTAATTGTGGCCACGTAACATACTGCTCTGATCGTTCGGGGTCAGAAGTGAAACGCCCCGACCCGGATACACGATCCAGATCAGTTGTCCCACTTCTTAGTCCCCTAGAGACTAAGGCCCTATTCAAACAACTTAACATTTCTAATCCAGGAGGTTCCTCTATCTACCATTATGCGGAATTTAAAGGAGATAGATAATTTAAAAAGGAACTCTTATTGATATAAGGATTCGATACAGCATGTTAAAGGTTGCCCGACGGCTTTACATGGACCGATCCCATCCTATTCTGAGTTCCTAACACACACCACACATCATCAGGGGGGGGGGCGCCGAACCGTGCACCTAGGCTTGGTCCGTACTCGGACCAACCTCACGTCCTGAAAAGATATAAGCATGTCAGAAACCGGACTGATCCGCAACTGAACTATGCATATGCTTTCCCAGAACTCTTATGCCCCGTTAGTATAGCCGAAGCCTATCCTAACTCATCCTAAGACTTTCCCTAATTGTACTTAGTCATTCAACCAACCGCCCCACATGACCAAGTAACAACTAGGTAGCCTTAGGGACAAATGGTCGAACCATCTGTCTGGAGGAACCAACGGGCCAGAGACCGTGGCACTCCTTGGCACGTATCGGCCTTTCGGCCGACCGCGGCACTGCTCCGAATTCTCGCGACCAGACCACTTGTACTGACCGTAGAGGTACGGTCACCCAAGGATATGTTCCCACACATCCGAGGCATGCCGACACTCACACCGGTTCTGTGGGTCGAGGTCGAGACTCGGCCGTGATGGCCTATGTACCGAACAGGTGCAATCATGCCGAACGGTCGCTATGGTTCACGAGCGGACCGGGCCCGTCGGCCAAGTGGTTTTACCGGCCAAAGACACGCATGACATGTCTCTGGTACGTTTACACACTCGCACCGGGTCACCCTATCCATCCCGTAACCGACCGTAAGGCCCCTTGCTCCAAACGGTGTCATTGGCCGAACAGGCGCGGAGGTCCACAGGTCGCGTTTAACCGACCCTTGGCACCAACCGTCCGTCCCGTCCAAGTTCCTTACGAACCGGACGATTCCCATAGGCAACCGACAGTTATTGTTCGCAACCCTTCCCAGGCATCCCGACGTGACCATACGGCCAAAGGTTCCTTTACGGATTCAACCCAGATCGACCCGTAGCCTGATCCAGGCGCACTAAGCGACCCGACCTTGGTAACCGTTTCTCGCACTCTAAGTAATGCCTGAGCAGTTGCGACACAACGTAACTGCTTTCACATGAGATCGGCCGAAACCACATCCCACGGATCAGCCGTATAGAAAGGTAGAGAGGGAGACAAGTCAAGGTAGCAAGACCGAGCCCCGTCAGTCCGGTTCCGGGATCGCAACGGTTGCCACCGGCGATCCAGGATCGACGGTTAGACACGGGTTTAGTCGTACGTACCTTTCGGGCTTGATCAGGATCGGCAAGGCCTTTGCCTTTATCGACGGCCGGAACTTCCCCTTCCCCAGACATCTCTTCCCGGTCGTACCCTCTTTCTTTCTCACTTCCGATCGTATTCGGTTAATCTCTCTTTTCTTTCTATTTACGGTTTTTCCTCTGCAGGAACTGATGTCGATCAAGTCGCAGGGGCCCTGGTATTTATAGGCGAGGCCCTCCCCTGTTCGACAGTTACCACACGACCAGACGCCTCCTTTCAGAGAGGGTCGCCCTGGTTCGTGGTGTCCCTGCGAACAGGCACCTCTTCACCCATGCCCCTTCGCCTATCGAACTCAACTGCCCCGAGCACTAGCTGACCCAGCTAGCTCACTGGGTCACCAGCTGGCCCCAGCTGAGGGTCACTCCCTCCAGCTGGCCGAGCTGGCCGCGAGCTGAACCAGCTGACTTAGCTGGAGTGTCACTGCCCCTTCTGGCCCGTGAGCTTCCCCAACTGTCACCAGCTGACGTTCCTGCTCGGGGGAGCTGTTTTCCTCCCATACTTAGCTCGGATTGGGACCATCGTCCTGTCCGGCCTTCACCCTTACGAACCATGACCTTAACGACCAAGGTCTTTCGACCCGGCCTCCCTTTCTGGCCCCATGGTCCGCGTTCGGGCCTTAGTGTGGTTTTGGGACATTACAGGTCTCCCCCACCACTGAGGGATTCGTCCCCGAATCCGACTAGTATTCCCGCATGGCCAACCCAAACTATTCCGGGTACTCAGTCTTCATCTTAGCCTCGGTTTCCCAAGTTGTTTCCTCTTTCCCATTGCAAGTCCACACAACCCTTACAATAGGAACAGTTTTCTTCCTGGTTGCCTTTTCCATCCGGTCCTCAATCCTCACCGGCCATGTTTCTAAGGCCAGATTTGGCTTCAGATCCGGTGGCAACTCAGGTTCGAGCACATCTCGGTCGGACAAGCATTTGCGGAATTGAGAAACATGGAATACATCATGAAATGCATCCATTTCCATCGGTAGGTCTAACTTATAGGCCACCGTTCCGACCTTCCTCAAGACCTTGAATGGTCCCAAGTATCTCGGGTCCAGCTTGCCCCGTTTCGATACTCTGGCCCGGCCTTTGAAGGTAATCATTTTGAGATAGACCCAGTCCCCTTCCTGGAACTCCAGGTCTTTTCTCCTCTTGTCCGCGTAGCTTTTCTGCCGATCCTGTGCCTCTTTCATTTTCCTTTTGAGGAACTTTATCTTCTCGGTGGTTTCATCCACAATGGCCGGACCGATTATGCTTCGTTCCCCAACTTGGGTCCAGCATAAGGGGGTTCGGCACGGTCTCCCATACAATGCCTCATATGGGGACATGTCTATACTTGACTGATAGCTATTGTTATAAGCAAATTCAGCCAGAGGTAAGTACCTTTCCCAGGAGTCTCCCCACTCCAGGATGCAGGCTCTCAACATGTCCTCCAAGGTTTGTATGGTTCTTTCTGACTGACCGTCAGTCTGTGGGTGATAGGCCGTACTCATTTTCACCTTTGTTCCCAAAGCCTTCTGGATTGCCTGCCAGAAGTGTGAAGTGAATCGGCCATCCCTATCCGAGACGATACTGGCCGGTACACCATGAAGTCTCACGATTTCGTTGATGTATTTTCTGGCTAACTTCTCCACTCCATCAGTTTTCTTGATGGCTATGAAATGGGCAGATTTAGTGAGCCGATCTACAATCACCCAGACCGCATCCTTTTTGGTCTTGGTCGTGGGTAAACCTGTAATAAAATCCATTGTGATATGGTCCCACTTCCATTCCGGAATGGGTAGGCTTTGTAGCACCCCACTCGGCACCTGATGTTCTGCCTTGACCAGTTGACATATTGGACAGCGCGAAACCCACTCAGCCACATCCCGTTTCATGCCGACCCAATGGTAGTACCGCTTCAGGTCACGGTACATTTTATTGAGCCCGGGATGTATGGAGAATTTGGATTGATGTGCCTCTTTTAAGATCTCCTCTTTCAATGGCTTATCATCGGGTACACAAACTCTTCCATGGACCACAATGGTCCCATTGTTAGAAGTTTGGTACTCGGCCTTATCATTGCTTACCATTTTCTTAAGATTCTCATCCTTTCCTTGAGCAATCTTAATTCTAGTAAGCAAATCGGCCTGGTCAGCCGCTCCTAGGCCTAGAGGTTCGACATCCGTGGACAGGGCATTCAGATTGAGAGTCCCGATCATATTGACCAGCACTTCCGCATCTTTCCTGACCTCCACCTCTGTCCTCCTCCTGCTTAAAGCATCAGCCACAGAGTTGGCTTTCCCCGGATGGTAAGCTATGTCAAGATCATAATCGGCCACCAATTCCATCCATCTCCGCTGCCTTAAATTGAGTCGGGCTGCGTGAACATATATTTCAAACTTTTATGGTCGGTAAAGATTTGTACCTTAGCCCCATAAAGGTAGGACCGCCAAATCTTTAAGGCAAACACCACAGCCGCCATCTCCAAGTCATGTGTGGGGTAGTTTCCCTCATGTTTTCGGAGCTGTCTGGATGCATAAGCGATTACTCGGTCCTTCTGCATCAAAACACACCCCAAGCCTGTGATGGAAGCGTCCGTGTACACCGTATAAGGTCCTCGGCCTCAGGCAAGGCCAGGACCGGTGCTTTGGTCAGCATGTCCTTGAGTTTCGAGAAACTCTCCTCACAAGCTTCCGACCACACGAATTTCACTCCCTTCCCGGTTAGCACAGTCATGGCCTTAGCCATACTTGCAAAACCTTTCACAAACTTCCTGTAGTATCCGGCCAAACCCAGGAAGCTCCTTACTTCCGTGGCATTCTTCGGTCTAGGCCATCTCTAATGGCCTTAACCTTTTCCGGATCTACTGACACACCTTGTTCCGAGACAATTGTCCCAGGAACCCGATGGTCCTTTGCCAGAAGCTGCATTTACTCAGCTTGGCATAGAGCTTATGCTCCCTCAACCTTTCCAGCACGATCCTTAGATGTTTCTGATGATCGGTTTCCGTTTTTGAATAGACAAGTATGTCATCAATGAAGATGATCACAAACTCGTCGAGACAATCCCGGAACACCTCATTCATCATTTTCATGAAGGCCGCAGGAGCATTGGTAAGGCCAAATGGCATGACAACAAACTCATAATGGCCGTACCTGGTCCTAAACGCGGTCTTCCTAACATCTTCAGGAGCGATCGGAATCTGATGGTATCCGGATGCTAGATCTATCTTAGAGAACCAGGCCGCCTCCTTGAGTTGGTCCAGTAGTTCGTCTATCCGAGGCAACAGGTACTTGTTTTTCACAGTAACCCGGTTTATGCCTCGGTAATCTATGCATAACCGGAAACTCCCATCCTTCTTTTTGACAAATAAGACCGGTGCTCCCCAAGGAGAACTACTCGGCCTTATAAATCCCTTTTCCAGCAGTTCCTCTAACTGCTTCTTAAGCTCAGCCATTTCGGCCGGAGCCATTCTATAAGGAGCCTTAGAGAGTGGTGCCGTACCTGGTTCCAGTTCGATGGTGAATGGATCCGCCCTCTCTGGTGGCAAGCCGGACAGGGTCTGGAACACATCCCCAAACTCCCTGACCACCGGTATGGTATCCATCTCGGCTTCCTTTCCCAATTCCGGGATGTTGATGGTGGCCAAGTATGCCTCGCACCCCTTCATCAACATCCTTTCCGCTTGAATGGCCGAAACCAACAAGCTCCCCGAGGTTGGTCGGATTCCCTGGAATTCCAACGTCCCCTCCTCCCTCTCAAACCGTACACGCCCCCGGTGACAGTCGAGAGTCGCCTTGTTTCTTCCTAGCCAGTCCATCCCCAAAATCACCTCGTGATTCTTGAGTTCGATGACTACCAGGTCAACAGGCATTTCGGTTCCTTTAACAAGGACCGGGACCTTTCTTATCAGCCCCTGAGGGAGCATGACTTGACCACCGGCCGCATTCACTATGCTGCCTTCCACGGTGGCTCCATCCTTAGCTTTCCCTCAATACCAATTCCGGACTCACAAAACTATGCGTAGCCCCGGAATCAAATAAGGTGTGTGCTTCTACACCACCTATGTTCAGGGTCCCTACACATTCCCAGAATGCTAAGGATTCTACCCCCCCCCCCATCTTATTCTAATGCAATGCATAGAATCTTCAAGACTAGGCTCGGGTCATAACGTACCAGTGATTGCATTGAAGGTACTGGCTTCCCCAGTATCCTTAGAAAGCTCGTAAACCCGTGGCGTCCCGGCTGGCCTTGCGGCCTGAGCCACAGGAACTGCCCCACCAGGATTACTTCTCGGGTTTCCCTGTCTACCCCCTTGCTGCCTAGGACATTCCCTTGCAAAATGTCCGGTCTTACCGCAGTGATAGCAGGTCTTTCCCGATTCACTGGTCATCCCTTCTCTCAGCCTAGGGCAGTTCAAGACATCATGGTCCATCCTGCCGCACTTGGCACACGCTCCCATTGCCTTCCAGCACTTTCCATAGTGCTTTCGGCCGCAACTGGGGCAATCGGATGGCCCCGGGCCATCCTTCTCCTGGTCCCACTTTCTTTTATGGGTACCAGGCTTATTCCCTTGGCCAGTCTTTGCCTGAGCCTTCACCCGACTTTCCTCAGCCAGGATGACCTCAAGCAAAGCGGCTCTCTCCACTAGTTCTGATACGGAAGCAAACTTCCGTACCGCACAGTGGACCCGGAGGTCGACCTTAAGTCCACGGAAAAACCTCTGGACTTGGGTGGATTCCTCCTCAAACTCCCGTCCTACGTACTTACGCAGACGGTTAAATTCCTCCTCATATTCCCGTACCGTTCTCCGGCCTTGGGTGAGTTCTAGGAACCTACTTTCCATCCGATCCCACGCTTCGGTTGGAAAGTATTTGCGGTTGAATTCCGTCTCAAATTCCGCAAAAGACGTTAACTTGCCCCCAGTGCGCTTATCCACAGTAAGCCACCAGTTATGGGCGTCCCCTTCCAGGAAATGGACTGCTATGTCCTTCCTGTAGTCCTCTGGACATCGGGTCGAGCTGAAGTTCCGTACTAAACGGCTCCTCCACTCATCCGCTTCAACGGGGTCTATACTCCCCTTGAAGTGTTTTGTTCCCAAACGGGAAATGTGATCCAGCAGACTCAGATAGTCCACTCTACGGACCACACGAGGCGGGTTTATTTCAACCACGTCCTCATCCTCGACTCGCTGGGCCCCTTTCAAAACCCCTGTAGTTTCCTTTCCCGTGGATTGACCCACGGTAGGGTTTTCAGCCGGGGTGAGGGTCTGAGTCAAAGTGGTCATCTGGGTCATGACCGTCTGCAGGGCTGCCCACATCTCTTCCGTAGAAGGGATAGCAGGCCGGCTCACGCCGTCAGCCCTGGTATCCTTACCAACATGGTCCCGTTCCACGTTGGAGGACTCGGCCATTTCCTCCTCTTCCACTTGCTCAATCCCGACCTCCCCCGTACGGGTCTGAGCGGTCACGGGAGGAATTACCGTACCGGTATTCCCATTCCCGACCACAGGTCCAGTCGGGTCGTCAACCATTTGGTTGGAAGTTCCTACCCCCGCCAGTGTGACATCCACTGCGGTTTTCTTAGACTTCCTCCTTTTGGAGGACTTAGTTTTCTCATCCTACAAGTTCAAAGTATATTAGAACCGTCTAATAGCCTATTGAACCAAGGAAAACAAGAAAACCTAACACTGATCCTTCGGCGCCTGACGTGTGTGTGTGTACTATCCCATAACCTCACTGTCCTAGAATCAAGCATGCTCTGATACCAACTTGAAACACCCCGACCCGGATACACGATCCAGATCAGTTGTCCCACTTCTTAGTCCCCTAGAGACTAAGGCCCTATCCAAACAACTTAACATTTCTAATCCAGGAGGTTCCTCTATCTACCATTATGCGGAATTTAAAGGAGATAGATAATTAAAAAGGAACTCTTATTGATATAAGGATTCGATACAGCATGTTAAAGTTTGCCCGAAGGCTTTACATGGACCGATCCCATCCTATTCTGAGTTCCTAACACACACCACACATCATCAGGGGGCCGCCGAACCGTGCACCTAGGCTTGGTCCGTACTCGGACCAACCTCACGTCCTGAAAAGATATAAGCATGTCAGAAACCGGACTGATCCGCAACTGAACTATGCATATGCTTTCCCAGAACCCTTATGCCCCGTTAGTATAGCCGAAGCCTATCCTAACTCATCCTAAGACTTTCCCTAATTGTACTTAGTCATTCAACCAACCGCCCCACATGACCAAGTAACAACTAGGTAGCCTTAGGGACAAATGGCCGAACCATCTGTCCGGAGGAACCAACGGCCAGAGACCGTGGCACTCCTTGGCACGTATCGGCCTTTCGGCCGACCGCGGCACTGCTCCGAGTTCTCGCGACCAGACCACTTGTACTGACCGTAGAGGTACGGTCACCCAAGGATATGTTCCCACACATCCGAGGCATGCCGACACTCACACCGGTTCTGTGGGTCGAGGTCGAGACTCGGCCGTGATGGCCTATGTACCGAACAGGTGCAATCACGCCGAACGGTCGCTATGGTTCACGAGCGGACCGGGCCCGTCGGCCAAGTGGTTTTACCGGCCAAAGACACGCATGACATGTCCCTGGTACGTTTACACACTCGCACCGGGTCACCCTATCCATCCCGTAACCAACCGTCAGGCCCCTCGCTCCAAACGGTGTCATTGGCCGAACAGGCGCGAAGGTCCACAGGTCGCGTTTAACCGACCCTTGGCACCAACCGTCCGTCCCGTCCAGTTCCTTACGAACCGGACGATTCCCATAGGCAACCGGCAGTTATTGTTCGCAACCCTTCCCAGGCATCCCGACGTGACCATACGGCCAAAGGTTCCTTTACGGATTCAACCCAGATCGACCCGTAGCCTGATCCAGGCGCACTAAGCGACCCGACCTTGGTAACCGCTTCTCGCACTCTAAGTAATGCCCGAGCAGTTGCGACACAACGTAACTGCTTTCACATGAGATCGGCCGAAACCAATCCACGGATCAGCCGTATAGAAAGGTAGAGAGGGAGACAAGTCAAGGTAGCAAGACCGAGCCCCGTCAGTCCGGTTCCGGGATCGCAACGGTTGCCACCGGCGATCCAGGATCGACGGTTAGACACGGGTTTAGTCGTACGTACCTTTCGGGCTTGATCAGGATCGGCAAGGCCTTTGCCTTTATCGACGGCCGGAACTTCCCCTTCCCCGGACATCTCTTCCCGGTCGTAGCCTTTTCTTTCTCACTTCCGATCGTAATCGGTTAATCTCTCTTTTCTTTCTGTTTACGGTTTTTCCTCTGCAGGAACTGATGTCGATCAAGTCGCAGGGGCCCTGGTATTTATAGGCGAGGCCCTCCCCTGTTCGACAGTTACCACACGACCAGACGCCTCCTTTCAGAGAGGGTCGCCCTGGTTCGTGGTGTCCCTGCGAACAGGCACCTCTTCACCCATGCCCCTTCGCCTGTCGAACTCAACTGCCCCGAGCACTAGCTGACCCAGCTAGCTCACTGGGTCACCAGCTGGCCCCAGCTGAGGGTCACTCCCTCCAGCTGGCCGAGCTGGCCGCGAGCTGAACCAGCTGACTTAGCTGGAGTGTCACTGCCCCTTCTGGCCCGTGAGCTTCCCCAACTGTCACCAGCTGACGTTCCTGCTCGGGAGAGCTGTTTTCCTCCCAGACTTAGCTCGGATTGGGACCATCGTCCTGTCCGGCCTTCACCCTTACGAACCATGACCTTAACGACCAAGGTCTTTCGACCCGGCCTCCCTTTCTGGCCCCATGGTCCGCGTTCGGGCCTTAGTGTGGTTTTGGGACGTTACAAGAAGAAATTGAGGTATATGTTATAAAGTTTTGTTTAGCATATGAAGTTTAATGTTTCAAATGTTGACCATTATTAGAGATGTGTTTTAGGTTCAGTTTGAGAGAATGAGACACTAATTTATCTCGCAAGATTTTTGAATAAAACTGAGGTCTATATTTATATAATGTTTTGGTTAGTATATGAAGTTGTTTGTTTAAAATGATGATCATATATAGAGATGTGTTTACATTAAACATCTGATACATTGTTTGTTGTAGAATACTCTCCCAATTCGTTTGAAAACTTGCCTCGTTCGTGTTCAGTTACATTCATACAGAACATGATTTAAGATTGCTTTTTCGTTTCAAATGTTTACATTAAAAAAAAAATTCTTTTTATCAAAACTGTAGTCGAATCGTTTTTAATTGGCTATAAATCAAGTAACTGTACCTTTCTGAAAAAAAAAAGATATTCAACGCTTCTTCCAAATATCCCCTGTTATGGAGTCAATGAACGAGTAAAAACATTGCTTTCTGGGCTCCATCATCGTCCTTGCACTGACGCCAACATAAACAGAGTTTCCAGAACTGTCAAAATCTTAGAAAACTCACGACCAAAACTCCATGCATCCGACTTAAAAATTAACTTGATAAACATATCCAATCTCCAGACCACGTATTCCTCATTTATGAATTTCTAATTTAGGAATGATTTTTATATATGAAAAGCCTATATAATGATTTTTTTTAACATCATTATAGACTTCAACATGGATCGCTGACCCCGAACGATCAGAGCAGTCATTCTTCATTTAGGTGTCCCACAATGCATAGATCATTCACTCTGATCGTTCTATGATATCTTCATGTTCCCAAATTCATAAAACATAAACATACTCTGAGCTTAAATATATTGTTCCCCATATTGTTATAATAGATATTAGATACCAGAAAGGTATATTATATTTAATCATCTTTAATTATCAAAATGGTTCATATAACCAGCAAAACCGTGACTAGTCGCTGCGACATGTAAACGAACAAAAAATCTATTGCAGATTTTAGTCACAAGTCGCTGCGACAGATAAACGAACCATTTTGGGGTTAGTAATATCTTCATTTAGTAATTAACTCATATGGTAACACCATTAACCAACCAATATTTAAAGTTCCACAACTTCGTGAATTTATGCATCAGACAGCATCCATTAATTCCATGTGTCATAAAACAGTATCCCCAATTTGGTTCATTTACTTGATTCCATTTCTTTTCCGGTGGTGCTCAAGGGAGTGATGAAAACATGTCTGATGCAAGGTATTTAGGAGTTCCTATTGTGAAAGCAGTTTTACGGTCAGCGAAAAAGTTCTATGATACCTTCACATATTAGAACATCTCTAATATGTGAAGTGCGATTATTACTGTGGAAAGACTGTCAGCGAAAAAGGAAGAAGAATTAGAAACACAGCTTATAAGTGTGAATTGGCCAAGCGCAGAGAAGAGACAATAAAAACGACTGCGTTTCAATGGTTCCGGTCCAGATGTCGGTGGTGCATTTCTCACGGTATCACTGTAACAGCTTTTTTCACTAATTTATGGGTTTACCTTTTAAATTCCATAAACTTTTTGAAAAGGCGCTATACTTTCATTTGTTTCAATTAATTATTTTGATTTAAGAGATGATTACACTAAAGAGCACTTTTGAGATTTTATTTTCATAATAACACACTTTGTGCTCTTAGGGCACTTTGTATGTGTGTAACTCCTATTTTACCCTCTAACTAAGTAACTATTATAACTAATATCGAGATTGTTTTAACATCACGAGAATCTTCTTTTTTGACCACACAATTACATTTCTCATAAGTAACTCTTCTTAGTTTCTGTAAAAGTAAAAGGAGAAGAAAAATAAAAACCCTAGATTTATTCTGTGCGTTTGCCACTGTGTCGATGAAGCTAAATCGAAATTGTTATTGGCGGAGATCGACAATTGTAATAGCAGGTAATAGTAAACTTTTCGGTTTGTTTTTATTTTGATTTGTCTGTGTTTCAATGAAAATGGGTTAAGTTGAAACGTCACCAAAATTCGGGTGGTCGGGGTTGAGTCGCCGGATACCAACCATCGTAATGGGAGTTATCAGTGTTTCAACGGTGTTTCGAGGAAAACGAGTAGTCGGGATTGAGAGTGTTTGAGATTTCGATATCGGGATTCAGGATTTGAGATTTTGATGTCGGTGGCAAGGCAAGATGTTCAATTTCGTGTAAGTTAATCCATGATTTATTGACCAGTTAGTTAGTGTCTCGAAATATGTATGTTTTATGGTCAGTCTTTGGTGGACACCCTCTGAGTTTGGGACTAGGTGGGTAGGTGTCGGAGGTGGTGTAGTGACCATTTTTGACTATCCATGAGAGAAGCTAGCAAAACATTCTGGATTAGCGTTGACCGAAGTAAAGGTAAGAGAAAGAGTTCGTACTTTTCATTTTTTTTTCTTTTTCTTTTGGGAAAAAATGTGGATAGGTAACCGTGGATGATAAATGATTGTTAACTTGTGGTGGATGTGATAGGAAATATCCACGTGGTCATAAGCTTATGGATGATATGACTAATACATATGTTTCATGGGTTCCCACACATGCGGTCATAAGTTTGTGGATAAAGGTTGAGGTGAGTGGTATTGTGGTCCGGTTGCAGTGAAATTTATGAAGTTGCATGCCAATGAAGACGCTAACCGAGGGCTGGATGGTCTGGATGATAAGTTGGTGGATATATTCAGGAAGTAGTACGCATTGGACAATTACAAAGAGTGGGTGATGACTTTGTATTGTAGTTATATGAGTTGGTAGAAATATGTGGGTTTTTTGTGTGTTTTCAATCTTAAGTATGGAAGGGGTTATTGCGGATTTGTTTTAATGTAAACCTAATGGAATGTTGTGTGGATGGATAACATAATATATTATGTTGTGTTTTTTATGTTTTTTAATATGGTGGTCATTGCAGATTTGGTTGAAAACATTTTGTGTGATAATATTAGAGTTCTTGATAACGTTTTTAATGTACATATGAACATTGTTAGTAAGTCATATGGTTGATACGTGGATATGTGGTACCCATATCCATATCCATATCCATATAGAACTTTTGTAATGTACATATGAACATTGTTAGTAAACCA
This sequence comes from Iljinskaea planisiliqua, assembly GCA_900108845.1. Taxonomy (NCBI): domain Eukaryota; kingdom Viridiplantae; phylum Streptophyta; class Magnoliopsida; order Brassicales; family Brassicaceae; genus Iljinskaea; species Iljinskaea planisiliqua. The sequence continues at coordinate 282,526 of FNXX01000021.1, forward strand.
TATGGTTGATATGTGGATATGTGATACCGTTGATATATGGTATTTATATCTATATAGAATATTTGTTTGTGGGTACATAAGGCCATGTCGACATAGTGGATATATGGGGTTATGTCCATAAGGATATGTCCAGATGGAAGGATATGTACGAAGATCGGTGGACAAATTAGATATAAAATAAGATGAGTATACATCATTTTAGCTTACATAAATACAAATTGTGTCAATTATAAAAATGTGTGCACCATTTTGAGTGATTTGGGCAGGCGAAAAGTGTTTCAAACGAAACCACCATCAAAAACAATATTTATCAAATGTATCCAACAAAAGAAACCGCCAACAAAAAACTAATGCATAAGTCTTCTGATAAATGGTGAAAAATCAACGTCACTATGTCCATGCCACAATGTCCATACCATCATGTCCACGATATCATATCCACACCATCGTGTATGTGATATCGTATTCACTCAATCTTGTCCACAAATTATTTTCTATGGACATTTTTATGAAGAAAGAGAATCAACAAAAATAGTACCTGATATCATTCCAGTTTAATTTCTGGTCCACTTTGTATTGTTTGCAAAAAGAAAATCACATTTGGATAGTTTTCAAGAGCTTTTCCAAATACAAGCAAAATAACGCGACAATGTCCACACCATCGTATCCATTCCATTGTGTCCACGCCGGCATGTCCATGCCACCATGTCTTTGCCACCAGGTCCATGCAACCATGTTTTCAAATTTCATAGGAAACTAAAATTGAGGGAGTGTGGACAATACACTGTGGGCACTGAAGCATGGACAAGGCACTGTGGAAAATGTAATCTAATGGAAAAAAACTAGGAACAAGAAAACAGAAAACTCTTGCTTTTCATAAACATGTTCATACAAATATTTTCACACATATGTATCTCTGGCCACTATATCAAGTTTCTAGGTTCCCAAAAGTCATCCATCTTATGTAGAAATAATTATTCGCAACTACATAGATAAAAGAGTAAAAAAGAAACAAAAATATAGAAATCTTCGCAAATTGTCCGTTAAAACATGTTCACAAAACATTTGTTCGCTAATTTCCAAACCCTTAAGCTGAAGTCCAAAGTTGTGATCATGTCCACGACATCATATCCATGATTTCATGTTCACGACTTCATGTCCATAAACTCATGTCCACTATCACATGTATTTCCTGCAAATTGACAGTTTCTAGAGTTTCATTAAGCCAAATTTAAAACAGATAAGATATAAAACATTGTGTTGTTTCTTATGATATGATGTTTTTCCATGCAATACCGATATAAATCAGAGCTGAAATTTGTGGAGAATATAGTTCTTATGTTTGTGGACATGTGGTTGTGTTCGGTCTTTGAGGTTCTCTCTGTCTGAGTTTAAGGCTGTTACTAGATTACCTTGTGGTGAATTTGAAGAAGAATACAACCACATGTTTCAGTTGCCAATGAAGGATGAGTCGTATGGATATTGAAAAAAGTTGATTGGACCTGATTATAATGAATGTAATGTATTGGACGTATTATGATGGATGCGGTTTTGTGGACGTAATATTATGGACATAACCTTATGGATGTTATAATTATGGACAACGTTTATGGACACACACATCGCTTCTATGGACACCATCTCATAGACACCATCTCATGGACAACCTACTTTCCACCAGTTTTCGTGGTCACCAACCTAATAAGGTTTATTCTTCTTACCTTTATCCATCTCAGATTTATTACTTATCCATCTTAAATTCCAATGGACTACGATCATCGCTTCATGACATAGGTAACCAAATAACAGAACCACATGTACAACCACAAACTGAACTTGGTGGATTCTATATTTATAATAACAATGCCTTTTGGTGGATAGAGAGTTGACCAAATATCAGTCTGTGAGAGAGTCTTGTTTTTTTGTAATTTTTGGGTTGTAGCAAGACATATAATGAGTTTTTGTTGTATCTTAATATTAATTTCTTTTGCTGGTTGAACAATAACCATATAGTATATGGTTGCATTATAATTTCGTATTTATTGCTTAGCCGACTTTCCTGATCTTAGTTACCACGACACTTATGACCATCTGACCATAATATAAACTCCCTTGAATCACCCAGTCTGAAGTTGCAAAGATTCTGGAACGGATGGAACAGAACTGTGAAGAATGGAATATGAGATGGATTGAATGGCTTTGCTAAGAGGCTGCGGAATTTCCTCAAGCAAACCAGGTTGAATTCTTGATATGACACACAAGAATTCGGGTTTGTTTACTGGATATGACACACCAATAAACAGTGATCTAAATTCAAAAGGTTTTTGATAAAAGAAGATAGATAGTTTCGAAAATAGGGAGTACAAGAGGTTTAAGTAGAGTTCAAGCAAGGCTTGCATGAACAGCAACCATTAAATGACCTTGGAACTAGACAAAACACTTAATTAAAGTTCAAATTCGAATTTCCTCTTCATGCAATGGTCTTGGACGAAATTCTTCTTTATTTTGGGCTTCTTGGGCTTGAGGAGAATCAACTAATGGGTCAGTAACAATGTGGACCAATTGCCTCATTAAAAACCTTTCCAAGAAAACCCAGTGGGACAAAACTTGGAGAAGGGAAAAAGAGTACAATTGATTCACATACCCAATTAGTGATCTCTTTGGGCCTGAATCAAAACCAATGTGGTTTGATTTGTCTCTGAATGATCCATGGCTTGGATTTGTTGAAGTAGTCCTCCATTGGCTTCCTTGAGCTTCTTGGCATTAAAATGAGTTTTAAGTCCTTCTGGTGCAACTAAAGCTTCCTCAGCAACAAGCTCATCCTCAGGTACAAACTCCAAGTTCTTAGTGCTGTTCAGGATCACATCAGACCATCGTCTCATCAACCACGAAATCACCGACCATCGATCACTACATGTACTTACTACAAGCTACATAAGATTATGTCAATGAACGATGTCCATAATTATAACATCCATAAGTCAACATCCATAACACTACGTCCATATAACATCCATAAGCCAAAATCCATAACACTACGTCCATATAACATCCATAAGGCTACCTCCACAATACAACATCCATTACAATACGTCCATTACACTGCATCCATTACATCCATTAAAATACGTCCAACACTGCAACCACATGGCATACGTCCAATAATATCTTTTCCACCTCGCCAACTACATAACCAGTATCATCTGGTTTCCTATCAACAATTTTGCTGACCATTACATCAACATTCATTGCAGATATATCCACATCCATATCTTTCACGGCCATTCCTTTGGCACCCATCAACTTGACGTCCACGCCACTATCATCCACATATGTGTTATCTATGTTATCACCGTCCATGCCTTTCTTTTCCACATCCAAGTTACCATTTTCAGCAGACACCAATTTTTCTTCAAGTTTCCCGTGCCTTCCTGCGCCTTCTTCAGAAAGAGAATGGTGTCGAGTTTCGAATACACATTCAACCTAAAACTTGGGTACCGGTTGGTCGCAAACCGTTGGGGAAACCTCTTGTCGCAATCGGAACCTGCGATCAGTCGAACTCAACCCTTAAAGAATCGACAGTAAAACAAAGAATCGAGAAAAAAAACAGATCTGGGATAACTCTTACCTTTCATTACTCCTAATTGTCTATTTGTACTGCGAACTCGAGTATTAAAACAATACAGAATCGAAAATAAAACGAAGAAATGGTTTGCGGTGATTGAATTTAGGTTTAGAACAGAGTAAAAAGAAAAGGAGAGAAAATGAGAGAAGAAGAGAGAAGAGGAGAGAAGAGAAGAAAAAAAAAAAGAACGCTTCGACTTTAGTTACGAAGTGGAGAGAAAATGTGAATCAAATTGTTTTGTTTTGTTTAGTTTTGTTTAGTTTAGTTAATATGAAACTAAATAGAATCAAACAAAAGGACAGAATCGAAATTTCCTTACCCCATCCATGAAGCAACAAAAAAGAAAGTGCCTTCTCTTTTGCAAGTGTCTTTTCTTGTAATTACAAAGTAAAAAGGTGTGTTAATTTGTAAATTACTCTTGATTTAATTTACGCTCGTACTCTTTTAACTTCTGTAATCTTTTCAAATGACACTGATACTTTCATTTTGGTATCGAAATCCAGATTCAAAGTAAAGCCTTTTATTACTCGATTAATAGTTTTTTTACTCGTGGACTTCATTACACCACCTCATCACAGCCACAAGACAATCAGACAATGTTCTAATGCGTGTTCTGGTCCTTTTCATTTCTCTTGCTCTGCTTGTCTCATATCGCTGTAATACTCACTGATCCATTTCTCTATAATAGCAGCTTCTTGCCTCCTCTGTTCTTTTAGCCACTCAGGGTCGTCTTTTGTAGGTTGTAGCAGTCCGTATGGTGAGCTCCTGCTTTAAACAAACAATGTTTATATACGTACACAGAATGGTCTCATTCAGATTTGGCATAAAATATTTTTTATAATATTTTTGTTTTGATGAAAAATATTATCATCACTAGAAATATGCATGATACCATTAAATGAGCTTTTGAAGATTCACTATCAAGATTGATAGTGAATATTTCAAACATCTGTAATGTCATATAATGGAATCAGGTTCCAACATTGAACATAACCCATTTGAATCTTCCAATGTATGAGAATGAATTATTTGGATTCATGTAATACATGTGTGTGACCAGTTAATTACGCTGTTTTATTGGTAGTCCCCGATGATTCAGGAAAGAAAAAATTCCTCATTTGTGTTGATGAGGACATGTAATGAGGAATCTAGAACTCATTTTTAGCTTAAACTACCAAGGTGATGTCACGTTTATTCACGCATATTAATACATTGGGGGACAAACATACATTAGTGGTACACATCAATATTTGTTGTCTCCCAATTTAGTCTTAAATGAATCTGGTGAATGATATAAAAACTTATAAATCTGTTTTGGTTATTGTAAGGCACAAACACATCTTCTAGTCTATTTCCAGAATAATTGGACCAATTATCCAATTTATTTGGCAATAGGAACTGATCTTCATTGTTATGAGCTTCAAATGTTGATAAGAGTTAGAGATGTGTTTCAGGTTCAGTATTAGAGAATGAGTTACTAGTTAATCTTGCAAAGTTTTTGAAGTAATTGGAGTATATGTTTATATAATGTTTTGTTTAGTATATGGAGTTTAATGTTTCAAATGTTGATTGTAGTTAGAGATGTATTTCAGGTTCAGTATGAGAGAATGATATACTAGTTTGTCTTACAAGGTTTTTGAAGAAATTGAGGTATATGTTTATATAAAGTTTTGTTTAGCATATGGAGTTTATTGTTTCAAATGTTGACCATAATTAGAGAAAAATTCGATAGACCAGTGAGTGGAATCTGTAACTAAAATGAGTCCCATGATGATTAGAAAAGAAAATTTTTGTCCCCAAATGCATAAAACAAAATTTTAAAGAGTAAGACTGATCATAACATTGAATACCACTAGAAATATGCATGTTGGATACCTAAATGAGGAATGAGAAAAATAAATACCTTATTTCTCATTCATTGTGAGACACCTTTAGTGTTTCGGTTGAAATATGCATTGTGGGACACCTATTAACTAAGTGTCGAAATATATGGTTCATTTCTGTTTGGCTTATACTGAACCAAGGTTTAGATAAACAATTGAGAGTTAAAATGCATGACCAGAGCATTTTAAAAGTGGAATCAACTTCTTAAATCATTTTTCAGTTCCAGATTATATGTTGAATAAACAGAGATGAGGTCCCATGAATCATCATTAAAAAGGAAATGATGTTCCTTTTCTGATCTTCATGGGACTCCTTTTAGTTCTAGATTCCTCGTTTCGGTCTATTGGATTTGGTTGATTAACAATGTCTCTCACTGAGGGAGGAACAAGGTATATATGCTTCTCAATCCTCATATAGGAGTCCCATAATGCATATTTCTAGTGGTATTCATTGTTATTACTATTCTTAATGTTGAAAATTTTGTTTCAAGCATTTCGGGATGTGAAGTTCCTTTTCTGATCTTCATGGGACTTATTTCAATTCCAGATTCCTCTTTTTGGTCTATTGGATTTGGTTGATTATCAATGTCTCCAAATGAATGAGAAACATGATATATATGCTTCTCATTCCACATTTAGGAGTCCCAAAATGCATTTTTCTAGTGGTATTCATTGTTATTACAATTCTTACTTTTTAAAATTTTATTTTAATCATTTGGGGACATGATGTTCCTTTTCTGATCTTCATGCAACTCTTTTTAGTTACAGATTCTACTTTTTGGTCTATTGGATTTGGTTGATTAACAATGTCTCCCAATGATTGACAAACAAGGTATATATGCTTCTCATTCCTCATTTTGGAGTCCCGCAATGTCTATTTCTAGTGGTAGTCATCGTTATGACCATTCTTACTCTTTAAAATTATGTTTTCAGCATTTGGGGACATAATGTTCATTTTCTGATTGATATGAGGCGATTTTACCTCATTCTAACCTTTGTTTTCTAGTTTTTATCGAGTCTTTGTAGTCCTTATCGAGTCATTTCAGGTAACGAAGGAGCTATAAAAGAAGATTTGAGGAATGGGAGCCTCTGGAGAAAAAGGAAGTCAAAGTGGAACAAAAAGGAGTCATAATGAAGGAAAAGAGTATTACGGAGCACCTGCTCCGTTTTGGAGCACCCGCTCCGTCCGCTGACACAAATATGTAAACTCCAATTACCTAGTTTTGGGACGCGACCTAAGAGAGAAAAAGAGGAGCCGTCGCCAGAACACATCGATCATCTTTTCTATCTTTTTGATTTGAATACTTTGAGAGAGTTTTGAGACCTAGACATTTGCCCATAGAGTTTTTAGTGTTTTTGCTTGTTGGATTTGGGAGAAGAATCTCTATAACACTTGAGAAGAATTCTGAACCCTCTTTTGTTTATTTTCTATTTCATTCATGGATTTGTCATTATCTCTTGCTGTGTTTTGTTTCTCCATGTCTGAGTAGTTCTCTAGTTAGGTTAGGGTTTCAAGGGAATTTATGAATCGTTGAACCATATATGTTAGAATAGGGATCTATCTTCTAGTTCCTCATCTATTGTTGATCTTAATGCTGAAACTATATTAGCTACCTAGCTTCTGATATTAGGTTGTTTAATGCACCAAAAGTGATTGTTTAAATGCTTGAAAGAACATAGATGAGCAAAACGTCCTTAGCCAATGACAGTTGATGTTAAGGCGTTTTGTGAACATATCAAACCTGGTCTTAATGCATGTTTAGTTTCCTGAATTCAAACGACAGTTTAGAATCTTAGGTTGTTAGACATAGTAATTGATACTACGACAGTAGGTTGGTTATAAATCAGTGTTTTGAGTTCTAGAACGCGCTTAATGATTTCCCTGTTCGATTATCTGGTTCACGATCTCTGAATTCCTGCGAATTTTCCCTTGACCTAACATTTCGCTTATTTGATCTTTACATCGTTATTTGTCTATTTCTGTTTCATACAACCACCAATCAAAAACCCCATATTTTGTCTTAGCTTCCTTTCAATCTTCATAGATTCATAGTGTAACACTGGTCCTCTGGAATTGGAATCTTTCTGTATTACAATTATATGCTGTGCACTTGCAGCAGAAAATAAAGCACTAAATCCAGTGTATCACTGATCTTCATGCAACTATTTTTAGTTCCAGATTCCACTTTTTGATCTATTGGATTTGGTTGATTAACAATGTCTCCCAATGATTGACAAACAAGGTATATATGCTTCTCATTCCTCATTTCGGAGTCTCACAATGCCTATTTTTAGTGGTAGTCATTGTTATGACTATTCTTACTCTTTAAAATTATGTTTTAAGCATTCAGGGACATGATGTTCCTTTTCTGATCTTCATGGAACTCATTTCAGTTCCAGATTCCTCTTTTTGGTCTATTTGATTTGGTAGTCAACGGTGTCTCACAATGAGGGAGGAACAAGGTATATATGCATTTCATTCCACATTTAGGAGTCCCACAATGCCTAATTCTAGTTGTAGTCATCGTTACAACTATTCTTACTCTTTAAAATTATGTTTTAAGCATTCAGAGACATGATATTCCTTTTCTGATCTTCATGTGACTCATTTCAGTTCCAGATTCCTCTCTTTGGTCTATTTGATTGGGTTGATTAACGGTGTCTCACAATGAGGGAGGAATGAGGTATATATGCTTCTCAATCCTCCTTTAGGAGTCCCAAAATGCATATTTTTAGTGGTATTCATTGCTATTGCTATTCTTACTCTTTAAAATTCTGTTTTAAGTATTTGGGGACTTGAAGTTCCTTTTCTGATCTTCATGTGACTCATTTCAGTTCCAGATTCCTCATTTTGGTCTATTGGATTTGGTTGATTAACGATGTCTCCAAATGATTGAGAAAATGGTATATATGCTTCTTGTTCGACATTTTGGAGTCCGAGAATGCATTTTTCTAGTGGTATTCATTGTAATGACCATTCTTACTCTTTAAAATTATGTTTTAAGCATTCAGGAACATGATGTTCATTTTCTGATCTTCATGCGACTCATTTCAGTTCCATATTCTTCTTTTTGGTCTATTGAATTTTGTTGATTAACGGTGTCTCACAATGAGTGAGGAACTAGGTATATATGCTTCTCAATCCTCATTTAGGAGTCTCACAATGCATATTTCTAGTGGTATTCATTGTTATTACAATTCTTAGTCTTTAAAATTCTTTTTTAAGAATTTGGGGACATGAAGTTCCTTTTCTGATCTTCATGTGACTCATTTCAGTTTCAGATTCCTCATTTTGGTCTATTGGATTTGGTTGATTAACGATGTCTCCAAATGATTGAGAAACAAGGTATATATGCTTCTCATTCCTCATTTAGGAGTCGCACAATGCATATTTGTAGTGTTACTCATCGTTATGACCATTCTTACTCTTTAAAATTGTGTTTTAAGCATTTAAGGACATGATGTTCCTTTTCTGATCTTTATGGGACTCCTTTCAGTTCCTGATTACTCTTTTCAGTCTATTTGATTTGGTTGATTAACGGTGTCTCTCAATGAAGGAGGAACAAGTTATATATGCTTTTCAATCCTCATTTAGGAGTCCCACAATGCATATTTCTAGTGGTATTCATTGTTATTACTATTCTTACTGTTTAAATAAGATAAATGAATGAAAACTCATTGGACTCATTAAACTTTCCAATGAGTTTAATAGAAGAAAAGCCACTTTGAGACTTTAAAATCAACAGTGTATGTTAAATGAGTCCCATTATGGAAACATCTTGCCGGAATGTTTGTCATACGTTGAATCCAAATATAAATCTTGCTGGAATGTTTGTCAACACATTTAGTATTTTAGCAAATTTTATGAGAAGATGAGTTTATGATTAATAATGTCATTGATAATCTGATAATGTAATCCTAATCTAATATAACATCATGACTGTAGAAGACTTCCTTAGGACACTTGTGAAGGATCCGCAGAAGCTAAGAAGCATATGTGCATCTCTAATATGTGAACATGTACAAAAGAGGAATAGTGATATTTATTAAATCAAATGGTAAATATATGAGAAACATAAAGAAAAATTGCTAGAAATACCACATTCACAATACCACATTGCAAAAATACACTCATTTAAATTCCTTACAAATATACATTTATTCATTATGATAAAATAATTCTTTTACCCTTAATGAACAAATCACAAAATAAAATTGAAACCTAAATCTTCGTCGGGATCCTCTTTCTTCTCCTTTGTGTGATCCTCTCTCTTCCTCCTCTGCTTAATTCTGCCTCTATATCTCATTCGTAGAAATCGAGGTAAATCCATGAAGGCACATCTCTTATGCCTTTACTTTTCTTTTGCAATTGGGATTCATCCATGTTAAAAAAAAAGTATGAGGTGGTGGTTTTTTTGTGTTACAGAAAATGCTATGATGAGTGTCATCTCCTCCCTTGTGTATGCAGCCGCTAGAGTCTCTGAAGTGCCTGAGCTTTGGGATCTCAGGTCTTTGTTTGCTGACAGATACTTGAGTTCACTTGAACAGTTTATGAATCCTGAGATATATATATATATATATATATATATATATATATATATACATTCTATCTCTATTCCCAGTACTAGGCAATGCCTGCAATACCGAAATCGATTTAGACTCAAGCTTATACGACTTCAATACACCAGCGGCAGTAATTGTCACCTCATAGGACACACAGGCTCTAAATCTATAACAAGACCTTCTTCAATTTGATGCAGAATCTCATAAAAAGGGCTTACATGAAGTCCTGCAATGAAGCGTGATGGGATTTAGAATACTAATCTCACCAAAGTCAACAGCTTTCTGCAATGCTTTAGAACCTGGAGAGTGAAACAGTGATTGCATATCTGTTCCAATTCTCAAAGCTTCTCTTTGATCCATACTCGGCACAGTATGTGGAGTCAAACCCAACATCTCTTGTGTGTTTTCGCTAAAGACAATCACTTTGAGAGTTTTCTCATCAACAACGATTAAGCAACCAAAGGGCTGAATCAACACCTCTCTGTGAATCTTCTGTAAGTAAGCCGAGACAGCTGAAGAAGAAGGAATGTCGTAAGAGGAAGTCAGCATGTTCAAGTTAATTGAAGCTGAATAGTCGAATAACACACAAAAATGTCATAAGACTACTTTTTACTATGTTCCAGCTTGTTTTACAATCTCAAGTGATGGTGCAGTTTTAGTAGATTCATTTGGCTCGACTTGATTATTTATAAGGATTTCTAAATTTTATACGATTTAAAAAGTTCTTTATAAAATCATAGAAAAATGAATTTCATATTTTTTTTGTTTGCTCTGTTTTGTCATTTTATAAAGGTTTATAAATTTTTAAAAGTTTTTAAAAGTACCTTACAAAACCTTATAATGTTTTTATAATCGGATCACAACTTCAATAGATCCTTTTGTGATTTAGTTGTTTTCACTATTTATTTTATAATTTCTGGGAAAATATGATAGGTTTGTAAGAAAAGACTTTTTGTGAATTTTTTTTTTTTTTGAATTTGCATTTTATTAGCTTTTATACAGTTTTAAAAGGCTTATAAAACCTTATAAAATATGAATTTAATATTCTTTTTACTCGCTACATTTTTCATTTTTAGAAAGGACTATAAATTGAATAAGTATTTAGTTTCAACATTTAGTTTCGATCATTTATCAAATATTTATAAAGCCTTTATAAACAATTGTTAAGTATCTTCAGATATCCAAACTTGTCAGCTCCTGGAGATGAACTTTCAAAACACATACATAAACCTTGTTGTCTCCTTGTACTTCTCTGAATCTGCATAATACGTAATCATATACAAATATTAATAGTATCTATATAGAGTTCTAGCTCAAGAATCATATCAAAGTTTTGATTGTATTGACCTGAAGAATCTGTTCATTGCTTCTTAAATTGTTCCTTCCAATAACACAGACTGTTCCGCCGCTGCCACATCCCGTGATCTCCCATCACAAGTATAGGAAGACGGGTCATTTAGCTCATGATTTATAAAAGATTTACAAAATCTTTATAAAAGATTTATAAAACTTTTATAAAAGATTTATAAAACCTTTATAAAAGATTTTGAAAGCCTTTATAAAAAAATTTTATAAACACTTATAAAATATTTATAAACACTTATAAAATATTTATAAAGACTTTATAAATCTTTTTATAAACGATTTATAAAAAAATCGTTTATAAAGAGATTTATAAATAAATGTACCCAGAATTGCCTTAGAAGTGCTTAATTCTGTTGAGGTACAAATGATTCAATGTTGGGATTCTCTTTCATCTCATAATCCAGAAAGTAAACTTGGTTTTTGTTATACTTTTTCAGAGCAATGGTGATGAGAAGCTATCAGAAGAAAACTTCCCTTATGTAGTTTCCTCTGTTTCTTACATGCCTCCATTGACCATGGATGTAGTAGAAAAAGTTGCAGAGACTGCAGAAAAATTGTCAAGGAACATGTCTATGATACAGAGAAAAGGGTACACAAGCGACGAGAAGCTTGAGGAACTGGACTCTCCTCTTACATCCATCATCGACAAATCTAGTGACTTTACTAGTTCAGTGACCTCAAATGCAAGATACAAAGTTCTTCGACAACTGTGGGCTTAGTTGAGTGATGATTGGAACCAAGTAAAAGTATAAGTAATGTGTATTAGTTACTATGAATCTATTACTATTTCAAAAAGATTTTTTCTGATGGTATTTGAACAAGGTTCCTATAATTATGCATTTTTTTTCTTTCTTCCAGTCTCAAAAGCTTGCATACTGCATATATGAAAATTTCAAATTCAAAGTGATTGGTTTGTAGTCCAAAAGTATCTTAACTCGGTAATGCCAAACCAGTAATTAGAGTTGTTAAAAATGAAATGACGATCTCAACAACTTGCATAAGTGGTTAAGATGGTAAACAATTTTGAACATTAACAGAACTTCAAATAAATAAAAAATAAAAATTTACAGGTCGACTGGCACTTGTTCAAAGAGCCTGTGAAGAGTTTTTAATTCAAAGAAGCAAGATAAGTGGGTCAGATACAAGAGGTATTGTCTGGGTCCATAATTGGAGCTTAAAGACTAAACCTCAGTATCTCCACATTGTTTTACACGATAAATCAATAACAACATAGTGATTTCTCAACCCCAGCCCCAAGGAATATCGATGATTCCAAAACATCCTCAAATAAACAACAAGACACACATATTAGATTAATAGATTCATGATCGTTAAGAAAATTACACCTCTAGCTTTTTCAGAGTTGAAAGTCTATCATGTGGTGGAAAATTTTAAAGTTATTCTGGAATGAAAAATCTAGAAACTCTATCCTTCAATCTTCAAGCACATTTTTAGGATTGTCAAACACAACATCCAAAGGATAAACCTTTTTAATATCCATCAACGTCCTGTCCAGGAATCTGAAGCACACAATTGTCACTAAATCTTTTATCAGTCTCCTCACTAACAAAATTCTCATTCAAAAAAGCAACAGACACTTAGCTACAGCCTCTTGCAAAATGCAGGCGTATCACGATTATTCGGAGAGTGCAAGTAAACGAACAAGAGCTTAAACGAGCTCCTAGATCACTGAAGCAAAATTGACCCATCACTAGACATACACTATACCTTAATTGATCAATACCGTAAAACACAGAACAAAGAGAAAGCAAAATTGATCTATTACAGCCTAATGTTGCTCCTCGATCTGTGCATGATAGATGTCAGCAATTTTTTTTTGATGTTCATGCTCTGTCCACTTGTGCAGATCAGCTTCGCCCTCCTCGTGCTCCTGAATCTGTTATCCTTGAGCTCCGCTTCTGTCACAGTGTCCACGTGTGTCGAAACCGCTGTAACTACGGCGGATCTCTCGTCTGCTTTTGACAGCGTCAGTGCCGTTAGGAGAGTGAAGGACTGAGGATGATGAGGAGTCGAGATCCGGCAAAGAAGACAGAGATGAGGAGGCTCTGATTGTGGAGGTTATAGGGAATTGGCAGAAGGAGAAGGAAGTGATTTGACGGTGGGATCGTGATTAAGGGAGGTGAAGAGTGTGTGAGGGAGTGGATAATTGGATAATGAGATATTGAAGTGGAGCTCCGAGAGTTAGGAGAGATTTATGGTAAAGAAGAAGACGACGGCTGTGCAATTACGTCAAAAAGATGAGAATGTTAAAATTAATAGGGTTAATTTAGTAATTAAACATCAAAGTTAAATACAAAACTGAAAATATCATTTCCAGAATTGTATTTCTAAAAAAATGTAACAAACAAAGTGTATTAATGTGATTGTTTCAAACATAAATAGCCAAATTACTCATTTCAGTTACATGTTAATATTACATTAAACATTCATAAATAACCAAACAGAAATTCCATATTTATAGTGGTATCCTTGATTAATCAAATGCATATTTTTTATTAACAGCGTAATTTCTATCTGCTTAGTCACGTTGTGTTAATGTTTGTTAATCATTACTCCGATCCCGAAGGCCAACACAATAGGATCGAAATCCTATGATGTTATCCCATGCTAATGTATACAGAGCGTAGGCTTGCTTTGAGCACTTTAATTTCTTCAAAGCAACAGCGCCGGAGGCACGACCCGACCAATTAAGACCAGGAGCGTATCACCGACCGAAGGGACAAGCCGACCAATGCTCACCAAAAGGCAGACCGGCCGACCCATCCCAAGGTTCAACTAAGAGCTTTTTAACTGCAACAACTTAAATATACACTATTGGAGCTGGAATTACCGCGGCTGCTGGCACCAGACTTGCCCTCCAATGGATCCTCGCTAAAGGATTTAGATTGTACTCATTCCAATTACCAGACTCGAAAGCCCGGTATTGTTATTTATTGTCACTACCTCCCAGTGTCAGGATTGGGCAATTTACGCGCCTGCTGCCTTCCTTGGATGTGGTAGCCGTTTCTCAGGCTCCCTCTCCGGAATCGAACCCTAATTCTCTGTCACCCGTTACCACCATGGTAGGCCACTCTCCTACCATCAAAAGTTGATAGGGCATAAATTTGAATGATGCGTCGCCAGCACAAAGGCCATGCGATCCATCGAGTTATCATGAATCATCAGAGCAACGGACAGAGTCCGTATCGACCTTTTATCTAATAAATGCGTCCCTTCCAAAAGTCGGGGTTTGTTGCATGTATTAGCTCTAGAATTACTACGATTATCCGAGTAGCAGTTACCATCAAACAAACTATAACTGATTTAATGAGCCATTCACAGTTTCACAGTCTGAATTTGTTCATACTTACATATGCATGGCTTAATCTTTGAGACAAGCATATGACTACTGGCAGGATCAACCAGGTAGCATTCATCAATCACGCCAAAGCCCCGGCTGATTCCTGCAAACGCTAGGTAAGAGGGAACATACAGGGTCTTGACCATCATCTTTTGTCCGAGGACAGAATTAGTTGGGCGGGACATAATTGCTTCGAATCGCCGTCTGTAATCTTTCCGCATCCGAGAGCTCAGCCGGCAGCTTGTTCACCTATGTGGACGAGGCATTTTCGGTGCCAAGATGCAAGGATCGCGAGCGTCGGCTAATGTGTTCACGGTGTCCCTGTTGAAGGGGATGCCGCGAACAACGGTCGAAGCAAAGCTCAACAATTCCTTCTCGTTAGGTACGCAACACAAGCCCGGATCAAAATCAACAAGCATTACACTGGCCGTGAAGCAACTGAGGAGGATAGGGGGTCCGTAGTTGATTGTGCGAGCACAGAGCCTACAAACACTAGCTATCCAATCACCACTCATGCGCCGAACATTCGATTGCCCCGCTAACACCAATTGATTCCAACAACTCCCCCGGTGGAACCGGAAAAGCAGAAGGAAGACGGATGAAACCAAGTCAAGCTCGCCAAAGCGCAAAAAAAATCCTCCTAAAAAATGGCAGGAAAAAAATCCCGGCGACGATGGCCGGAAAAAATTCTGGTGAACGTCCTCACGATGGTCGGACACCCACCCACGATCGATCAGGCAACACCCATCCCTCGGCATAATCATCGCAACCAACCCTTACCTACCCAGCCCGTCGTGAGGGTATGCCTACCCCCTTATATAGCCCTTATGGCTTTTTTTAATCTGCCACCAATATACATTGGTTGTGTTCCTGAAGTATTTTTAATGTAAAAAACAAAAAACTTGGAATTTTAATCTGATTTTTTGCAGGCTTCATAAGGGTAATGAAACCTATTTTCTGGTAAATATTCATAATTTTCAAGTCACTCTAGTTATGTCTTTAGTACCTCTAAGTGGATTGGCTTGTGAGGGCATTTTCCTCCACCAAACCATCATTTGATTCACCAATGACCCTCCAAACTCTTCATTGGTATATATGTGATGTTTCCTTTCAGAACTTTTTCTTACACCACAATGTTTTTGTAACATCCCTATCCCAGCCCATCTCATTTTAATTATTTATTTTGCTCAATTCAAGCTCAATTAAAATAAAAAGCCCAAAAACCTTTTTTAATAACGTCCCACATTGGAAGTTTATGATTTTTACCTCTCTCTTCCTTCCCTATATAAGGAGCTTCATCCCTTCTCTTTTTCTTCACCAAGTCAAAGCAGTGCTTTGCCCAGTGGTCAGTTGTCGTCGGATCATCTGACGACCAATCACTGGTAAATCTTTTTATTGATTTTTCCGGCGAGTTCTGCTAAGTTTCTGGCGAGCTTCCAGTCAAGTTTTTGGGAAGTTCTTGCGAGCCTTTTAGTAAGTTTTTCATCTCTTTCCTCTTTCTGTTCTTGTCCTTATCTAGATTTGTTCGGTTTTAGTTTAGTCTAGTTCGGTTTAGGTAGATTGAATAGGTTCGGGTTTCTGAGTCTGGGTCTGGGTCGGGTCGGGTCCGGTTTGACCGGTTTAACCGTTGACTTTGACCATTGACTTTAACCAGTTGACTAGTTAACCAATGACCACTGTTCAAAGGCCGTTCTCACTCGATTTTTCGTGATAATTTCAGTTTTAGCATCCGTTTGAGCATTCGGAGTTCAGAAGCCGCAGTTATCATCCGTTTTCACCTAGGTGAGGGCTTTTCCGTAGACTACCGTGTTTTTCGTCAAGAAGCGCCATAGATGGAATCTAGTACTAAATGTGTTCCGTTTTCTTGATCGAGTCTAGGTAGTTTTGCATGTAAATTGGACCTAGGAATATAGATGATTCAACCCATTGATTGTGCATTAAATTGTTAATTGAGTCTTTTAAACTTGCTAGAGTTAGGATTAGTCGACTATGTGAGTCGATAGGATTGCGGGGGTACAGAGACGTGACTTCTGTACTTGCGTCCCGTGTTGTGTGCGTAGTGGTGCTGGCAGCTCAGTCGATCTATTGTCTAGTACCATTAGAGATCGATAAATCGTCTTCGGGCGGTGTGATTGGGCACTATCCCATAAGTTGTCCTTCTGGGAGGAGGGTGCCGCCGGTCACTGGATCCGGTAGTAGGACATTGACTGTTCTTTGGGTACTTTAGGTACCGTGTTTGTGCATGTTTAGTCTGTTTTCCGTATTTCGAGTGCTATGACCAGATTGCGTTTTCTGTGATTAGCATCTCATACCTCACTGAGTAACTCCCCTGTTACTCACCCTTCTCTCTTCCCTTTTCAGGTGAGACCGACGAGTAGATATATGCTTACGACGATACGGGTGCTTCTTTGGGATTTTACGTTTTCTTCGTATTTTATTTTATACATTAAGCATTTGAGGTATTTGAGCTATGAGACATTGAGGATTAGAGTATTTGAGTTATGTGATGTGGTTAGTGGCACGCCGTTCTCGAGTGTCGATGAGACGGGTGTTACAGTTTTCTTAAACTTTTGATTGCTACTTGCTCATTTCGATGGATTTCAATGTTTTTGGCAAAACTCTCTTATTGGTTCTAGTTTTTTCATGAATTCCTCCACCAGACCTTCTTATTATCCATTTAAGAGGTTTTGGTCGTGAGTTTTTAAAAAAACTCGGGCCAAATTTTTTTTGCCCCAAGGATTTTGGTTTTTGCCCCGCCAGTCCATCCCGCCAGTCCATATGGCTGGGGCATACCTTTTTTGGCTCGAGTTTTTTTGTTAAACTCCTTACCCAGACCTTCTTATTATCCATTTAAGAGGTTTTGATCGTGAGATTTTAAAAAAAACTCGAGCTAAATTTTTTTTCCCCAAATATTATTATTTTTGCCCCGTCAGTCCATCCCAACAGTCCATCAAATAGGTTTTCATCGGGCAAAACCTGATTTTTGCCCCGTCACTCTGTCTCGACAGTCCATCAGACAGATTTTCATCACGAAAACCTGATTTTCGTCTAGCCAGTCCATCCCGACAGTCCATCAGACATGTTTTCATCGGGGATTTGATACACCACTATTTGACACAATTATGCAATGAAATGGTAGTTATTATACCAGGTTTTCATCTAGGATTCTCTAATAATCAACAAACAGTTCAATTTTAAGCTCATAACAATGAATGATGGTTGACGCCAATTCATTGTTTATAGAGTTCCAGTTATGTAATGTAACTACCATTAAACATTTGTAATTATTAAGCTGTTTCGTTTGCACAACAAAGGCTTGGGATAAATTGTTAGAATACAGTTCATTATCATATTTAATCACGGTAGTAATCTAATCCCTGCATCCAATCTACATCCATATCATTCCACATGCTTCTCAAAAATGATATTAACAGTGTATGTTAATATGCATATATGCAAGCACATTAATTTTTTATTCATCACTCAAGGATAAACTGCTTCTCCATGGATTTTGAATACCTCCCCGAAACAATGTATTTAAAATCATAGTGATTGATAACCAAAACTTTGCAATTAGAGATGTGTTCACATTGCTATTGTAAGAACAATGATTAATCATTTTTGTAAGGCACAAATTAAACAGCTAAAGAAACTGTTTAAATCATTGTTCTTGTAATATTCCAGCTATAAACATTGAACATAACCCATTTGAATCTTCCATCCCATCTTGGGAATGGGGGCACCGAAATGAGGAATGAGAAGCATAAATATATTTTTCTCATTTATTAGGAGACACCCTTAATCAACCAAATCAAATAGACTAAAAAGAGGAATCTGGAACTGAAATGAGTCCAATGAAGATCAGAAAATGAACTTCATGTCCCCAAATTTATAAAACGGAATTTTAAAGAGTAAGAATAGATAAAAATGAATATCATTAGAAATATGCATTGTGGGACACCTAAATGAGGAATGAGAAGTATAAATACATTGTTTCTCAATCATTGGAAGACACGTTAATCGACCAAATCTAATAGCCTAAAAAGTGGAATCTGGTACTAAAATGTACCATGTTTCTCATTGATTAGGAGACATCGATAATCAACCAAATCCAATAGACCAAAAAGTGGAATCTTGAATTGAAATAAGTGCCATAAAGATCAGAAAATGAACTTCAAGTCCCCAAATGCTTAAAACAAAATTTTAAACAGTAAAAATAATATTAGCAATGAATACCACTAGAAATATGCATTGTGGGACTCCTAAATGAGGATTGAGAAACATATATACCTTGTTCCTCACTCATTGTGAGACACCGTTAATCAACAAATTAATCCATAATCAATATTTGTTGTGAAGCATACTGAACCTGAAACACATCAACATATTAAGGTCTAATATTGAAATCAATGATTGATAAGTTCCAGATTAACACACATTAATTCCAGATTAGCATACCTCAAATATGGAAACATCATATATTCTTACTCATTTCAGTTAAGTGAATAATCAACAGTGTATTCAACAGAAGCTGCTATATACTAGTTGAGAATTTTAGGCCTTCACTAACACAGATACCAGAAAAACCATAACTGACCAAGTTTCATCCATTTTATACATTTAATTTGTGCCTTCTTCAAAGAAAAAGTAAAGGAAAGTTGCAGAAAATGTTGTAAATAAACTCAAGTAGACGTCGTACACAATGGAAATGACCACTCATAGATCAGCCAGCACTGAACACAAAGGGGACATGATGTTCCAGATTATGAATCGAAATAGCTGAGCCTCCTGCGGCAAATTGGATTATGCATCATCAGCTGTAACCAAGATTTTAAAGAGTAAGAACAGTAATAACAATGAATATGACTACAAACATGCATTGTGGGACTCCTAAATGAGGAATGAGAAGGATATATACTTTAAAACAAAATTTTAAAGAGTATTTAGGGGGTGTTAGTGGGAGTTGGATTTTTAATGATTGTTAAAATTTTCAGATTTCATTGTTATTGGTTTATGAATTTTGACATTTTTACTAAAATTTATTGTTATTGGTTTGATGATTCTTTAAATCCATACAAAATCCATTGTTATTCAAAAAGTTTGGTTTTAAAAGATTTTATAAATTCATTAAATCTGGTGTTATTGGGACTTGGATTTTAAATTATTTAACTCATTAAACAAAACTTTGAGAATACCATCTATATGTCTTAGATTCTTAAAATCATTATTGAAAGAATATTTTCAAAGATTTTCTAAATATACAAAACTCTTTATAAATCTTTATAAATTTAACAAATCTCTCAACTTCTAAAATCAAGTAACTCTCTATAAATCCAACTCCCACTAACCCCTCCTTAACTCTTGAGTCCAATGAGTTTTCATTGGTATAACGGTGTCTCCATCTATGATCTATAACGGCATTATTCTTATGGGAGTCCCACAATGCATATAAAATTCCAGTATCTTTGAAATTTTAGAATCCGGTAAAAATATTCCTCCAGTTACCAAATAGCATGTATGTTTCTCATTCCTTGAGCACTTTGTTTAAAGTAGATATCTTTGACTAGAAATATGCATTGTTTATAGACATAAATATAGTTTCGAGCTCTTTTTAGTCTATTAGATTTGGTTGATTAAGGGTGTTTCCTAATGAATGCGAAACAACATGAGATAAATTGTTTCCCCTCAACAAAAGAATACTTATGTCATGTGTATCGGCAAACTGTGGGATACTGATACACAGAGTTTTAACCCTATAGAAAGCTACTGCAAGTGCACAACAAAGAAGTAGTACTTAGGGGTCGAATTCTAGAAGGACCAAGGTTACTCTATGAAATTATAAGATTGAAACTAAGCTAAGATATAAATAATAAGTTTTTGGAAAGAATCAATAAGTAAAAGATTACGATAAAGGAAGAGTGCTATAAAAGATTTTTGGAAAGAAAATAAGTAAGTAAATATTACAATTTAACTCAATAAAGGAAAATTCCAAATAAAGGTTTTTGGAAAGAATACAAAATAGCAAGATTAGATTTAATTCAAATAAGGAAAATGTTAGGCTTAAGGTATTCGCATGAATTCAGATTCAAGAACCAAACAACTATTCAGGGAACAAATTTCGAACAAGTCTTAAACTCAAACATAAATATAATATCAATATACTTCCGTAGCCTTGACAACTTTATCTAGCAGCTTAGTATTCTAAACTTCCGTTTGAACCTAAAATTCTAGACAAGCATTAAGAATAGGTTTGATAAGTTCACAAATCGCTTTAACATCAACTTCTGCAGGTTAAAGACAATTTGCTCATCTAGGTTATTACTAGCAACCTATTAACTTCCGTTAAATAGGTTAAACCTAAATTCATAGATTAATTGATCAGATTAACCTAAGCATTAAGAACAACTCAAGATGAAGACATCAACAGAATAAAACCCTATTTATTTTTAGTTCATTGAACTCTGAAATTCCTTTGAACCCTAAACCTAACTAATGAAATTACTCAGACATAGAAAAGAAGAACACATAAATAATTATGAAAGACATGATAGAATGAATAGATAAATAAAAGAGGTTCAGAATTCTTCTCCAAAAGATTGTAAAGACTTATTCTCCCTAATCTTACAAAGCTAAAACTCTAAGAAAAGTAGCTATTGAAAACTTGATGATCTCAAACTTATGAAAGCTATAATATATATATGAAATTGGCGACGGCTAGGGTTTAAGGTTGCCGACGCCTAGGGTTTCCAAAATTTCGGGCTTGATAGAGGCCCAATAGATGACTTGGCTTGGACTGGTTTCTTTAAACTGGATAAAGCCTTCTACGTCTGGTCACGATGAGTGTCGGGTGACACCAAGCTCCTTTTTGCACACTTTAGGAGGATTTTGCTCTTTAAACTCCAATCTTCGCTTTTGTCAACTTTGTACCTAATAATGACTCAATAAAACTAAAAGATTCGATATAGACTCAAAAACAACTCAGAAAAGATAGTTAAAAAGTATCAAAAATACAATATTTCAACTCCCCCAGACTTAGCTTTTGCTTGCCCTCAAGCAAAACAGAAAACTAAACCTACATAAGAGGTTTGAAAACGCGGGAACTCACCTTATCTTCGGAGAATTTCACTGACCATTTGAGACTTAAAATCCACATAATGCAAGATCAGTTCAAAATCGAACCACCATGTACTTCTCCGTAGGCATTCAAAGCATTCCAAATTCAATCACAGCTTCAAAACATAGCCTATAAACCTTCATCGCCGGGTCTCATCAATGATTCCAATGCCAAAGATCTTCTAGACTCATTCCCATACAATACTTTAGCATAACAACTTTATTTCAACTTTTTGGTACTCTTTCTCTCCCCCAAACTTGCATCTTTTCTTTTCTTTTCATTTTTTTTTCTTTTTTTTATAGGCAAAGATGTGACGAATAGTGGGGTCGATGGAAATTTTCCTATCCCTCGTTTCCATCCTTGTGTGATCATTCCTTTCAAAGTAGAATAGTGGGGTCGGCTGAAATTTTCCTATCCCTCTACTAAAAAATGATTCATTTCATCTTTTCACTTTATTAAATATTCAGGGAAAGGAGTACCAATACTTATATATGAAAGTTGTGTCTGCTAAGTATGAATGTGGAGTCAAGCCTTATGAACACTAGTCTCATTAATGAGGTAAAAGAAAAAGTAGGGAAATTGGCTCGGGCTTACTAGGTTCTGCTGGAAGTGAAGACGACTTTAGTCAGCCAATCAGCCTTTGGATTTTTCATTAGTCGGATATGAACTGGTTCTGCAAGAATGGTCACTCAGAAACAAACAGTCAATAGAACAAACCAAGATAAGGATCATAATTCCCAACAATATTTTGACTCAAGAAAAACACCAAAAAGAAGCTCAAAACAAATCAAAAGAAAGTAAGTTACGATAAACACCTCCCCCATACTTACTTCATACCGTCCCCAGTGTGAAAATAAATCAAGAGAAACGATCAAAAACAAAGTTTTTTTTTTCAGAAATTGAAAGTGCAAAGAAACGTGGACGTATCTAGGTGTCGAGCGACACCAAGGTGGGTATCGGTCGACACCATATGTGGTCGACTCTTCCTTTGTTTCCTACAATCTCTTTCCTGACATCTAAGAAAACCAAAACCAAAAATCAAAAGCAAAAGAAATGATATATCATGGTTTTTATGGTTTTTAGCTATGATATAAGTCTTATTTATAGAGTCTTTTTAGTGTTTTTGGAGTCTTTCAGAGTCATTTGCAGGTTTATGTTCGTTTGGAGCTTATTTGGAGATTATGGATTATTCTGGAGCTAAGTAGGAAGTTGTGCAGAAGAATTCAAGTCAGAAGCCACTTTTGGAGGTGGTGTCGGTCGACACCATACTTGGTGTCGGTCGACACCCATCAGGCAGACAATTTTCTGTGCCAGTTTTGAAGATTTTTGAAGAAAATGAAATTTGCCCAGACTTTTCCTTATTTGCAAATAAGTCCCTATTCAAATTTTTAGGATATTTATATTATTTTAAGGTCATTTTTTAAACCTATCTTTTATCCTATCAAGTATTCTAGAGAGAGAGTTTTTGGAGAGAAGAATTCAGACTCCTTCAGAGAAGATTCAGAACTCCATTAATTATATTCTTATTTCTTTTATGCAATTCTATTCAATCATGTTTATTGTTTCAATTTCCATGTCTGAGTAGTTTGCTAGTTAGGTTTAGGGTTTCTCATTAGGGATTTCATGGATTGCTAAGTTGATTGGTTAATTAAGGATTCTAAACACTAGTTCTTCATCTAGGTTGTGATTAATGCTTGATCTGAACTGAAAGGTTAGATTATTGATCATAGGTTGATTCTCGCAACGACAGTTGGTTAATTAGCTAGAAAAGAACCCTAGATGAGCAAAATACCTATCTGCAAAGGAATTTGATTTAGGGATTTTTTGAACAGATTGAACCTGAGATTATTGCATTTTTACACTTTAGAACTCGCAAAGAAATTTGGTTTTCTAGGTTTTAGACATAGATAGTTTTCGCAGCGACGGCTGGTTTACTTTATCATTGTGTTTCAAGTTCTAGAACATTAGAAGAATCCTGATTTACTGATTTGCTTGCATTCCTGATTTCCTGAGAATTCCCTGAGCTTGACGTTTTCTCCTATTGATCTTACAAACCGATTTACTGCATTCTGTCTTTTAATTACAATCATTCTTGTTTAGCTTAATTCGATAAATAATAATCTATTGTGTGAATCTTGAGTCTCTGTGGAATTCGACCCCTAAGTATTACATCGATCTCTTAATTTGAGAGAGTAGCTCTAGGGTATATTTGAGCATATCAAATTTTGGCGCCGTTGCCGGGGATTCATTGAATTCGCCATTAGATTTGGATTATAATTTAGTCTAAACATTTTACTTTTCGTTTACTTACATTGTTCTTTCTCTCTTCTTGTGTTTCAGGTGTATGCATAATCGCAGTACCAGAAGTAACAGGGGAACTCAGCTTGTGAATCTCACGAATCAGGAGCTGAGAGAGTTAGAACGTACGAACCGCTAAGGAAGGAGGTCAGCAGACATGAGGAGAACAATCATTCGACCTGATGCTGCTGGAGTCTTACGAGACCAAGAGGGTCATGCATACAATGACAATGGTGAGCAAATCGATGATCAGGGAAATGTCGTCCAAGAAGTAGCAGCTGCAGAAAACAGAGACTCCCAGATCGCCGGAGCACCACCTATCCGAGGGAGAACCCTTGCTGACTACAACAGGCCTGATCAATTCTATGCAAACAGGTCTGCCATTAACCCTCCGGGTTTTCAGAGAGCTTATTTTGAGCTGAAACCTGCCTACTACACTCTTGTGGGTCAGCATCTTTTCTATGGTCTTCCTCATGAGCATCCTATGGACCACATAGAAAAGTTTGAAGATTTGGTGTCTAGCATCAAGTGCAATGGAGTGTCTTATGACTATCTCTTCTGCAAGCTTTCCCCCTATTCTCTTGCTGGGGATGCTTCCTATTGGCTGAAGCAGTTGCAACCAGGATCTCTAACCACCTAGGTTGATACAAAGAATGCATTTCTCAACAACTTCTTTGATGATGCAAGGTCTGGGGAGCTAAGGACAAAGATTTCTACATTCTCTCAGGGACCTGCTGAAGCATTCAAAGCTTCTTGGTTGAGGTTCAGAGCATATCAGAGGGATTGTCCACACCATGGCTTCAGTGATGTTCAGCTGCTGGGTATTTTCTTCAGAGGCATAGATTGGAGGTACCAGATGGCTTTGGATGTTGCAAGTGAAGGAAACTTCAATACTAGAAGACCAGAGGAAGCCAAAAAGCTTATTGAGAACTTGGCATCTAGCAATAGTACCAAGAATGCAGACTATGATAGTAAGAGGCTGGCTGGAAACATGGATGGTGCTCAGAGTGCTGAAGTGAAAGAAAAACTTGATTCTATCCACAATCTCCTTGTGGGAAAGAAGCAAGTTCAGTTTGCTGCAGAGGTTGAAACCTTTGAACCAGAGGAAGAGGATGTAAATTTCATCAATGGAGTTGGGTTTCAAGGTCAGAGATTTGGAAATCAACAAGGTTATGGTTCTTCTTACCAGAAGCCTTTTCAGAACAACAACTTCACAAGAACTTATGGTTCTTCTTCTTACCAGAAACCTGAACAGAATAGCAAGATGGAATCTATGTTGGAGCAGGTTTTGGAAGGTCAGACAAAGATGATTGTGAACTTCAATGGAAAGCTGGATGCTTTGTATACTGATCTGAATGGGAAGATTGAACCTTTGGGTGCTCATGTTAAGAAGCTGGATATTCAGGTTGTTCAAACTGCTGATTCCATAAAAAGACAAGAAAGATTTCTTCCAGGAAAGACTGATATCAACCCAAGACATCATGTTAATGCTATCATGGTGAGAAGGGAAGAAAATTTTGTGGGGTCTGCAGAGTTTGATGAAGAATTTGGAGCCACAGACCTGGTGTCGGTCGATACCAAGGAGGGGTGTCGGTCGACACCAACCAAAATTCTCGAAAAATCGAGTCCTGACGAACCATTGTCGACCATGCACGACACCAAATTGAAGAGTTCGACACCAAATCTGGTGTCGGTCGACACCCAGGAGGTGTGTCGGTCGACACTAGCGAAAAATCACAATTTCTCGAGTTCTGACGGACAAAAATCGATGCACTTCGACAAAAGTTTTGAGTGTCGAGCGACACCAGATGAGGGTGTCGATCGACTCTGGACCTGTATTTTTCAATTGCCGTCAGAAGAGCGTGCTGATCGTCCCAAATCACCACCAACACCTGAGGAGAGGGTCCATAAACCTAAGATACCTTACCCGAAGCCCAGAAAGTCCAAACATGAGATAGAAGAGGCCAGATGCAAGGCAATAATGGACAAGGTGCTGATTGAGATACCATTGATTGATGCAGTCAAGCTTTCACATGCACTTAAGAGATATGTTAAAAGGATGGTTGTGATTGGTGTAAGCCCTGAGGAAGCAGCTTTGCTCACAAAGGACATCAGTGCAATCCTCTTGAAAAAGACAGTATCAAGGAAGGAGAGGAAAGTGAAAGTCTCTGAACAGGTCAGTGCTATGATTTAGAGTAGCATTCCAAAAAAGTTACCTGACCCAGGGAGTTTTGTGCTAAACTGCTCCATCTCAACAGGAAGGTTTCCTCATTCTCTCTGTGACCTTGACTCAAGCATTAACCTGATGCCTTATTCTATTGCTGTAAGGCTTGGGTTGACTGACTTCAAGCCTACAAGGATTCATCTTATCCTTGCTGATCGTTCTAAGAGAATTCCAGAATGTGTTTTAGAGGATGTTCCACTTCAGATTGCAGGCTGCACTATTCCCACAGACTTTGTGGTTTTGGAATATGGTGAAGAGCCTCAGGATCCTCTTCTACTTGGGAGATCCTTCTTAGCTACAGCTGGTGCAATCATTGATATTAGAGAAGGACAGATTGAGCTTGATTTGGGTGATAAGACCATGAGTTTTGACATGGGTAAGCTAAGGAGAAAAGCTACCATAGATGGTCAAACCTTTTCTGTAGCGGTTGCCATGGATGAGGTCTCAGAAGCAGAGCATCCAGTTGACATTACTGCTGGGTATGTCAAAGAGTTGGAGGTTGCTGAGCAAGTGAACATGCTGAGTGTTCAAGAGGCATTGGTTGAAACTTCCAAGAAAGCTGCTGGGCTTGAAGATTGGAGTGGAGATTGTCTTGTAAGAACTAGACTTGAAAATGAAGGTCCAAACACATGTAACTTGCTGGAGGATGATGTCTTTGTGATGGAGACAAGAGTTGCAGAGCTGAATTGCAGAAAAAGTGCAAAGATCCGAGTTACAGACTTGGTGTCGATCGACACCACCCCTGGTGACGATCGACACCCCCCACGGACCAAACCAAACAAGCCTACATCACAACATCTTAAAGGAGTGTCAAAAGGTGTAAGTCCAAAAGCTGTTTCAAAACAGTCAGCTCCTTCCATCGGACCACAAACACCTCCATTACAGCAAAGGTATGCATTTCCTGTTCTCAATTCCAAACCCCCTGATATCATAAAAAAGAAGATTAAGGATGCAAAAGCTGTTTCACAACTGACCAAGCCACGAGATTATCGTAGAGCACTTGTTTCTTCTTTTGATGATCCTGCAGGAAAAAGAAGTGTCCCTCCCAAACTCATAGCCCACCCTACTGCTGTTCCTCATTCATTCCTTGCTAGAAATCATGCATCAACTGCTTACACACCACCTTGGATGATGAGATGTTCTTCCCAGAGACATTCCCTGCCGCTCTCTGATCCACCAGATGTCTGAGCCCCGACACAGTCAAGCTAATGACTGAAAAGAAACGCTTAGTGGGAGGCAACCCACTTTTAGGTAAAATTTTCTTTGAATTTTGTTTGGTTTTTGCTAATTTTTAGTTTTGGTTTTTTTTCTGGTGTCAAAAAAAAAAAAAAAAAAAAAATTGGTGTCGACCGACACCCACTTCCAGTGTCGCCCGACACCACCCGACCAGGTACATATTTTTATTTTTTCTTGTTCATTTGTTTTCACCTTGGTTTCTTTCCCATCCTCTGGCTTGATAACACTAGGGACAGTGTTACTTAAGTCTGGGGGAGGAAAATACTAATGTATTTTGCTTTGTTTTGTTTTGAGTCAGTTGTGTCATTTTATTGAGTCAAAACCAGTCAGGAACTATGAGCTTTTCTTGGAACTAACCACTTTGATTACCATTATAGTGACCATTCTTACAGCCATTGACAGCAGGTTTTACTGATATAAAAACTCAAAGATGATTTGATATACCATTATCCCCACATCTGTTTGAGTATTTGCAGGATCCTGAGTTGGCCTAACACTAATGAACTTAATTTTTCTTATCTTGGGGTTTGGTATACTTTGGATCGGATTCCTTGTTCAGGTCTGAAACAGCTGGTTTGTGATCATAGTTCACCTCTCTCTTCCCTTCAGTTCTCTAAAAAAAAAAGAGAGTAAAAAGAATATAATGGTCTAAAAAAGGTGATCAAGGATTTTGATGGTGACCCCATTGATATTCTTTGTTTAATTAAAGACTTGATTTCAGAGCATTCAGTTGATAAAAAAAAATAAAATGATACCCTAGTAGGGAAAAATCAACTGAATGGAAGTGAGAAAAGGGAGAAGTAAAACTTGAAGCAAATCTGTCTAATAATCAGAACTTGAACAGGTAAGAGTCCATGTGTCCTTTGATCGATACTCCCTTGATGAGAATGCACGCTTTACAATTTAAAAAGGTCAGTGATGGTGAATTTAGATCTCTTATTGATTGTGGACTGGAATTGGGATGGTTGATAAGTCTGGGGGGAAGTAGTTGATGTTCTATCTAAAGTTGGTGTTGTTTGATGTGGCTTACAAAGTGTTGTTTGATTTGGTGTTCTAAAGAATTGGTGAGTTCCCATGTTTTCAAACCTCTTTCACTGGTTTAGTTCTGTGTTTTGCTTGAGGGCAAGCAAATGCTAAGTCTGGGGGAGTTGATATATCATGGTTTTTATGGTTTTTAGCCATGATATAAGTCTTGTTTATAGAGTCTTTTTAGTGTTTTTGGAGTCTTTCAGAGTCATTTGCAAACACCTCCCCCATACTTACTTCATACCGTCCCCAGTGTGAAAATAAATCAAGAGAAACGATCAAAAACAAAGTTTTTTTTTTTCAGAAACTGAAAGTGCAAAGAAACGTGGACGTATCTGGTGTCGAGCGACACCAAGGTGGGTATCGGTCGACACCATATGTGGTTGACTCTTCCTTTGTTTCCTACAATCTCTTTCCTGACATCTAAGAAAACCAAAACCAAAAATCAAAAGTAAAAGAAATGATATATCATGGTTTTATGGTTTTTAGCCATGATATAAGTCTTGTTTATAGAGTCTTTTTAGTGTTTTTGGAGTCTTTCAGAGTCATTTGCAGGTTTATGTACGTTTGGAGCTTATTTGGAGATTATGGATTATTCTGGAGCTAAGTAGGAAGTTGTGCAGAAGAATTCAAGTCAGAAGCCACTTTTGGAGATGGTGTCGGTCGACACCCATCAGACAAGCAATTTTCTGTGCCAGTCTTGAAGATTTTTGAAGAAAAGGAAATTTGTCCAGACTTTTCCTTATTTGCAAATAAGTCCCTATTCAAGTTTTTAGGATATTTATATTATTTTAAGGTCATTGTTTAGACCTATCTTTTATCCTATCAAGTATTCTAGAGAGAGAGCTTTTGGAGAGAAGAATTCAGACTCCTTCAGAGAAGATTCAGAACTCCATTAATTCTATTCTTATTTCTTTTATGCAATTCTATTCAATCATTTTTATTGTTTCAATTTCCATGTCTGAGTAGTTTGCTAGTTAGGTTTAGGGTTTCTGATTAGGGATTTCATGGATTGCTAAGTTGATTGGTTAATTAAGGATTCTAAACACTAGTTCTTCATCTAGGTTGTGATTAATGCTTGATCTGAACTGAAAGGTTAAATTATTGATCATAGGTTGATTCTTGCAACGACAGTTGGTTAATTAGCTAGAAAAGAACCCTAGATGAGCAAAATACCTATCTGCAAAGGAATTTGATTTAGAGATTTTGTGAACAGATTGAACCTGAGATTATTGCATGTATACACTTTAGAACTCGCAAAGAAATTTGGTTTTCTAGGTTTTAGACATATATAGTTTTCGCAGCGACGGCTGGTTTACTTTATCATTGTGTTTCAAGTTCTAGAACATTAGAAGAATCCTGATTTACTGATTTGCTTGCATTCCTGATTTCCTGAGAATTCCCTGAGCTTGACGTTTTCTCCTATCGATCTTACAAACCAATTTACTGCATTCTGTCTTTTAATTACAATCATTCTTTTTTAGCTTAATTCGATAATTAATAATCTATTGTGTGAATCTTGAGTCTCTGTGGAATTCGACCCCTAAGTATTACATCGATCTCTTAATTTGAGAGAGTAGCTCTAGTGTATATTTGAGCATATCAATAAATTAAAACAAAGTATATACACTTACCAGTAGGTTGCCTCCCACCAAGCGCTTGGTTTAAGTCATTAGCTTGACTTTGATGCCATATATCAGTCAGGTTGGGTTTGAGAGTGTGTCTCAAAACAAGCTCCACAATCAAACATCTTCAGCTTCAGAACATTACACAACATACCATCCACCACATCCTTACCCTTCTCTTTCAACTATAAGGAGAGAATAGCTCTAACTTTAGAGAAAGGCTTAGAGGTACCTTTGCACTTCACATTATACTCAACTGTGTTTCCATCACATCTCTGAGGGATCAAAGTCATTTTAGGACTACCCTTTATTCTTTTGCTCTGCACTTTTTCCTGCACTTTTGCCTTCTCCCTGAATTTCTTATGCCAAATGTGAGGATCTCCATCCAAGAATTCTTTGATCTCATTCTTATCACAAGACTTCTTCTCAGAATCAACTTTCAACCTCTCAATAGGCACTACTGAGATGCAAGAGGCATGTTGGATGAGACAAGTAGTGGGAATGACTTTGTAGAAAACATTCTTATCAATGTTGGAGAAAGAGATTCTCTTATTGGACAGATCAATGACTGCACCCACTGTGGCCATAAATGGTCTTCCAAGAATCAAAGGTATAGCAGATTCGTTTTTCATCTCTACAACCTGAAAATCAGCATGAACTAGACAATTTCCCACTCTAACCTGCAAGTCTGGAATGGTACCATAGAGAGTTGTGGTAGAAGAGTTTGCAAAGGTGATAGTCATCGCAGGATGACTCATATCAGTGATTTGCAGTTGGTCCACAATGGCTTTTGACATGAGGTTCATACTAGATCCAGAGTCACAAAAAGACTCTCAAACTCAACTCCTGCAATAGAGCATGGGACAGCAAACTTTCCAGGATCCTCAATCTTAGGTAATACCCTTAATAGTGGTGGTGTGCTTCTTGCTTCAACAAAGAATGCCTTAATCTCTTCTTCAGTCTCTTTGCAGTTCCAAAAGAAATCGTATATAGGGTAATTTTCCAAGGCTTCCTCAAACGAGATTTCTTTAGGAATCTTTCTCACCATCTTGTTAAAGCAAACCAACTTTTCTGCACTGACGCTTAGATCTCTAGGTGGAACGAGGTAAGGCACCTTGGGAACATAAACCCGAGAAGTAGGCGTTGCAGGTTTTGTTGCAGGTTCTAGATCAACTAATTTAGGAATGTTCGACTCTTGGAACACTTGTTCTACAGTTTCTGGCTCTATCCGCGATTGGTGTCGCTCGACACCAAGAGGGTGTCGGTCGACACTGACTTCAAAAGTCGATCATGTCATCTCTTCATATGCAGATTCTGCTGCAACATCAGACGTCCTTCCACTAGTCAGAGTAATGGCATTCACATGCTCAAGTCTGGTATTATGTTCCACCTTTCCAGGGAGAGTTCCTGGTGTTCTCTTAATTGATTCGGCAGTTGGAGTTGAAGCTGTGACTTTGCTGGAAACCTTGACCATTCATGTAGTTGATCTCATGTGGTTCTTCCTTGTCTACCTTGAATAACTCTTGATGAAAATCTATGTCTCGAGTTTCGTCAACAGCTTGTACGCTCCGTGTATTTCCTTTCAGCAACAGACACACCTTGACAGCAATTTCGTCAACCTTCTGTGAATCGATGCTGTGGATCTTCCGGGATCTATCGTACTCTGGAGCTCTTTCACTAGAACTTGCAGCCAAGTTCTCAATCAGCTCATATGCTCCCTGGACAGTCTTTGTCATGAAATTCCCATTGCTGGCGGCATTGAGAGCGGTCTTGTAGTCCCAGTCAACTCCATCGTAGAATATTCCCAGAATCTGTTCGTTAGAATAACCGTGGTGTGGGAAGTCCCTGCGATACTCAGTGAATCGCTCCCATGCTTCGCAAAAGGCCTCTCCCGGATGTTGACGGAAGGTGGTGATCTTACTCCTCAGAGCAACCGTCTTGGTTTTTGTGTATAAGTGGTCTATAAAGGTGGACCGACACATCGCCCATGAGGTGATAGATCCAGCGTGTAGCGATTTCAGCTACCGCTGCGCTTTATCCGCCAAAGTGAACGGAAAAAGCTTGCACTTGAGAAAATCGGGAGGCACTCCATTTGCCTTGATTGTGCTGCACATCTCCTCGAAAGTCTCGATATGATCCATTAGGTTTTCTGAAGGCAGTCCATTAAAAATGTGGTGCCGAACCAATGCGATCATCTGAGGTTTGATTTCATAATCATTCCTCTGGATTTCCGGTGGGCAAATTGCAGACCGGTTCTGGTAGAAAGCGTGCGGCGTGTCTATGTCTCTGATGGTACGCTGCTGCTGTCGCTGCTACAATTGATCCATCTGCTGTTGAAGCCTCTGGAGCGCAGCAGCAATCTCGCCTTCCGCTTGGTTGTCGTTCTCGCCCATGGTGGCTGGATTCGACTTCTTTTTTTGTTCCTTTGCTCGGACCTTGCTAGTTCCTGGTTGCTTAAGGTTGTTAGATTCTTAGAGCCTTGACTCCTTGTATTCATACACCTGAAACACACAAGAAAAGAAATGAAGAACGATTTAGTAAATTCTTAGACTAAACTTAAATTATAAAAATCAAAGGTAACACAATTGGTCCCCGGCAACGGCGCCAAAAACTTGATACACAGAGTTTTAACCCTATAGAAAGCTACTGCAAGTGCACAACAAAGAAGTAGTACTTAGGGGTCGAATTCCACAAGGACTAAGGTTACTCTATGAAATTATAAGATTGAAGCTAAGCTAAGATATACATAATAAGTTTTTGGAAAGAATCAATAAGTAAAAGATTACGATAAAGGAAAAGTGTTGTAAAAGATTTTTGGAAAGAAAATAAGTAAGTAAATATTACAATTTAATTCAATAAAGGAAAATTGCAAATAAATATTTTTGGAAAGAGTAAAAAATAGCAAGATTAGATTTAATTCAATTAAAGAAAATGTTAGGCTTAGGGTATTCGCAGGAATTCAGATTCAAGAACCAAACAACTATTCAGGGAACAAATTTCGAACAAGTATTAAACTCAAACATAAATATAATATCAATCTACTTCCGTAGCCTTGACAACTTTATCTAGAAACTTAGTATTCTAAACTTTCGTTTGAAACTAAAATTCTAGACAAGCATTAAGAATAGGTTTGATAAGCTCACAAATCGCTTTAACATCAACTTCTGCAGGTTAAAGACAATTTGCTCATCTAGGTTATTACTAGCAACCTATTAACTTCCGTTAAATAGGTTAAACCTAAATTCATAAATTAATTGATCAGATTAACCTAAGCATTAAGAACAACTCAAGATGAAGACATCAACAGAATAAAACCCTATTTATGTTTAGTTCATTGAACTCTGAAATTCCTTTGAACCCTAAACCTAACTAATGAAACTACTCAGACATAGAAAAGAAGAACACATAAATAATTATGAAAGACATGATAGAATAAATAGATAAATAAAAGAGGTTCATAATTCTTCTCCAAAAGGTTGTAAAGACTTCTTCTCCCCAATCTTACAAAGCTAAAACTCTAAGTAAAGTAGCTATTGAAAACTTGATGATCACAAACTTATGAAAGCTGTAATATATATATGAGATTGGCGACGGCTAGGATTTAAGGTTACCGACGCCTAGGGTTTACAAAATTCCGGGCTTGATAGAGGCCTAATAGATGACTTGGCTTGGACTGGTTTCTTTAAACTGGATAAAGCCTTCCACGTCTGGTCACGATGAGTGTCGGGCGACACCAAGCTCCTTTTTGCACACTTTAGGCGGATTTTGCCCTTGGAACTCCAATCTTCGTTTTTGTCAACTTTGTACCTAATAATGACTCAATAAAACTAAAAGACTCAATATAGACTAAAAAAAAACTCAGAAAAGATAGTTAAAAAGTATCAAAAATACAATATATCAGATACTCCCAGAGAGCTTATTATACCGCAGATCAAGTACATTTACAGTTTCCAACAATGTCTCCGGTAGTGGCCCTGTGAAGTTGGTGTTGTGTAGGAACATAGATATCCCCCATACACTATGAACATGTGAAGGTTTTCAGAGAGGTCGAGAAGCGAAAGAATTGGCATGACCACTAAAGAAGGTGGTATTGTACCTTTTAAGTTGTTGTTTGATATCAATAACAATTGCAAATTAGATAATTCAGATATCCAACTTGGAATACCACCTGTGAGAGAATGCATAAAACAGAATTTTAAAGAGTAAGAACGGTCATAACAATGAATACCACTAGAAATATGCATGTTGGACACCTAAATGAGGAATGAGAAATATAAATACCTTGTTTCTCATTCATTGTGAGACAACTTTAATCAACCAAATCCAATATACCAAAAAGAGGAATCTGGAACTGAAATGAGTCCAATGAAAATCAGAAAATGAACTTCTTGTCCCCAAATGCATAAAACATAATTTTAAAGAGTAAGAATGGTCATAACAATGAATACCACTAGAAATATGCATGTTGGACACCTAAATGAGGAATGAGAAACATAAATACCTTGTTTCTCATTCATTGTGAGACACCTTTAATCAACCAAATCCAATATACCTAAAAGAGGAATCTGGAACTGAAATGAGTCCAATGAAGATCAGAAAATGAACTTCTTGTTCCCAAATGCATAAAACATAATTTTAAAGATTAAGAATGGTCATAAAAATGAATACCACTAGAAATATGCATTGTGGGACACCTAAATGAGGAATGAAAAGCATAACTACCTTGTTTCTCACTCATTGGGAGACACCGTTAATCGACCAAATCCAATAGACCAAAAAGAAGAATCTGGAACTGAAATGAGTCCAATGAACATAAGAAAATGAACTTCATGTCCCCAAACACATAAAACATAATTTTAAATAGTAAGAATGGTCATAACAATGAATACCACTAGTAATATGCATTGTGGGACACCTAAATGAGGAATGAGACGCATAAATACCTTGTTTCTCACTCATTGGAAGACACATTTAATCAACCAAATCCAATAGACTAAAAACTAGAATCTGGTACTAAAATGAGTCCCATGAAGATCAGAAAAGGAACTTCATGTCTCCAAATTCATAAAACAAATTTTCAAAGAGTAAGAATTGTTATGGGACTATTGGATTTGTACCAAATAGAGCTACATATTAGAAAATTTAGAAACAACGGCCAAATGTATAATTTTGTTCCAACTCAGGAATTGGGAACAAACCCAGAATTTGCCTATTTATGTTTAATATCATTCTTATGGAATATATGATAACTGAATGAGTAATGAGATAATGAATTATAATATCATTGCATATATAGCCAATTGTCAACACGGATTTTCTGATCTTTGAATGCTTAAAGCAAAATTTTAAAGAGCAAGAATGGTCATAACGATGAGTGCCACTAGAAATATGCATTGTGAGACTCCTATATGAGGAATGAGAAGCATATATACCTTGTTTCTCAATCATTTGGAGATATCGTTAATCAACCAAATCCAATAGACCAAAATGAGGAATCTGGAACTGAAATTAGCCACATGAATATCAGAAAAGGAACTTCAAGTCCCCAGATGCTTAAAACAGAATTTTAAACAGTAAGAATAGTAATAACAATGAATACCACTACAAATATGCATTGTGGGACTCCTAAATGAGGATTGAAATGCATATATACCTTGTTCCTCCCTCATTGAGAGACATTATTACTCAACCAAATCTAATAGACCGATGAAATTCTTCAAAGATGGCGCATCCATCAAACCGATCAGTACTCTTTAAATACTTTTGACTTCATGCAACTTTTTTTATCTTCAGATTAAACAATATTAAACATAAATTTTAATATCCGATAAAAATACATGCATCTGATCTTTATCCATAATGTCAGACACCTTATCCTTTTTTATTTTAAAGTCTCAAAGTGGCTTTTCTTCTTTTAAACTCATTGGAAAGTTTAATGAGTCCAATGAGTTTTCATGGTGTGGTATGATTGATAAGTTCCAGTGGTACTCATTGTTATAACGAACAGTGTGTTAATCTGGAACTGAGGAATTCTTACTCTCTAGAGAAGAACAGTGTGTTATTTATATGAATTTTTAATGTAATATCATTCTGTTTATATTTCTCAACAATCTAATCGGAGAGAGAAGAGCTCAAGATTGGTTATGAGAAGTGCTCCAG
Organism: Iljinskaea planisiliqua; assembly: GCA_900108845.1. Classification (NCBI taxonomy): domain Eukaryota; kingdom Viridiplantae; phylum Streptophyta; class Magnoliopsida; order Brassicales; family Brassicaceae; genus Iljinskaea; species Iljinskaea planisiliqua. The sequence continues at coordinate 319,005 of FNXX01000021.1, forward strand.
AGAAGGCAACATGATGGGAGCGAGCCCATAACAAGTGTATGTTAAATGAGTCCCATTATAGAAAAACTGAGGGAGGAACAAGGTATGGTCAATATTCAATACATCAACACGATAATTACAATTTGTTCAATGGACAAGAATGATTAAAATATTGAAATCAAATTTGGCAAATATAAGAACATGCTCTTAATGACCGTTTCTCGTTTCTAAGTCCCACTTTGCCATTTGGCAAATTTTCCCTTCTCATAATGAAGGGAGTACTAGTCCATGTTCTTTCATCTTTGTATAGTACTAGATTTTATCCATTCGTTTTATGGAAGAAAGATTTTTAACATGTCACTTCAATATGATGACGGCTAATACTCATCTATGTAACACAAAACAAACAAGTAAAAATATATAGTCTACTCAACTCACCACCTGAGACTTTTTTAAAACTTCTATCTAACATGTGACCTTGATAGTATAGAGACTAGAGACCAACCTTAAAACACCAGTGAAGCATCTAATCTTGTCCATTCGATCTTTTTATCAGGTTTTCTAATAGAGCTACATATTAGAAAATTGCATGACCAATTCAATAATGTTCAAAAAACAGAATTTTATTGATAGTCCCCGATAAAATGTTGATTCCATTTTATCGGTGTACATATAATTTAATCAGTATGATTAACGGTGTCTTCTTCTTCTAGTCCATTATGAAACATAAATACCTTCTATGGCTTCACCCTAACCCAGTCCCCAATCTTGAGCTCTTCTTCTTCTATGGGTCCTATATAACTCTTGAGAATATCTTTCCATCTCGATATTCATTGATATCTGAACTGAACAATTGATGGGCGAACGCAAAAAGGTAAGGCGGAATTGGCTGTTCCATAACGAACTCTTCAACGACCCTGTCCTCGGTGCACCAGAGCGAGGCCCTGAGATGTTGGGCATCTTCGGGGAGGGGAAGCCTGCGACGGACGTGGCGGGCGGACATGACGGCGGAGAGGGAAGTGGGAAGGTTGAGGAGGACGTCATAGCGGATCCTAGCGGCAGGGGTGTCCTGGCAGGGGAAAATGGATGGCGTGAATGGCCTGGCACTGTGTGTAGACATAGGGGTGGGTTTTGGAGAAGGTTTGGAGCGGAGATAGCCACTGGAGAGCGGAGGCTGAAGACGAAGTGGAGTAGACGAGCAGCACTTGAGACTGGCCAGAGAGGACTATCACTATCTCACTGCCTCGGATCGGATCCGGGTTCGCCGAGACAGACCAAGGGAGAGGCTCCAGGGTCTGCGGATCCACGACCTTCTCCACGGAAATGCACCGGGAATTGAGAGACAGGTTGCCTGATGTAAGATATATATATATAGAAAGGATATAGGTGTCATTATCATTAACCTACGTCCTCTGTAAATCCTATATATATTGTACTTCTATTCATCTAATAATATCATCAAGTATTCTAGTCATATATGGCATCAGAGCTTTACGATACCTAAACCTACTTTTCTTTTTCAATTTCGTAGCCGCCTTTCTCCTTCCTTCTCTTTTCCTATGGCTTCTCTGGCTACCTCCTCTGAAACTATTACTATCTCAGACACTCATACACTACTAAACGTTAATATGACGAACGTCACCAAGCTTACTGCTTCGAACTTTATCATGTGGAGTCGTCAGGTCCACGCTCTTCTTGATGGGTATAACCTTGCTGGTTATATTGACGGATCTGTAATCGTCCTGTCTCCCACCATCACTACCGGTGAATCTGTGGAAACCAATGCTGCGTATACTCTGTGGAAACGCCAAGATAAGCTCATTTACAGTGCTCTTCTTAGTGCAATCTCACTCTCCGTCCAACCACTTCTCTCAACAGCCTCCACGTCTGCTGAGATTTGGACAATTCTTGCCGCCACTTATGCAAAACCAAACCGTGTTCATATCAAACAAATCAAGCAGCAAATTAAGACTTGGCAAAAAGGTACCAAGTCGATCGATGCATATTTCTAGGGCCTTACAATGCGATTTGATCAGCTAGCCTTACTTGGGAAGGCAATTGAACATGAAGATCAGATCGAAGCCATTCTTGAAGGTCTCTCCGATGACTATAAAACAGTTATTGATCAGATAGAAGGTCGTGACATCTCTCCTAGTCTCAGTGAGATTCATGAGAAGTTGCTGTATCACGAAGCTAAGATTCAGACTGCTGCTTCGCTGCACTCATCTGTCCCGGTTACAACAAATGCGGTTCAATATCGGGGCTCTCACAATAACTCTGGTAATCGCAATCACTCCAAGTCGAACTACAAAGGAAATCAGCAATGGCAATCTCCCCAACAGTTCCCGCCTCGACATAATCAATACTCTCCTCGCCCGTACCAGGGCAAGTGTCAATTGTGCGGGATTCATGGGCACAGTGCTCGCACTTGTTCCCAATTGCAGGCGGGTAGTATGGCCACTCCGCAACCGTATGCTCCTTGGAAACCGCGGGCTATCATGGTTTGTGCTCCGCCTTATGATCCTACCAACTGGTTGTTTGACAGTGGGGCCACGCATCACATCACCTTGGATCTGAACAACTTAGCCCTGCATTAACCTTACTCTGGTGGAGAAGATGTCACTATTGCTGATGGCACGGGACTACACATTGCACAAACGGGTTCTGCGTTTCTTTCTACGCCCTCTCGTCGTTGACTGATGTGCTTTATGTGCCTTATATAAAGAAAAGCTTGATATCAGTTTATCGAATGTGCAATGCTAACCAAGTCTTGGTGGAATTCTTTCCTGCCCATTTTCAGGTGAAGGATCTCAACACGGGGGTCCCATTGCTCCAAGGCAGGATTAAGAATGAGCTGTACGAATGGCCTGTTAACCTCACCAGTCCTACATCTCTCTTTGCCTCTCCATCACCAAAAACAGACCTCACCTCTTGGCATTATCGGCTTGGTCACCCTGCTTTACCTACTTTAAAAACACTTGTTTCTCAATTTTCTTTACCAGTTTCTCATTCTTTAGAACAACATTACCCGTGTTCTGATTGCTTAATTAATAAAAGCTATAAGCTTCTTTTTCATACAAACACCATTTACCTCTTCTCATCCTCTTCAATATATTTACAGTGATGTGTGGACATCTCCCGTTGTGTCTATTGACAATTTCAAATATTATGTGGTGTTCATTGATCATCATTCCAGATACACGTGGCTGTATCCACTCAAGCACAAATCAGATGTTAAAGACGTGTTTGTACGATTTCGTTCCTTGGTTGAGAATCGCTTCAAACACAAGATTGAAACTTTGTTCTCCGATAATGGAGGCGAGTTTGTGGCTCTCCACTCGTACTTGTCTCTCCATGGCATCACTCATTTGACGAGCCCACCACATACACCCGAACACAACGGGATCTCAGAACGTAAGCATCGTCATGTAGTGGAGACTGGACTCTCACTTTTGAGGCATTCTTCGATGCCCAAGACTTACTGGAGCTATGCATTCACAACTGCCGTATATCTGATCAGTCGCATGATTACACCGGTCCTCCGAAACACGTCTCCATATTTCAAGCTCTTTGGCGAAACCCCAAACTATTTGAAGCTGTCTTCGGATGTCTATGCTTCCCATGGTTACGACCATATGCTGCACACAAACTGCCACCAAGATCTCAACCCTGTGTGTTTCTGGGTTACTCTCTAACTCAGAGCGCCTATTTGTGTTTAGATACTGCTGCCGGAAGAATCTACACTTCTCGACATGTGCAGTTTGTTGAGTCTCGCTTCCCGTTCCTGTCTGCTGTATCAAAACTCGTGTCTACAGTTGAGGAAGAACAGCCATTAAACCAAGCCATCACCACCATTGTTCCTACTAGGTCATTCGTACAGCCTTCCCCGGTTGCTGATACTCACCACCTACCGCTGCTCACACCGCCACTCTCGTCGTCATCTCAAGTACACTCTAATCCATTATCTCCTTCTCATCTCTCTACGCCAATTGCCCAACCAGAAACACAAATACAAAGCCAGCCCAACCCAAACATTACAAGCCCAAATCCTACAAACCACTCAGGCCCAAATTCTCCTGTCCAATCATCAAGCCCACAAAATACCAACCACACGTCATCATCTCCCTCACACACTACTCTTCCAGTACCAAATCCCCCACCGATTCCAACGCCTCTGTCTCCACCCCAAAACAACCATCCTATGCGTACCCGTGGGAAAAACAAAATCACAAAACCAAACACTAAATTCACCCTTACTGCAACTGTTCTCAAACCAGTTATTCCCACTTCTGTTGCCGAAGCGTTGAAAGACTCATATTGGCGAAATGCCATGTCTGAGGAAATCACTGCTCAAATACACCATGGCACACATGAATTGGTACCGAGACGAAGTGATCAGAACATTGTTGGTACACGCTGGATTTTCAGTTTGAAGTATAAACCTGATGGCACTCTAGACAGGTATAAGTCACGCCTCGTTGCACAGGGATTTCATCAGCAGAAAGGCCGTGATTACACAGACACATTTAGTCCGGTCATTAAGTCAACCACTGTTCGGACAATTCTCGAAGTTGCCGTGAGTCGTGACTGGAGTATCAGGCAAATTGATGTTAACAATGCTTTCTTACAGGGGCGGCTCACTGAAGAAGTGTACGTAGCTCAACCGAAGGGCTTTATTGATCATGACTTACCACATCATGTCTGCCGATTGGTATCAAGAGCTTCATGCATATTTTCTTCACCTTGGTTTTATTAGTTCAATTGCTGATACATCTCTATTTATTAAACGCCAAGGACAGGATATTGTTTACGTTCTCGTATACGTGGACGACATGCTTATCACTGGAAGTCGTCCTGCGCTCATTCAACACATCATCTCCACATTTGCTGGTCAATTTTCTCTCAAAGACTTGGGTGAAATGAGTTACTTTCTGGGCATAGAAGCTACCCTTACCTCTGATAGACTACATCTTATGCAAAGGAAATACATTATTGATCTTCTTACTAAAACGAAGATGCTTCACGCCAAACCTGTTGCATCACCCATGTCACCAACACCGAAGCTCTCTCTTCGCTTTGGCACTGCTCTTGAGGATTCACGAGAGTATCGTGCAGTTTTTGGAAGCCTTCAATACCTCTCTTTCACACGGCCAGACATTGTGTTTGCTGTCAACAAATTGTCCCAGTTTATGCACTCTCCAACAGATGAACATTGGAGTGCGGTTTAAAAGAGTTCTCCGGTACTTGGCTGGTACACAATCTCACGGTATTCTACTACGCTCTAAAAGTCCCTTGGTTATACATGGTTTTTCAGATGCAGACTGGGCAGGCGATACAGATGACTTTGTCTCCACAAATGCATATGTTATCTACATGGGTAACAGTCCTATTTCTTGGTCCTCAAAGAAGCAGACTGGAGTTGCTAGATCTTCGACGGAGGCTGAGTACCGTGCGGTCGCCAACACTGCAGCTGAAATACGCTGGATATGTTCTCTTTTAAACGAAATTGGCATTACCCTACCGCAAGCTCCGGTTATATATTGCGACAATATTGGTGCTACACATCTCTCTCCCAATCCTGTTTTCCATTCGCATATGAAGCACTTAGCTCTTGACTTCCATTTCATCCGGGATCATGTACAAGCCGGGATACTTCGGGTTGCTCATGTTTCGACTTGTGATCAGTTAGCGGATCCTCTCAGGAAGGCCCTTCCTCGACCACTGTTTCAAGAGATCATTAACAAGATTGGAGTTACAAAGGTCCCTCCATCTTGAGGGGGCATGTAAGATATATGTATAGAAAGGATATAGGTGTCATTATCATTAACCTACGTCCTCTGTAAATCCTATATATATTGTACTTATATTCATCTAATAATATCATCAAGTATTCTAGTCATATACCTGAGAATGGCGAGGAGAGTGAGAGAAGAGTGGAGCCATGGATGATGGAGGTGTTGAAATCGAGGTGGAGGGAGAGTGCGACATGCCTTGTGAGAGGATGAGATGAATCCGTGAACGAGTGCGATCAATGGGTGCCATTGCTGCTGCCCACGGACAAGACACAAGCTTTGTTGGATTTATGCTTAGGGTTTTGAGTTAAGTTATGTCTTGTTTTCTTTTTTGCTCTTCAATCGAACATTTCCTTTTGTAAGAACAACCAAATACCAATATTATTATATATCACTGGAATCATTTGCTTAATGGAGGAGCATCAATCATACAAAAGCATAAAGTTGGAGTGTTGAAGAAACCGTTTAATATTAGGAAACATATTCTACGAATAGAATAATTTCAGAAGCACAGAGTTTAAAAACAGCCACGCAACATAATGAGGTAGTTGAGAGAGAACATACATCACATGATGATTCAAAAGCAAGTTAGATTTCCGTTCGGGTTCGGTTCGGATTTTTCGGATTTTCGGATTTTCGGATTTAGAGATATAGAACCTGTTTGGGTATTTTAGAATTTCGGTTCGGGTTCGGTTCGGTTTCATTTGGGTTCGGTTCGGATTCGGATACCCGAAATTTTATTTAAAAAAAAATAAAAATTGATTAAATTTTAACAAAATAATTAAATTTGACAAATATAGATAAAAAAAACTTTCATATATTTTACTTATTTTAAATATTTTAGTTATTTTGGTATATAATTAATTAATATATTCAAATTTATAATTATAATCTTGGATAAATATGTTATATCAAATCTAAATATAATTAATATTTTTGGTATATAATTGTATTTCAGATATTTCGGATATCCATTCGGTTTTCGGTCTGGTTCGGGTTCGAATTCGGTTTTTCGGATATAGAAGTCTATGATCCATTCGGATATTTCATTGAATTCGGATTCAGGTTCGGATCGGATTCGGTTCGGTATTTCGGATTCGGGTAATTTGCCCAGACCTAGTTTGAACCATCCGTCCTTAGCGAAACACGATCAAGTTGACCCAAACCCATCCAGATGCTGACCAAAGCCCACTTTTTAGGCCCATTTCATTATTCTTATGCTTTTCTTAACAGATCATATAACTCCAATGTTCTGAGCTTCAAATTGCCTAAGATAATGGTCATTTTAATAGAGTTACAAAACTAAAGGTGTCTTCATAAGAATAATGAAGAGAATGTTTATCTCTTCAAGAACCTGATGTTCGTCATGCAGTAACTGCAAAACAGAAATGATTAATCATTGTTCTTGTAATATCATTGTGGTGGTATTCTAGTTTGATGTGCAGCCAGTTAAATGAATTTGGTTATCAATCACTATGATTGTTTTTTTTTTAACGCCCTCAATTATTATGATTTGGTTTGGATCGGATGTGTTCGGTAAATCCGAATTTAACACTCTTAAAAGAGACTAGCATCTTACTTCTTATGCTTTATGTTGTGTTTGTTATAACAACCAATACCATATCATTACTTGTCGAGGAATCTGGAATTGAAATGAGTCCTTTTAAGATCAGAAAAAGAACATCATTCGGCCAAATCCAAATGGTGGTATTTCAAAGCATCATTGTGGTGGTATTCCAGTTATCAGTTTATACACAAATACACATTTGTCTTTGAACTGCATTGACGAGATTATTCACCACTTTAGATTCTTCAACAGAGCCACCGTTTACAACATCCGTGAAACCCTCAAGTCCGGCTGCAGCTACGGACCTGAACGAGGTTTTATTCTAAAGACCGGTTCTTGATCTGGTTAAGACTGGTTTATTCAAGTATTCAAGACCTGAAGGAGAATCACAGAGTTTTAAAGTCAAATGTTTTAAAACAAAAGGACAGAGGTCCTAGCGCTTTGAATCAAAGGAACTCAAAACGAAACCTCTAATGTCTGTTTTTTCTGGAATATAAGGGGCTTCAACAAATCAAGTAAACACAAAGTGATCCGAGATTGGATTAAAAACAGTTCTCCGCAGTTTGGATGTTTGTTGGAAACTCGAGTAAAGGAGGCTAGGGCAATGCAAATTGCTTCTTCAGTCTTCTGTAACTGGTCTTTCCTTTCTAATTACGAGCATAATAGATTGGGCAGAATTTGGGTGGTCTGGAGTTCAACTACAAGAGTCACACCTTGCTTTAAAAGTAGTCAGATGATTACTTGTTCAATATTACTGGAAGGAATGGAAGAGGAATTTCTGTGCTCTTTTATCTATGCTTCCAATTCCCAAGAGGAACGAAAAGAGTTGTGGGAGGATCTAAAAAATCATCAAGCATCACCAGTATATCGCAGCAAACCTTGGCTCGTTGTTGGAGACTTTAATGAGATTCTTCAATTAGAAGAACATTCATCTCATTCTCTGTCTATGATTGCTCCGGCAGGTATGTACGACTTTCAGGACATGGTTCGAAATTGCTCTTTGTTTGACATGAATTATCAGGGTCCTCGGTATACTTGGAGTAATAAGAGGGAAGAAGGTCTGATATGCAAAAAAACTGGATCGTACGCTGATAAATACAGCATGGATAACTACTTACTCTCAAGCATACTGTGTGTTTGAGTCAGGAGGTTGTTCTGATCACTTAAGGGGCAGAATTCGCATCAGAGCAGATCCGTTGAAACCAAGACGACCTTTTAAATTTATCAATGCTGTGTCTGAACATCCTGAGTTTCTACCTATGATCAAAGATTTCTGGGACAGAACGGAAGTCATCTACAATTCCACATCAGCTTTATTTCATTTAGCAAAGAAACTGAAGTCCCTAAAGCCTCTGATCCGCAATCTTTGTAAGGAGAAGATAGGAGATATTTACAAGAAAAAAAAGGTGGCTTATGAGAAACTCTGTGAACTTCAGACTCTTACGCTTACTAATCCCACTCACGCTACTCTTCATGAAGAGAGTCGAGCTTACGAACGTTGGCTCTTGCTTTCTCAAATTGAAGAAAAAGTGCTTAGTCAAAAGGCTAAGCTGCATTGGCTCAATGTTGGGGATGGTAATAATACGCACTTCCACAAGGTGGTAAAGATTAGAGAAACTCGAAAATCCATTCGTGAGGTACAGAGAATGGATGGATCGAGAGCGGAGACGCAGGAAGAGATTAAAGAAGAAGCAGTAGCCTATTTTAGGGGTTTTCTAGCTCATCAAGTTGAAAGTTACAAAGGGATATCTGAAGCTTCATTATGTGACCTTTTGGATTTCGAATGTGAAGAAATGGATCGTACGATGCTAATGTTCGAAGTGTCAAAGGATGAAATAAAGAAAGTGCTATTTGCAATGGCTAGTAATAAATCCCCAGGTCCAGATGGGTTCACTTGTGAATTTTTCAAGTCAGCTTGGCCAATCATTGGATCAGATTTTGTGGTAGCAATACAATCCTTCTTTGATAAAGGTTTCCTTCCTAAGGGGATTAACTCTACCATTCTTGCGCTAATTCCCAAGAAGGAGGAGGCAATGACTATGAAAGATTATCGGCCAATTTCGTGCGGAAATATTCTATACAAGGTAATCTCCAAGATCTTGGCGAATAGGCTAAAGCGAATCCTACCTAAGTTTATCTCCCCGGCTCAGTCAGCATTTGTCAAAAATCGTCTGCTTATGGAAAATGTCTTGCTCGCTTCTGAATTGGTAAAGAATTACCATAAGAGCTCCATCTCATCTAGATGTGCAGTGAAAATAGACATTGTAAAGGCTTTCGACTCAGTACAGTGGCTGTTCTTACTATCGACACTCTCAGCGATAAAGATTCCTAATAAGTTTATTCTTTGGATCAAACGATGCATCACTATGGCATCTTTCTCAGTGCAAGTAAATGGAGAATTTGCCGGCTATTTTAACAGTGAAAGGGAGCTTCGCCAAGGTTGTTCATTATCACCTTATCTCTTTGTTATTTGTATGCAAGTGTTGTCCAAGATGCTTGAAAAGGCGGCTGCTAATCGACAAATAGGGTACCACCCTTATTGCCGAGATATCGGCATCACACATCTCTGCTTTGCCGATGATATGTTAGTATTTGCGGATGGGAAAAAACAGTCTATTGAAGGAATTCTCAAAGTGTTTCAAGAATTCTCAGAATTCTCAGGCCTTAACATCAGTCTGGAGAAATCTACATTATACATAGCAGGAGTGCAAGAAGTTGAGAAAGTTTCTATACTCAACCAATTTCCTTTTGACTCGGGTTGTCTCCCGGTTAGATACTTGGGACTCCCCCTTATGACAAAGAAGATGAGGGCACATGATTACACTCCACTTATTGAAAAAGTCAGATCTCGAATCAACTCATGGACAGCTAGACACTTATCCTTTGCTGGGCGATTGCAACTTATCAGTTCAGTAATTCAGAGTTTAACAAATTTCTGGATCTCTGCTTTTAAACTGCCTAAAGCATGCATCAGGGAGATAGATAAATTATGTGCAGCCTTCCTTTGGTCAGGCCCGGAATTGAACCCAAAAAAAGCTAAAGTGGCATGGAATGATGTTTGTAAGCCTAAGGAAGAGGGAGGCTTAGGTCTCCGCTCACTCACCGAAACAAATGATGTATGTTGCTTGAAACTGATTTGGAGAATTCTGTCCTCTACTACCTCTCTTTGGGTCAGATGGGTTCAACGCTACTTGATCAGGAAAAGCTCCTTTTGGACAGTTAAAGAGACCAGTTCTCTTGGATCTTGGATGTGGAAGAAACTTTTGAAATTCAGAAGCTTAGCAATTGCGTATACTAAGGTGGAAGTTATAGATGGCACAACTACCTCATTCTGGTTTGATATCTGGTCTCCTCTTGGCAGATTGTTCGATTTAACGGGTATACGAGGCACGATTTATCTGGGGATTCAGCTAAATGCCACGGTGGCAGAAGCAGTTCATCGGCGAGGAAAGAGACATAGAGTGGAAATTCTCAACACGATAGAGGGAGACATTCAAAAGATAAAAACACAGGGTCTTTGTCATGGCAACGATGTGAAACTGTGGAGAAGAAAATGAGACGTGTTCAAAAGCAAATTTAATTCAAAGCAAACACTCATGCTTTTACGTGGACCACACGAACAAGTAAGTTGGTATGAAAGCATTTGGTTTAATGGGGCCACTCCTAAATTCTCGTTCACAGCATGGTTAGCGATACGAAATCGGTTGACGACAGGGGATCGCATGCTGCAATGGAAATCCAGAGTTGATGCATCATGTTGTCTCTGTAATAATCATTTGGAACCCGTGATCACATCTTTTTTCTCTGCAAATATTCAGAGGAGATCTGGAAAGGTCTTACTCAACAGCTTCTAGATGCAGAATATACACATTGTTGGACTCATATTCTGGAGATTATAACCGGATCATCACAGGGGAACACTCGTCTTTTCCTGGTTCGATACGCTTTTCAAATTGGAGTCTACTCTATATGGAGGGAACGTAATCGGAGACGACATGGAGAAGATCTCATTCCACCACCTCGACTACTACAAGACATTGATAAACAAATCCGCAACCGGATCCTATCACTCCGGCTAAAAGGCAACAACAGATACGAAGATGCAATGGAGATATGGTTCTCTACTCGGTGAACGCTGCACTCTGTTTTTTCTTCATGTACTCTGTTTCTTTTTTATCCTCTTAAACTCAGTAACAATGGTGCAGAGAATGTAAAAAGAGTTTTTTTGGTCGAATAAATTTAAAATTCTTTCAAAAAAATAAAATAAATAAGACTGGTTTATTTTGTTTGTGGTTTTCATATTGAGTTACAATTCGTATGCAGGTATATTCAACGTTTTAGAGTGCATCGAAGATGAAAAAGAAAATGGAAGTGCGAGAATGAAGTCAAGGTCTGGACCGTTGCTTGGGACTGTGCTGTTCACCATTGCCTTGCTTCTTTGAGAACTGTCTTATTTATTTTTGAATCTTAGCCATTATCTTATATCTATTGCTTAATTAACAATTACAATAAATAGATACCGATTTCTTTGTATCGACATAGACTATCTAAGGAGTACACTTTTTTTAAATATATATTTTCTTGTCTGAAAAAAAATTTGATTCCGCTATATACTCGTATAAAAATATTAACTAAAAGAAATGAATTTTTTTAATATACTAAAGCCAGTTTTAGCGTTGTGATTATTTTAGGCAAACATCTATTCAGATCAAAAAGTCGTTATTTGACATGCAAGCCAAGCTATACCTATCGACGTTGTGTCTTACGCGTGAGGAGGCTCATCTATTTCAATTCATAGCTCTTCACTCAAAGAAGCGCAAAAAATCGAAGATTTAAATGCTATAGGGGTGTACGAAAGAGGGTGTGGGGCAAATGGGTATCTGAGATCAGAGTTCCAAGGAGTGGAAAACGAATATGGCTAGGTTCATATGATGCTCCAGACAAGACAGCTCAAGCCTATGACGCTGCTTTGTTCTACATTAGGGGTGAGAAGAGAGTTTTCAATTTTCCCACTAGTTAAAAGCCTCAGCTTCCGGAAGGTTCTGTCCGGCCTCTGTCCAGGCATGACATACATACAATAGCAACAAAAGCATATTAGTTTAATGATTGGTATTCATTGTTATGAATTAAACAGTTTCTCCAAAATCCATTGGACATCAGGAATTAATGTTATTGCATATATGCATTGCAGACAACAAATGCCTTATATTTTAGCAGATTTTGAGTTAAATCTCAATCAAAGGATGTGCATGAAATAAATTGTCATGGTCTGCTTCTCTCCACTTTAGTTCTATCACATATCTTGATAAGCATCTTTATATAATACATATAACCTCAGATTTGGAGAAACTGTTTTATCGGTGTATATATTATATACATATATGATAAAGAACATTTACTTGATAAATATATGCATGATATAACCAATTACCGAACTTTATCATCGTAAAAAATAGAACTAAAGTGGAATAGTCATACCAAGAAGCACCCATGGCCTAATGGATAAGGCGTTTGACTTCTAATCAAGCGATTGTGGGTTCGAGTCCCATTGGGTGTATGTTAGTGTCTTTGAAAATTTGTAAATTTTCCGGAATAATTGGACCAAAGGGTTTACGGCTTATTCCCCTGTGAACTAATTAACGTCTGTCAATTTATACACGATTTATTGACTAATACCATAAAATACATGAATTATTTAAATATTTGAATTTACTACACAATCTTTTAAAATTTGGTCAATTTCATCAAAATAGTAAACTGTTATATAATACATGTCGTTTTGGTCGTTTTTGCTAAAACTGAAAAATATAAGTTTTTGCTAAGAGTCAAACTTTGGTTCAAACTTCCACACTTAATTTGTTTACCACTGGACTACTTGACATTTTAATAAATATGAAGCAACATAATAGTATTTATAATAATCATATGTTATAACATAAATATTTTAATATCTTTAACTTTAGTATAATAATTTGTTATAACATAAATAATAATATGAAAATATGATCCATCAATAATAATGTTATAACATAAAAATAAGTAAAATTTCTGTTTTTTTATAAGTATTTATGTTATGAATATTATCACATGTTTATTTTTATATATATATTATAATTATAATAATATTATTAGGATTCATAAATCATTAATAATATTATTATTTTTTATAAAAAAATATAATATTTATGTTATAATATATTATTGTATTGATATTAAATATATTATTTTATTTATTTTATAACATATTATTAAATTAAATTATTAAAATTATGTTATAAAACATTAGTATGATAAACTATATTTGTTCGATTCTTCTCAAATTCATATTTTTCAACTTTTAACAAAAAATGAATAAAACGACGTCGTTTTAGTTTCATCCACGTCAGCAATGGTTAACGGACATCTAACACCGTTTACCGTTTTGGTGGAATTAATTTCAAAAGATTATGTAGTAAATTCAAATATATAAATAGTTCATGTATTTTATGACATTAATAAGTCGTGTATGAATTGACAGACGTTAATTAGTTCATAGGGTAATAAGCCGTTTTCCCTTGGACCAAATATCATAAATTTTTTTATAACAAGATGAACGACGAATTTAAGAACATGTTGCTTTTTTAAAAAAAACTGAAAATTCTGAGGCCCAATAGAGAAGATGATGGGCTATAAATGGGCCAAATCCTCGAAATTTTAAGACAGAAACACGTGGGGATCACGTGCGTCGACGTCGACGTGGCATTACCGGTGGATCTCGAGTTCCTCTCTCCTTTGCCTTTGGCTCCTCGAAGCCAATCAACGCCAGTTGTTCTGCTCTTCGAGATATTCAAATTCTCCGTCTTTAGAGAATTACAAATCAAGAGGATCAGGCAAGTGGGCGATTCTCAGATCCCGAGTGAAAACAAATTCTGGCTACATAAGTCTTCAGGTGCTGATGATCGATTGTTTGATTCGCAGCGGCTTCGTTGAAATTTTGGTGGGGGTGGTAGTGGGAACGTGATTGGATATGGCGCAGGAGCAGGAAGGAGCGGTGGTTGAGACCGATAATCAGAATGATTCCGCCGTCGTTGCCGCAACCGCAAACGCAGCCTCCGATAGCGTGGAGAAGAAGCGAAAGGGATTCTTCTCACGTATATGGAACGTGCTATTTAGAACTAGAGGAGACGATTTCGAGAAGAGACTTGAATACATTTCAAAGGAAGAAGCGGCTGTTCTGTCCAGGATGGAGCGCAGATCGATCACATAGAGGAAACTAACTAGAAATCTCGTATTTTCCTCCGTGATATTCGAGGTCAGCAGTTTTTCTTCTCCCGGTCGATTGTGAATGTGAGTCTGATGTTGTAGTTAGTGTGCGGTGCCCACTTAGCTTGTAAATTTGGTTCCTTTCAGATAATTTCTGTGGGTTATGCCATCATTGCAACCAGAACGGGAGATTTGGATTGGAAAGTGAGGAACTTTCGGATCTTGCCAATGTTTCTCTTACCTGCTCTGTCTGCTCTTGCTTATTCTTCTATCGTCAGCTTCTCGAAGATGTGTGAGTCTTGTGCTTTTCCTTAGTTGGCATGCTCATCATCCCTTTGTAACATGTTGGTGTTCTCTCGCAGCTTCTGTGTTTATAAATCGTTTCTCTGTGTATTGTATAGTTGATCGCAGAGATCAAAAGACCTTGGAAAATCTTCGAGCTGAAAGGTTGGATAAAATCAACGAGCTTAAAGAAAGGACCAATTATTACATCACGCAACAACTTATTGAGGTAAGATAGTAGTCTTGAACGACGAGAGTTTTGTGAGTGCGGCTAGTTCACAAAACAGCATCTTGGATTCTCTTAGGTTTCTTTATGTTTTATTACTGCCCTTATTCCGATTTTTTGTTTTGCCATTTCTTTCTTGCTTGAATTAGTTTGATCAAGTACTGATGCTTTGAGTGCTTATCTCTTATAGTTACTGGATAGTTACTAATGTGTCCAAAGTTTGTTTGCCGTATATGGGATGATGGCGAATAGGAATAGAGATAGGGTGACAGTTGGAACTCATTGTATTTATTGCCACGGTGAAAACTGACAAGCATCCATACTTTAATATAACAAGAGAAAGACATACACTAGTTGTTTTAAAGGTACTTCATGTACGTCTGTCATATCGGTGCAATATGTTCAGATAAACCGATAGGAAGGCATATGAATGCTTGTCACTGTGACTTGAGGTCTTTTATAGCTTGCCACTGCTACTATAACTGGTGCTAATATGGGCCTTTTTGATGCAGAGATATGACCCCGATCCAGCTGCAAAAGCAGCAGCTGCAACTGTCCTGGCATCCAAATTGGGTGCTGATTCAGGCTTAAAAGTAGTTTTAGGAGATGAATCCCAAGTCGACACATCCTCGGGCAAGAGCAATGACATGGAGATTAACCAATCACGAGGGCTGAGGAATCGAAGGCAACCAAATGCTAGACCCCACAGTTCTAGGACCACTTCAGCACATCAGTCTGATGATGAGTCTCACCATTCTGGGACAAGTGAGAGATTTCCAGACACCGCAGAGCAGAACCAGCAAATGTTGGTTGAGCATTACAGTCCTCAGGGCTATGCGGTTCACGATGGCAGTTGGATCTCACGCATTGCGGCTCTCCTTATGGGGGAAGATCCCACACAATCATTTGCACTCATTTGTGGAAACTGTCGTATGCATAATGGTGACTGAATCTCTAAGCATCATCCTTTACCTGAATCTTCTACTATATACTGGCTTCTAACATGGGAAACAGCAAATTGCCTAATATCATCTGATGATGGAACGTTGTAGAATCTGTATGTCCTTGATAAATATATGCATGATATAAGTACTTCTCATTTGAAAGGATGTTTAATGTAAAAGAGGAATCTGGAATTGGGAGAGTATTCCGGATTTCAATTATTGTTAAAATCATAATTTACGTTTGATTAACGGTTTGTAATATATTTCAAGAACAGATTCCACTTCTTTGATTAACAATTATCAGATGAGTTTGAAAAACTCAATAGAGATGCGAGTACAATGTATGACAAAGGAGAATTTGAAACACCCATCGACGACACATATTTAATTTGTGCTTGAGGAATCATGTGGAATGAGAAGAATATATTGACAATTGAAAATATTATAGACCATTTCGGTTTGATGAACAAATTCAGTATCCAATGAAACAGCTTGGGAACAGTTCTTTCTCAAGACGAAGCATGGAAGGGTGCGAACAACCTCCTCGGCATAGTGTAGATGCACCAAGGAAGAGCAAGGACGGACGAGAAAAACCGAGGAAAAGCGTAGACAGGCTGAGGTTTCAAGGATACAAGTTGAGCCACATAGAGAGGCCCGAGAAGCTGAAGATTCCATTTGAGGAGATGGAGAGGTCGAGGAGAAGTGTGGACATATACAGAGATAAGTCCCAGCCGATGGAGAGAGCACGTAAGAGCGTGGATTGGTTGGACAGAAGATTAACGAGTTGCTCCACGTTATAAAACATCTGTAACTTGTATGAAATGATATTCATGCAACGCCTATGAGAATCATAGATGAAAATTTTTAAGAGTAAGAATGGTTATAACAATGAGTACAACTCGACATATCGTACACAATAGAATTTGCCAAACATACAAATTCCAATAGATGAGCATTAATCCCAGGACTACAAGCATGCATTCTGGGACTCCTAAATGAGGAATGAGAAGGATATATACTTTAAAACAGAATTTTAAAGATATGAAAGAATGAGATATTAGTTTATCTTGCTAGGTTTTTGAAGAAATTAAGGTATATGATTATATATGTTTTGTTAAGTATATGGAGTTTAATGTTTCAAATGTTGATCATAGTTAAAGATGTGTTTTAGGTTCAGTATGAAAGTATGAAATACTAGTTTATCTTGCAAGGATTTGAAAGAAATTGAGGTATATGTTTATACAAAGTTTTGTTTTGCATATGGACTTTAATGTTGTAAATAATGATCATAGTTAGAGATGTGTTCAGGTTCAGTATGAGAGAATGAGATACTAGTTGATATTAAATTGAGGTATATGTTTGGATAATGTTTTGTTTAGTATATGAAGTTTAATGTTTGAAATGTTGATCATAGTTAGATATTTGTTTCAGGTTCAGTATGAGAGAATGAGATTCTAGTTTGTCTTGCAAGGTTTTTGAATAAATTGAGGTATATGTTTATATAAAGTTTTGTTTAGTATATGGAGTTTAATGTTTCAATGATCATACTTAAAGATGTGTTTCAGGTTCAGTATGAGAGAATGAGATACTAGTTTGTCTTGCAAGGTTTTTGAAGAAATTAAGGTATATGTTTATATAAAGTTTTGTTTAGCATATGGAGTTTAATGTTTCAAATTATGATCATAGTTAGAGATGTGTTTCAGGTTCAGTATGAGAGAATGGGATACTAGTTTATCTTGCATGGTTTTAGAATAAATTGAGGTATTTGTTTATATAAAGTTTTGTTTAGCATATGGAGTTTAATGTTTCAAATGATGATCATAGTTAAAGAACATTTGCATTTAAATCCAAACACCAAACAAAGAACAAATGGGTTATCCAGCGTCAAATGAATGTTTTTTGTTACTTGAATCATTGTACTCGCATGGATTTATGCTTCTTAGAAACTCCCCAAATTGTCAATACAGAAATGAGTGATATTCATTGGACTGATTGATTACAAAATTACAAATGTTTTCAATCAGTGGACTGAATTGGGAGTACCAAATGCTTATTCAGTGTGTCGAGTGTAATCTGGTGTAAAGATCATGTGAAATGAGAATAATATATTGACAGCATTGAAACACCGATTCGTCAGAGGAAAATATGCATTGTGGGACACCTAAATGCATCATCTCCGTCAACAATCTAATGAGTTTACATATAACTCGGATGATTCATCAATAATAAATACTCTCTTATGTGATATGTTTTTCTTTGCATCACATAAATATGTAATCCCATATGATGATGACCGTTGGACCGTGATCATCTTTTAAAATCAATTGAGTGCTTCTCTTTTTAGAACATTTTCGTTTTTCCCATGGTGTGTAGAACACATATATATATATACAAAATGTCATTTCAAAGATATTCCAGCTTGCACCCATTCCACGTTTTGCCTGAATGATATTTAACTCTTGAGTCCAATGAGTTTACATATAATCAACTAAAAATATGCATTGTGAGACACCTAAATGAGGAATGAGAAGCATAAATATATTGTTTCTCATTCATTGAGAGACACGTTAATAACCTAAATCTAATAGACCAAAAAGTGGAATTAAAGGAGCACACAACACACAATTTATATGAATAATTGAACCTCTGTAGATCATAGATGGTATGCAAAACGCCCACACTAACTTCAATTCAAAACTTGACCACACTAATTTCAATTCGAATGAGAAACTGTATTAATCTAACAATTATAATATGATAATCCATAATCATCTCCATCTATGAATCTGTTATAAACCATAATGCGGTCATAAAACCCCTTGTTTCAAAGGCGAAAAAGTTCAGCGAAAGAGTACTTGTTGAGAATAACAAGTTTATTAACTTTGTTTTATGAATTTGGGGACAATAGGAACTCTATATGCTCAATATGCTTATACCAATTTGTAGTGGTGACACCGTTAAAAAAAATTGGTTGTTTTTAGATATTACCGAATATATATGTTCATTATGAGAGCATTTGGGATATGAATTACTAGGTTATTAAACATTCTTATGGAGTCTGATCTTTATCCATAATGCTCTTTGGGGACAAGATAGAGATAAATCAGGTTTGGAATCAGTTGAACTCATTTCAAGTCGGGGGTAGTAAAATCTTTTGTCTAAGCAATTACGTAAAGTAAGGAATCTGTTTTCAATTTATAGTTTTTTCTTAAGACTTTTTTCATGTGCTTCTTTGAGTGAAGAGCTAAACGAAGTAAAAATGGTCATAACAATGAATACCACTAGAAATATGCATTGTGGGACACCTAAATGAAGAATGAGAAGCTTAAATATCTTGTTTCTCATTCATTGGGAGACACCGTTAACCAACCAACTCCTATACACCAAAAAGAGGAATAAGAGACAACTTAATACAAGTAAAGAATATGCATAAAGTGGAATCCCACAAATTTTATGATAATTGACCAGTACAGTTCATTATTACAAGAGGAATCCCTCAATTTTAGGTTATCAAACATGAACTTTCAATATACCTCATATGTTCATAAATTACTAAGTTATTAAACATTCTTATGGAATCTGATCTTTATCCATAATTGGGAACAAATGTATAATCTTACTCCATTACATTTTCTGATCTTCATTGGACTCATTTCAGTTCTCAATTCCTCTTTTTGGTGTATAGGAGTTGGTTGGTTAACGGTGTTTCCCAATGAATGAGAAACAAGATATTTAAGCTTCTCATTCTTCATTTAGGTGTCCCACAATGCATATTTCTAGTGGTATTCATTGTTATGACCATTTTTACTCTTTAATATTATGTTTAATGAATTTTTTGATCGTCATTGGACTCATTTCAGTTCCAGATTCCTCTTTTTAGTCTATTAGATTTGGTGGATTAAAGGTGTCTCCCAATGAATGAGAAACAAAGTATTTATGCTTCTAATTCCTCATTTCGGCGCCCACATTGCATATTTCTAGTGTTATTGGTTGTTATAACCATTTTTGTTTCATATTCCTCTTTTTGGTAAATTGGATTTTGTTGATTAACGGTGACTCCCAATGAATGAGAAACAATGTATTAATGCTTGTCATTCCTCATTTAGATGTCCCTCAAAGCAAATTTCTTGTGGTATTAATTATTATGACCATTCTTACTCCTTAAAATACTGTTTTAAGCATTTGAGGACATGAAGTTCATTTTCTGATCATCATTGGTCTCATTTTAAGACCAGATTCCACTCTTTGATATATTGAATTTCGTTGATTAGCAGTGTCTCCCAATGAATGAGAAACAAGGTATTTATGTTTCTCATTCCTCATTTATGTGTCCAACAATGCATATTTCTAGTGGTATTCATTGTTATGACTATTTTTACTCTTTAATATTATGTTTTATGATAATCATTGGTCTCATTTTAAGGCCAGATTCCACTCTTTGATATATTGAATTTCGTTGATTAGCAGTGTCTCCCAATGAATGAGAAACAAGGTATTTATGTTTCTCATTCCTCATTTATGTGTCCAACAATGCATATTTCTAGTGGTATTCATTGTTATGACCATTTTTACTCTTTAATATTATGTTTTATGAATTTGGGGACATGAAGTTCCTTTTCTGATCTTCATGGGACTCATTTCAGTTTCAGATTCCACTTTTAGTCTGATATGATTCTGACCGGCTCATTTCATAAACCGGACTGCCCGGCCGAGCCATCAAGGAAGCAGCAGCTGGACCATGAAGATTCAGGCTTCAAAACAACCTTTAGAGGAGCAACCTTTAGAGGAGGATTCACTCGACCAAGTGGCTATGATGGACATTCTGGTCGTGCCAAAACTCACTTGGTTCAAGCTGAATCAACAGATAGTCGAAGTTCCCTTATACCCGGCCAAAGCGAGTTACTTAGGCCACCCGAGCAGCTTCCAACGACCACTCTTCTTCAGGATGATTCAATGATCCTTTCGATGAGGCAAAGACAAGAACTCAAGTTCATAAGCTGAAAGAGATGTGCAACACACGACTTTAGTAAGGTTCAAAGAGAAGATAGACAGATTGCAAGATTTTTTGTGCTAAACTGATTAACTAAGCCCTAGACCCGATTTCTCCTGGATCTATACTCTTTTTCTTTTGACTTCTCTTTTTTTTTAATAAACCGTGGACTGGCTCAGCTTGCAGATCAGATAGACAGATAAGAACCTTCTTTTTTTTTTTTTAATTGAAGAAGATGAAGAGGTGAGAAAGATGGATCGAAATAGATACCAAACTTCAAAGTGGGCTCTGATACCACTTGATACGAGGAACACCTCTCCCACGGATTACACTTCGAAGTTGGTCTGGATAAACTTTGAACTCAATTGAGCTACTAGCTCTCAAGAACAAAGGAATGGATCGTTAGGTCGCACAAGGGATGCGGAAGGCCCTTGATATTCCAAACCTCAACAGTCCTAAGATATGACTCACTTAGACGACCGAAGAGGGGTTGTTGTTTGGATATGACTCACCAAGCAACAGGGGTTTGTTCACAAGGAACAACAGAGATTCACTCTCCAAGACAATCACAATGATCAAACTTAATTTCTTATTATTCAATAGTTTTCCGAAATACATATATAGTGTTTGTGTTTCAAAAAACAAGGCAAAACAACACGGAAAACAATACATTAATGAAGTAAAGACTTGACTGAATTGATTCCATGTTGACTGACTCTTCAGCTGATGTGGGCCTTGGTGCTATGCGAATCACCATTTAGGAAGGTCCACCTTACTAAAGTTGTGTGTTGCACATCTCTTTCAGCTTATGAACTTGTGTTCTTGTCTTTGACTCATCTGAAAGGTGCATTGAATCATCCTGAAGAAGAGTGGTCGTTGGAAGCTGCTCGGGTGGCCTAAGTAACTCGCTTTGGCCGGGTAGAAGGAAACTTCGACCATCTCTTGATTCAGCTTGAACCAAGTGAGTTTTGGCACGACCAGAATGTCCATCATATCCACTTGGTCGAGTGAATCCTCCTCTAAAGGTTGTTTTGAAGCCTGAATCTTCATGGTCCAGCTGCTGCTTCCTTGATGGCTCGGCCGGGAAGTCCGGTTTATGAAATGAGCCGGTCAGAATCATATCATAGTCTATTGGATTTGGTTGATTAATGGTGTCTCCCAATGAATGAGAAACAAGGTAGTTATTTTTCTCATTCCTCATTTAGGTGTCTAACAATACATATTTCTAGTGGTATTCAATGTTTTGACCATTCTTACTCTTTAAAATTTTGTTTTATGCATTTGGGGACAAGAAGTTCATTTTCTGATCTTCATTGGAGTCATTTCAGTTCCAGATTCCTCCTTTTAGTCAATTAGATATGGTTGATTAACGCTGTTTCCCAATGAATGATAAAAAAAGTATTTATGTTTCTCATTTAAGTGTCCAACAATGCATATTTCTAGTGGTATTCATTGTAATGACCATTCTTACTCTTTAAAATTCTGATTTATGCATTTGGGGACATGAGGTTCTTTTTCTGATATTCATTGGGACTCATTTCTGTTCTAGATTCCTCTTTTCGGTGTATTGGATTTTGTTGGTTAACGGTGTCTCCCAATAAATGAGAAACAAGGTATTTATGCTTCTCATTCTTCATTTAGGTGTCCCACAATGCATATTTCAACTGGTATTCATTGTTATGACCATTATTACTCTTTAAAATTCTGTTTTATGCATTTGGGAACATGAAGTTCATTTTCTGATCTTCATTGGACTCATTTCAGTTCTAGATTCCTCTTTTTAGTCTATTAGATTTGGGTGATTAAGGCTGTCTTCCAATGAATGAGAAACAGTGTATTTATACTTCTCATTCCTCATTTCGGCGCCCCACACTGCATATTTCTAGTGGTATTCATTGTTATGACCATTCTTACTCTTTAAAATTATTTTTTATGCATTTGGGGACATGAGGTTCATTTTTTCAGCTTCATTTGACTCATTTCACTTCCAGATTCCTCTTTTTGGTGTATAGGATTTGGTTAGTTAATGGTGTCTCCCAATGAATTAGAAACAAGATATTTAAGCTTCTCATTCTTTATTTATGTGTCCCACAATGCATATTTCAACTGGTATTCATTGTTATGATCATTCTTACCTTTTAATATTCTGTTTTATGAATTTGGGGACATGAAGTTTCTTTTCTGATCTTCATTAGACTCATTTTAGTTCCTGATTCCATTTTTTAGTATATTGGATTACATTGATTAACGGTGTCTCCCAATGATTGAGAAACAATGTATTTATGCTTCTCATTCCTCATTTAGGTGTCCAACAAGCATATTTCTAGTGGTATTCATTGTTATGACCATTCTTACTCTTTAAAATTCTGTTTTATGCATTTGGGGACATGAAGTTCATTTTCTGATCTTCATTGGACTCATTTCAAATCCAGATTCCTCTTTTTGGTGTATTGGATTTGGTTGTTTAACGGTGTCTCCCAATGAATGAGAAACAAGGTATTTATGCTTTTCATTCCTCATTTAGGTGTCCCACAATGCATGTTTTTAGTGGGTTTCATTGTTATGACTATTCTTACTCTTTAAAATTCTGTTTTATGCATTTGGGGACATGAAGTTTATTTTCTTATCTTCATTGGAGTCCTTTCAGTTCCAGATTCCTCTGTTTGGTGTATAGGAGTTGGTTGGTTAATGGTGTCTCCCAATGAATGAGAAACAAGATATTTAAGCATCTCATTCTTCATTTAGGTGTCCTATAATGCATATTTCTAGTGGTATTCATTGTTATGACCATTCTTAAACTTTAATATTATGTTTTATTAATATGGGGACATGAAGTTCCTTTTCTGATCTTCATGAGACTCATTTTAGTTCCAGATTCCACTTTTTAGTCTATTAGATTTCGTTGATTAATGGTGTTTCCTAATGAATGAGAAACAATGTATTTATTCTTCTCATTCCTCATTTTGGCGTCACACAATGAATATTTCTAGTGGTATTATTTGTTATGACCAGTCTTACTCTTCAAAATTATGTTTTATGCATTTAGGGACAAGTAGTTCATTTTCTGATCGTCATTGGACTCATTTCTGTCCAGATTCCTCATTTCGGTGTATCGGATTTGGCTGGTTAACAATGTCTCCCAATAAATGAGAAAACAACATTTTTGTGCTTTTCATTCTTAATTTAGGTGTGCCACAATGCATATTTCAACTGGTATTCATTGTTTTGACCATTCTTAATTTTTAATATTCTGTTTTATGAATTTGGGGAAATGAAGCTCATTTTCTGATTCATGGGACTAATTTTAGTTCCAGATTCCTCTTTTTTTTGTATATTGGATTTGGTTGATTAACGGTGTCTCCCAATGAATAAGAAACAAGGTAGTTATTTTTCTCATTCCTCATTTAGGTGTCCAAGAATGCATATTTCTAGTGGTAGTCATTGTTTTGACCATTCTTACTCTTTAAAATTCTGTTTTATGCAGTTGGGGACATGAAGTTCATTTTGTGATCATCATTTGACTCATTTCAGTTCCAGATTCCTTTTTTGGTGTATTGGATTAGGTTGGTTAACGGTGTCTTCCAATGAATGAGAAACAAGATATTTAAGCTTCTCATTCTTCATTTAGGTGTCCCACAATGCATATTTCTAATGGTTTTCATTGTTATTATCATTCTTACCCTTTAATATTCTGTTTTATGAATTTTGGGACATGAAGTTCCTTTTCTGATTTTCATGGACTCATTTTAGTTCCAGATTCCACTTTTTAGTCTATTGGATTTGGTTGATTAACAGTATCACCCAACGAATGAGAAACAATGTATTTATGCTGCTCATTCCACATTTAGGCGTCCCACAATGGATATTTCTAGTAGTATTCATTGTTATGACCAGTCTTACTCTTTAAAATTATGTTTTATGCATTTGGGGACAAGAAGTTCATTTTCCGATCTTCGTTGGACTCATTTCTGTTCCAAATTCCTCATTTTGGTATATTGGATTTGGTTGATTAATGGTGTCTCACAATGAATGAGAAACAAGGTATTTATGTTTCTCATTCCTCATTTAGGTGTCCAACAATGCATATTTCTAGTGGTATCCATTGTTATGACCATTCTTACTCTTTAGTATTCTGTTATATGAATTAGGGGACATGAAGTTCCTTTTCTGATCTTCATGAGACTCATTTTTGTTCCAGATTCCTCTTTTTTTTGTATATTGGATTTGGTTGATTAACGGTGTCTCCCATTGAATGAGAAACAATGTAGTTATTTTTCTCATTCCTCATTTAGGTGTCCAACAATGCATATTTCTAGTGGTATTCATTGTTAATACCATTCTTACTCTTTAAAATTCTGTTTTATGCATTTGGGGATATGAAGTTCATTTTCTGATCTTCATTGGACTCATTTCAGTTCCAGATTCCTCTTTTTGGTGTATTGGATTTGGTTGGAAGGAAAGAAGACAGGCTGGAACTCCTCTTGAGGATGCTTATAAAGTTCATTAACAACAGGAGCATGAAGAAGACCCACCGTTTGAGGATGCCAAGCTCTACCGCAGACTAGTGGGTAAGCTTATCTATCTTACTCTTACTCGACCTGACCTGTGTTTTGTTGTGAATCAGATAAGCCAACGTATGCAAGAACCAAGGATGTCTCATTGGAGAATGGTCGATCGCATACTGAGGTATCTCAAAGGCTCTCGGGGACAAGGCATTTGGATGGTTGTAATGAAAGCACAGAAGTGGTTGGCTATTGTGATGCGGATTGGGCTGGTGACCGTGAGGACAGGAGATCGACCACAGGCTACTGTACCTTTGTTGGAGGAAACTTAGTCACCTGGAAAAGCAAGAAGCAGAAGGTGGTCGCGTGTTTTAGCGCTGAGGCTGAGTACCGGGCCATGAGAAGACTCACAACCGAACTAATGTGGCTGAAGATGCTACTGAAGGACCTTGGAAGAGAAGTCACTACACCTATCATATCATTATGCATTGTGACAACCAGGCATCTATACACATAGCATCCAATTCGGTGTTTCACGAAAGAACCAAGCATATAGAGGTCGATTGCCACAAGGTCAGAGAACAGATGCAACTTGGAGTCATCTTACCTTGCTATACACAGAGCTCTGATCAGCTAGCTGACATCTTTACCAAGTCTGCAAGCCTCAAGACCTGTGAGTTTGCGTACGAAAAGCTCGGCCTTGTTGACATTAACCGGCCGGGCCTGAAAGGCCTTTGGACGTGAGACTCACACTCTTTTCCTTATGTACAGTTTTTTCCCATGTGGTTTTGCTTGCTAAGGTTTTTAATGAGGTGTAGACTCACGGTTCCAAGCTTGACCACACTTCTCATGTGGCTAAGCTTGAGGGGGAGTATTAAACCGTGCGACTCAAGACACGACTGGACGTGTGAAGCAAGCAAAGGAGTGGCTTGGTCCACACGGTCTAACACACGCCAAATGGAGTGTGCAACAAGGAAGAAGAATGGACTTATTTTGGTAACCGTTGGAGGTCACAAGAAGGAAGAGTCACGGGTGTGTTTAAGGTTCCAGCCGTTAGGAGCGGTCGCTTTCAGCGACCTTGGACTACTTTTTCTCTCTGGCTCGCCAGTCTCTTCCGTCCACACATGTCTCTTTCATTCTCTTTGTAACTTATCTCTGTCTGTCTATATATACCTAATGTCAAACCATTGTAAAGATATACTTATGGATTCAGTTTAAACTAATCCAACATTTATATATATTCAGTTCTTCATTCTGGCTTCAATCTTTCTCTCTTTGGTCGAAGCTCATCTTTGATCCTTTTTCATCTTCTAAACTTACATGGTATCAGAGCATTAAAAGCTCTTCTTATTCAATCTTCAATCTCATTCTAAAAACTCGCTGTCGAATTCAAGAAATCTGTTCTTCATTTCCTTTTGTCCATTGGACAATAGCTCATCTAAATCTATCCAATCTTTGTGCTCTCAATCTTCATCACTTCCTTTTTCTTCATAAAAACTTCCAGGTTGTTCGTTGCATTTTAAACTCTCAATCTTTGCGACTGAGAGCTATTTGTCCAGCGGTCCTTAGTCAGGTACATCTCTTTGTCCAGCGGTCCATAGCTGTTCTTCAAGTTCCCAACGAGTTGCAATGGAGAACAACAAGCCTGTCACTCTCCCTGTGGTACTCAAAGGTGCAGACAACAACCTCCTATGGGCTAGAACCACGAAGGCTGTCCTGTGCGGTCGCAAACTATGGAGCCACGTCGAAGACAACAAGGCGACCGAGGACAAAGCCAAACATGGAGAGAAGGATGCGACTGATGAAGGGGCCGAGGCAGAGAAGTGGTTCTCAGAGGACCAAGCGGTGTTTGCCATTCTTCAAGGGTCTCTCACTCTCTCCGTTCTTGAAGTGTACTCATACTGCGAGAGTGCTAAGGAGTTGTGGGACACCTTGAAGAATGTCTTTGGCAATGTGTCAAACCTTACCCGGGTCTTTGAAATCAAGAGAAGCATCAACCAACTGAGCCAAGGAGACACCGACTTCAACACCTTATTTGGGAAGTTCAGGTCTTCTTGGGCTGAGCTGGAGATGTTCAGACCACCTTCCCTTGATGCGGCTGTCCTGAATGAAAGAAGAGAGCAAGATAAGGTGTTTGCCCTCTTAATGGTTCTCAATCCAGCTTACAACGATCTGATCAAACACTTTCTCTGTGGAACTAAGCTTCCAAGTCTTGATGAAGTGTGCTCACAAATCCAGAAGGAACAAGGCTCTCTTGGTCTATTCGGTGGGAAAGGTGGGGAACTTGTGCTGGCTAATAAGGCAGAGGAGACCATCGCTTTGGCCAACAAAGGCCACTACCGGTCTGGAGAAGGCAACTCTGTGGTGTGTACATATTGCAAGAAACCAGGACACACCAAAGAGAAGTGCTTCATCCTTCATCCTCACCTAAAGCGATTCCCTCCTCAATCAGGAAGATGGGACTCACGCTCCTCTCATCACGGCCACTGGAGAGACAACAACAATAACAAGGACTCCCGAGCCCATATGGCATCAGGCTCCAATGGAAATCAAGAGAGATGTGGACCGACCAACCAATCTCATGCGAATGAAAACCCTTCCTCAGTGATGCCCTCAGAGTTTGTCAAGAAGGCTGACCTTCTGTTTAATGCATTTGGGGACATGAAGTTTATTTTCAGATATTCATTGGACTCATTTTTGTTCCAGATTTCTCTTTTCGGTTTATTGGATTTTGTTGGTTAACGGTGTCTCCCAATAAATGAGAAACAAGGTATTTATATTTCTCATTCTTCATTTAGGTGTCCCACAATGCATATTTCAACTTGTATTCATTGTTATGACCACTCTTACTTTTTAATATTCTGTTTTATGAATTTGGGGACATGAAGCTCCTTTTCTGATCTTCATTAGACTCATTTTAGTTCCAGATTCCACTTTCTAGGCTATTGGATTTGGTTGATTAACAGTGTTTCCCACTGATTGAGAAACAATGTATTTATGCTTCTCATTCATCATTTAGGCGTACCACAATGCATATTTCTAGTGGTATTCATTGTTATGACCATTTTAGTTTCAGATTCCTCCTTTTGGTTGATTAACGGTTTCTCCCAATGAATGAGAAACAATGTATTTATGCTTGTCATTCCTCATTTATGTGTCCCTCAATGCAAATTTCTTGTGGTATTCGTTATTATGACCATTCTAACTCCTTAAAATACTGTTTTAAGCATTTGAGGACATGAAGTTCATTTTCAGATATTCATTGGACTCATTTCTGTTCCAGATTCCTCTTTTTCGGTGTATTGGATTTTGTTGGTTAAAGGTGTGTCCCAATAAATGAGAAACAAGGTATTTATGCTTCTCATTCTTCATTTATGTGTCCCACAATGCATATTTTAACTGGTATTCATTGTTATGACCATTCTTACTTTTTAATATCCTGTTTTATGAATTTGGGGATATGAAGCTCCTTTTCTGATCTTCATTAGACTCATTTAAGTTCCAGATTCCACTTTTTAGGCTATTGGATTTGGTTGATTAATGGTGTCTCTCAATGATGAGAGACAATGTATTTATGCTTCTCATTCTTGATTTAGGCGCCCCACAATGCATATTTCTAGTGGTATTCATTGTTATGACCATTTTTACTATTTAAAATTATGTTTTATGAATTTGGGGACATGAAGTTCATTTTCTGTTGTTCATTGGACTCATTTCAGTTCCAGATTCGTCTTTTTAGTCTATTAGATTTGGTTGATTAAGGGTGTTTCATAATGAATGAGAAACAATGTATTTATGCTTCTTATTCCTCATTTAGGCGTCCCACAATGCATATTTCTAATGGTATTCATTGTTATGACCATTCTTACTCTTTAAAATTTTGTTTTATGCATTTGGGGACAAGAAGTTCATCTTCTGATCGTCATTGGACTCATTTCAATTACAGATTTCTCTTTTTAGTCTATTAGATTTGGTTGATTAAGAGTGTCTCCCAATGAATGAGAAACAATGTATTTATGCTTCTCATTCCTCATTTTGGCGCCCCACAATGCAGATTTCTAGTGCTATTGATTGTTATAACCATTTTAGTTTCAGATTCCTCCTTTTGGTAGATTGGATTTGGTTGATTAACGGTGACTCCCAGTGAATGAGAAACAATGTTTTTGTGCTTGTCATTCTTCATTTAGGTGTCCCTCAATGCAAATTTCTTGTGGTATTCATCATTATGACCATTCTTACTCTTTAAAATATTGTTTTAAGCATTTGGGGACATGAAGTGTTAAATTTGCGGAAGAACAAAAGTGAATGAAGGTGAATGAGAGTGAGAGTTTGCAAGAGGAACAGAGAATAGACTAAAGAACACGCAAGAATAAAGTGGAAGAGAACATCTTAGATTAGTATGTTACAACGTTTGATACAGGTCTTTAAATAGACAGTGGACAGAAGAGAGAAGGATGTTAGAGTAAATAAAGAAGAGAGGCCGGAGAGGCCGAGTCCGGGCGTGCAAAGTCCGGGTGTGACTTCCGGAAAGGCCTTGCAAAGTCCGGGTGTGACTTCCGGAGAGGCCGTGAAAAGTCCGGGCGGGACTTCCAGAGAGGCCGGCTGTGCAAAGTCCGGGCGTGACTTCCGGAGAGGCCGGCCGTTCAAAGTCCGGGCGAGACTTCCGGAGAGGCCGTGCAAAGTCCGGGCGTGCAAAACCCGGGCAATGTCGTACATGTCCGTACATGCCGTACAGAAGCCGTACAATCCGTACAAGGAGGCCGTACCATCAAGACTTGGTATGATCAATGTCCGGGATATCAAATCCCGGGTCCGTGCAAAGTCCGGGCGTGCAAAACCCGGGATGTGCAACCCCCGGGACAAGTAGAGACAAAAGAATCAAGGAGCTGGCACTGGCAATGAGCTGTCCACTTGTGAGTCAAAGATGCTGTTGCTTTTGCTTTAGCATATTCTTTATGCCTTGACTAGATCCTATGTCCACATGCAATGTATCTAAGCTTAGGGTCTGTCTATTTAAACAAGTGTAAATCATTTTGTATCATCTAATGAAATAAGAGGCACGCTTACCAAAATTGTGTAATCTCTATCTACTTTACATTTTGCTCATTCATATTGTTGCAATGTAGGGAGTTAGTGCTTACCCGGTTCATGATCTGCCTTAAGGCAGATATTTGCTTGTCCATTCACTCTTAAATCATCCATAAACTCTTCTTCTCTTTACTTAAGTTAATCTCTCTCTCTTTCCCCATCACATAGCCGGTTCTATCATGTTCCCTAAGCTGTTGTGAGTGGTGGATTCAAGAGGAGTTCATCACAAGTTGATGTTCTCCTCCATTTGTGAAGATTGTGAGCTCATGGCTTCCTAAAATCTCACATGGTATCAGAGCCAGGTTGTTTATGAACTCACTTCTTCCTCTTTGATTTTCGTTTTGCTTTGAAATCGAAGGAGCTCTCTTTCTCATTTCCTTGTTAAAAACGTTTTGATGAGCTATGATTGCTAGGATTCAAAACTTGGGAAGAGAAGAGAGTAAGGATGAAGTTTGGTTTTCAAACGGTTTTGCTTTTCAAGTTGTTAACTTTAAAAGATTAGTTTTTGAGAAAGATGAAAATTTTGCTTTGAAAACCCTTTAAAATTGATTTGGAAAGGCTTTTGAAGTCATTTTTCATTTGGTTTTGGTGTTCTTTGCTCAGTCCAAGGACTCATGGAAGAGGATGAGCAAAGTTCCCTTGTGTGGTTTGTGTTCTTCATCTTGTCTAATGACTTTCACAAAGAGGACAAGATGGAGTTCGGTTTTGGTTCCTCTTTCTTCCATTTGAACAAGCTTTGGTTCAGATCTTGATTGGAGATCCTAAGAACAAGCTTGAGGGAGGGAATGGACCTAAAGGCTTCACCTTTTTGCTTGTGCTTGAATCGGTTTTAGTTTTGAATGGTGAAGATCTTGCCTTTGTTTTTGTTCTCAAACATCTTAATCTATACTCCCCTTTTTCTCTCATTTTAAAGCTTGGTTGAAAGATTCTATGTCTGAAGAAGCCAATGTTTGAGGGAGGGAGAGAGATTGAAGGTGATTTGAAGAACTTTGGTTTTGAATCTTTAAGGAAAACATTTTGCAAAAGTTTCTTTTCAAAAGTGTTTAAAATGGCTTTGCAAAATCGATTGGAAAAATGTTCTTGAAAGGTTTTAAAAGTGTTTTTGGATGTCAAACTCCTCAGCCTCATCTACCTATTTTCTCTCATCAAAGCTTTGATGAAAGATGCCATTCCTTGAGGGAGGGAGAGAGATTAAAGGATGTTTGAAGCCATGATTGTTTAGCCTTGGGCTGATGGACAAATCGTTTTGATCCATCAGTCCCATTGCTCTTAAGACCAGCAAACAATGATTGTTTTGCTTGGTCCATCTTGTTCAGTCCTTGTGATACGGGGATCACTATCCCAAGGAATTGCACTCTGAAGTTGGTCTGGATAGACTTTGAACTCAATTGAGCTACTAGCTCTCAAGAACAAAGGAATGGATCGAATGGTTGCACAAGGGATGCGGAAGGCCCTTGATATTCCAAACCTCAGCAGTCCTAAGATATGACTCACTTAGACAACCGAAGAGGGGTTGTTGTTTGGATATGACTCACCAAGCAACAGGGGTTTGTTCACAAGGAACAACAGAGATTCACTCTCCAAGACAATCGCAATGATCAAACTTAACTTCTTATTCATTCAATGGTTTCCGAAATACATATATAGTGTTTGTGTTTCAGAAAACAAGACAAGACAACACGGAAATCATTACATTAATTGAAGTAAAGACTTGACTGAATTGATTCCATGTTGACTGACTCTTCAGTTGATGTGAACACGCGGCCTGGGTGCTATGCGAATCACCATTTAAGAAGGTCTACCTAAATCTTCATGAAACCTTACTAAAAGTCGATTTAGGAAAGAGTTCCCGAACCCTTACTGAACCTTACTAAAGTCGTGTGTTGCACATCTTCCTCCTTAAGGTTGAACTGAACATTGGCAGAACTAAGTAAAGAACTTAGCGTTTGAGACAGCTGTTTGGTCCGCGCCCTGGTCATTGCTCCGGCCGGTACTCGCAAAGCGTCCTCAACTTGAAGCTCCCCACCTTCTGGTCTAGGCTCTTCCACGGCCTTAAGCTCAGCTTCTGGTTCTGGTTCAAGCTCTCCATCCTTGGTGCCATCCATGATCGCATCATCCCCTCCCGGTTGAAAAGGATTTGACCTCAAATCTTGATCATCTGCCACAAAAGGAATTAAGTCAGAAACATTAAAGTTTGAACTAACTTGATACTTACCTTGCAAATCAACTTGATAGGCATTGTTGTTGATCCGCTTGACTATCTTGAATGGTTCATCAACCCTGGGCATAAGTTTGGACTTCCTTTCAGCCAAACTTGATCTCCAACATCAAAGACTAGCTCGCGTCGGTCCTTGTTGGCTTTCTTAGCATACTGCTTAGTCTTCTCCTCAATGTTGATCCTTGCTTTCTCATGGATCTGTTTAACAAGTTTAGCTTTCTTCTCGCCATCTAAACTAGTTATTTCACTCAAAGGCAAAGAGATTAGATCCAAAGGAGATAAAGGATTGAAACCATAAACAATCTCAAATGGAGAGTACTTTGTAGCCGAATGAACTGCATGATTGTATGCAAACTCTACATGTGGTAAGCACTCTTCCCAAGTTCTAAGGTTCTTTTTAATGACAGCCCTCAACAAAGTTGACAAAGTCCTATTAACTATTTCAGTTTGTCCATCAGTTTGTGGATGACAAGTAGTTGAAAACAACAACTTAGTTCCTAACTTAGACCAAAGAGTTTTCCAGAAGTAACTCAAGAATTTAGTGTCCCTATCAGAAACTATTGTTCTAGGCATGCCATGCAAACGAATGATCTCTCTAAAGAACAAATCAGCAACGTGCAATGCATCATCAGTTTTATGACATGGAATAAAATGAGCCATCTTAGAAAATCTATCTACAACCACAAAGATAGAATCCTTTCCAGTTCTAGTTCTAGGCAATCCAAGCACAAAATCCATAGATATGTCATTCCACGGATGAGTAGGAATAGGCAAGGGAGTATACATACCATTAGGCTGCACGTTGGACTTAGACTGTTTACAAGTAACACACCTGCCACAGATCCTTTCAATATCCCTTTGTAGATGCGGCCAAAAGAAGTGTTCCTGCACTACCTTCAGTGTCTTTTCTATCCCAAAATGCCCCATTAATCCTCCTCCATGGGCTTCCCTTACAAGTAACTCTCTTAAAGAACAGTTAGGAATGCATAAGCGATTTGCATAAAACAAGTAACCATCATTCCTATAGAACTTGCCACTTGCGGTTCTAGAACAAGCAAGAAATGGTTCTGTGAAGTCTAGATCAGACTCATCTAACTCCTTAACTTGCTCAAATCCGAGAAACTTAGCATCTAGGGTAGTTATGAGTACATACCTCCGAGACAGAGCATCAGCCACAACATTTTCTTTACCTTTCTTGTACTGAATGACATAGGGAAAGGTTTCAATGAATTCAATCCATCTGGCATGTCTTTTGTTGAGCTTGTGCTGTCCTTTCAAGTGCTTGAGAGTCTCATGATCAGTATGCACCACGAACACCTTAGGCCAAATATAATGTTGCCAAGTTTGCAGAGCTCTCACCAGTGCATAGAGCTCCTTATCATATGTTGGGTAATTGAGAGTGGCTCCTCCTAACTTCTCAATGAAGTAAGCAATCGGTTTCCTATCCTGCATCAAGACAGCACCAATTCCAACTCCTGAGGCATCACACTCAATCTCAAAAGTTTTCAGGAAATCAGGCAAAACAAGAAGAGGTGCATTTGTAAACTTCCCTTTCAATGTCTGGAATGAGTCTTCTTGTGCTTGCTCCCACTTGAATCCCACATTCTTCTTGATGACTTCGGTAAGAGGGGCTGCTATTGTGCTGAATTCCTTCACAAACCTTCTGTTGAATCCCGCAAGGCCATGAAAGCTTCTGACCTCTCCTACGGTTTTCGGACTTGGCCATTCTCTAATAGCTTGAACCTTTTCTTCATCCACTTTAATGCCATCTGCACTCAAAACAGAACCCAAAAACACGAGATTATCTGTCCCAAAAGTGCATTTCTTCAAGTTAGCATAGAGTTTTTCCTTCCTAAGCACTCCTAAAACCGATTTTAGATGATCAATGTGCTCACTAAGTGTTTTGCTGTAGACAAGAATGTCATCGAAGTATACTACAACAAAGACTCCTATAAAGGCTCTCAGGACATGATTCATCAACCTCATGAAAGTACTAGGTGCATTGGTTAAACCAAAAGGAATAACTAACCATTCATACAAACCTAGCTTAGTTTTGAAAGCGGTTTTCCATTCATCCCCTTTCTTCATCCTAATTTGATGATATCCACTTTTCAAATCAATTTTAGAAAAGATGCATGATCCATGAAGTTCATCCAACATATCATCTAATCTAGGGATGGGGTGTATGTACTTAACTGTTATGTTGTTGATTGCTCTACAATCCACACACATACGCCAACTGCCATCTTTCTTGGGCACAAGGAGAACTGGAACTGCGCATGGACTCATGCTTTCTCTGATGTATCCTTTCTCCATGAGCTCATTGATTTGTTTTTGCAGCTCTTTAGTTTCAACAGGATTGGTCCTGTATGCTGGTCTGTTTGGAAGAGAAGCGCCTGATATGAAATCAATCTGGTGCTCAATGCCTCTGATTGGAGGTAGACCATCCGGGTTTTCATCCGGAAACACATCCCTAAAACCTTGCAAAAGAGATTCAAACTCACTTGGAAGCTCCAATGCATTGTTAGAAGAAGACATTAGTGTTTCTTTAAAAACTAGCAAAAGCATTGGTTGATCAGAAAACAAAGCTTTCTTGATCTCACTAGTTTTAGCAAAGAAATTAGAATGCCTTACTAAATTGGATTCACTTTCCTTGGATGATTTGGATTCTTGATCTCGCTTGGCCTGTTCTCTTCTTTCCTTTAAAAGTTTTTGATCCTGATGTACCTCTTGTGGTGACAGTGGTGCCAACATAATCTTCTTCCCTTGGTGTTCAAAGGTATGATGGTTTGTGTACCCATCATGTATGACCCTTTTGTCATATTGCCAAGGCCTTCCTAAAAGAATGTTACCGGCCTCCATAGGTAGAACGTCGCAAAGGATCTCATCCTTGTACCTCCCAATGGTGACTGGAACTAGGACTTGGTTGCTCACCTTCATCTCTCCTGTTTCATTAAGCCACTGAAGAGAGTAAGGCCGAGGGTGTTTCCTCATACTCAAGCCGAGTTTCTTAACCATTGTCTCGCTAGCCACGTTGGTACAGCTGCCTCCATCCACAATCAGGCTACATACTTTGTCATTGACATAGTATCTAGTGTGAAAGAGGCTCTCTCTCTGCTCATGCTCCTTGGGTTTGAGTTGTGCACTCAATGTCCTTCTAGTAACCATAAGTTCCCCGTGAGCAGGATAATCTATTTGCTCTTCCTCAGAATCTGTATGCGGCTTCTCATCCTCAGATTCTATGTCACCGTTCTCCAGAACAATCATGACCCTCTTGTTGGTACAATCTTTAGCATAGTGTCCAAGCCCTTGGCATTTAAAGCACCTCATATCCCTGGCTCGTGCAGTAGGAGCTTCCGCCTTTTCCTTGACACTATTAGTAGATGGATTAGTTTTAAAATCAGAAATAGGTTTGGTTAGAGCTTTACCCTTGTCTTGGTAGCTAAGTTTAGCAACCGGTGTGTAGGTGGACTTAGGTAGGCTCTTTCTCTTAACCTGCTGTTCAACCAAGATTTCCTTGTGTAGCATTTCTTCTAGGCAGTCATACTCTTGCATCTCCAACCTGTCTTGGATGTCACGGTTGAGTCCTCCTAGAAACCTTGCCATTGTTGCCTCCGGATCTTCATCAGCATCTGCTTTGATCATTAGCGTCTCCATCTCTTGGAAGTAGTCCTCAACGCTCTTAGTTCCTTGAACTAATCTCCTAAGCCTCTGATGCAAGTCTCGGTTGTAGTGGCTGGGCACAAATCGTTTCCTCATGAGAGTGATCATCTCATCCCATGTGGCTACGGGTCTTTCACCTATTCTCCTCCTGTTGGTCACAATTTGATCCCACCAGTTAATAGCATAACCATAGAACTCAGTTGCGGCCAACCTTACCTTTTTAAGTTCAGAATAGTTCTGACAATCAAAGACCAGTTCTATCTTTTTCTCCCACTCTAGGTAAGCATCTGGATCATTTTTACCATGGAAGGATGGGATTTTTAACTTCAGGCCACCTAGGTTATCATCTTGTCTTCCCCGGGTCTCTCTAGGCCTTCTGGTCCTTCTTTGGCTGTCACTAGAGGAGTGCTCATAAAACTCTTCATTGGCCCTGGTACGAATTTGTCTGGTTCGTGGCCTACCAGTTGCTTCCTCTGATGGTGGTCTAGTTTGGGTGTCCTCTTGGACCCGATCAAGTCGAACATTGATCTCCTCAAGTTCTGATCTCATCATTCTTTTCATTTCTCCCATCAAGGCCCTCATTTGTATTCTACAAAGGCCAACGTTCTGGTTGTCCTCCTGTTCATCATTACTTGGATTGGACATCTTTCCTACAAACAAGAACAAACAAGTTAAAGAAACAGAAACTCTTCAATGGCCGGTCCAAACTCTTCAACGGCCGGTTCTCCTGTGTGGATTTTCCTGCAAGCACTTAGACAAACGAGTTAATTAAAACCCTCTGCCTCACAAGTGTTTATCTCTCGCAGTTGTTTCTTTCACAAGAAATGTTTCCCTCGGTGAAATCTCAAGAGTTCCAATAGAACAAAATCTGTCAAACCCAATCAATCTATCCAAACAACCCGAGTAAATGAAGAGGTAGATAGATAGATTGCAAGATTTTTGGTTCTGGATGATTAACCAACCCTTGAAACCGATTTCTCTTGGTTTCTTAAACACTTTTCTTTTGTGTACTCTTTTTTCTTTTTGAATATCAGGCGGCTCACCCAGAGACCAGATAGACAGAAAAGAACTTTTTTTTTTTTTTTTTAAGAAGAAGATGAAGAGGTGAGAAAGATGGATCGAAATAGATACCAAACTTCAAAGTGGGCTCTGATACCACTTGATACGGGGATCACTATCCCAAGGAATTGCACTCTGAAGTTGGTCTGGATAGACTTTGAACTCAATTGAGCTACTAGCTCTCAAGAACAAAGGAATGGATCAAATGGTCGCACAAGGGATGCGGAAGACCCTTGATATTCCAAACCTCAGTAGTCCTAAGATATGACTCACTTAGACGACCGAAGAGGGGTTGTTGTTTGGATATGACTCACCAAGCAACAGGGATTTGTTCACAAGGAACAACAGAGATTCACTCTCCAAGACAGTCGCAATGATCAAACTTAACTTCTTATTCATTCAATGGTTTCCGAAATACATATATAGTGTTTGTGTTTCAGAAAACAAGACAAGACAACACGGAAATCATTACATTAACTGAAGTAAAGACTTGACTGAATTGATTCCATGTTGACTGACTCTTCAGTTGATGTGAACACGCGGCCTGGGTGCTATGCGAATCGCCATTTAGGAAGGTCTACCTAAATCTTCATGAAACCTTACTAAAAGTCGATTTAGGAAGGGGTTCCCGAATCCTTACTGAACCTTACTAAAGTCGTGTGTTGCACATCTTCCTCCTTAAGGTTGAACTGAACATTGGCAGAACTAAGTAAAGAACTTAGCGTTTGAGACAGTTGTTTGGTCCGCGCCCTGGTCATTGCTCCGGCCGGTACTCGTAAAGCGTCCTCAACTTGAAGCTCCCCACCTTCTGGTCCAGGCTCTTCCACGGCCTTAAGCTCAGCTTCTGGTTCTGGTTCAAGCTCTCCATCCTTGGTGCCATCCATGATCGCATCACCTTGTAACACCATGGTTGTGAGATTTGTGGTGTTCTTGGCTGTCTTTTGCTTCCGCTCAACTCAAGAAAACAGAGAGCAAAACTCTGTCCATAACAACTCTTGAGCAAACTCTTATTCTCTATTCTGGTTACTCATTCTCCAATCTGGTTACTCATTCTCTTACTCTCCATTATTCTCTTATACTCTTGTTACTCATTCTGCAATATTCTCTTATACTCTTGTTACTTATTCTCTTATTATCTTGTTATTCTCTATGATCTCTCACCATCTCTTGTGAAGAACTGTTTCAGGTACAGTCTTAAAGATGGTGTTGAGCTCGCTTGCTATCTCAAAGAAAGAAGCAGCGAGATTGATGGCTTAAGAAGGCGCAGCACAAAAGTTTGGGAGTTAGAACCAATTTTCTCAGCTTCAAGGAAAGACTGAAGGAAGGTGCTGAATCAACTCGCCAAACCCATGCTTGGAGAATAGAACCAATGGCCATTAGCTTCAATGAAGGCAATGGAAGGTGTTGAATCAGCTCAAGCATGATGTGGACGTCCAAGCCTAAATCACTTGCGGTTCCAAGATGGAGTTCAAACCGCTTGTGATCAGATTGTTTTGGCGGTTCCATGATGGAGTTCAAACCGCAATCATTTAAGGAAGTGGAATCCACTTCCCATTCAGCTCATTTCAGACCTCTTCTTCAATGCGAAAGGCTGTAATCTAAACTTTACTCTCATTGCATTATGTTAAACTCATTACCTTAGTTTAGATTGCTTGTTTATTCTCTCACTCGAACTCTTAATTGCAACATTTAACCTTTGATATCTCTTGTGTCAATACTTATTCTCTTCTTCTTTATCACTTGTACAAGGGTAAAGGAGACCATGAGAGGCTCAAAGGAGATTTCAAGAAAAGGATTCAAAGGAAGAAGAAGTCAAGCCATGAAAGGAGTGAGCACTTGAGGAGAAGGATGATGCGGCCATAAAACCCAACACCAACCGAAGCTCACACAACATGGACCCGAGGCCGCACAAGGAGGTCAAGGAGGCTAAATCAAATTCGGCTCAACCAAATGAAGTAGGATTGAAGATTCATCAGCCAATAATATGTTCTAAGAAGAATGATCAAGCCAGAACCCAATTGGCACGATCACATTTGGAGTTGGTTCACAAAGTCCCACCCGGAGTCTTAACCGAGCCATGGAAGCTGCCCCAAGGAGAACCAGCTCAGGCCAATCATGTCAGACTTGATATTCATCCCCAAACCAGCTATTTGGAAGAATTGGATCAGGAGAAATCGGCCCAGGTTCGATTTGGTCCAGGAGTTGTTCATTGGGCCTTAACCCAAGACATAAGTGTAATCCAAGGAGGAACCATACCAGACCAGAAGGAATTAGGCCAAGGTCCGACTTGGCCTATCAAGCCAACTCATCAGAGACCCATCACAAGTTGGAATCAAGCCCATTGGAGTTCAGAAGAAGGTGTGATCCAGTTTACAATCCGGGTGGACTCCCAGTCGCTCGAATTGGACATATGTGCCTTAATTGGAGATTTCCGGTCGAACCATGAGGAACTAAGCTATGAACCGACCTGTTCTGGAATCTTGATTCATCAGAGATTCTGTGAGACTTGGAATCGGACCAAAATTACCTACAGTTTAAAAGTTATTTAACTTCTAAACCGGAGGATTCTCCACTTGCCTTATTTGGAAGCTCAGGGAGTCAACCAGCTACAAGCGAGACTTTGGCGACCAGGAGAGGCATCTAAGAATTCAGGAGACATATCTAACCATACAGGAGAGTCAGCTACCATCTTACCATGCACCAGCAGCCACAGGATCAGGTGGATCCTCTTGTTTGAATACTTACCATATCCGGATGCATTCACACTTAGTGCTATTAATGACCAACGGCTCTTTCACCAGGACTTCTGATATGATCCTGAAATCGATCCATCAATCAATCAAGGCTTGCAACTTCATGGGCTGGATTCAAAGAAGAAAAGATATCATTTGAAGTCCACAGATTATCAAGTGAAGACTCATTTTTCGAGTTCAAGCTTTAATTGCATTTATTGATGTGTATTTTTCTCTGTTACATGCAGATTAAAGTCAAATTTCGATTTCCTAGAAGCTCTGCATGTTAGGCTCTTAATTAGGACTTAAATGACTTGTAATTCTCTATATAAAGAGACCCCAAAATCATGAATAATAATAAGTTTTGTTTTCAGTAAAAATCAGAGAAGTTTCTCTCTTGCAAGATGTGATGTCTTGTAATTTTTGGAACTCCATGTTCATGGTGTGTCATATCTATGTTCAATATCTATGTTCATGGCTGGTTTAGACTTATCATAGATCCTTTCACAGATCTTTGTGGCGTCTCTCGATCCATCTCTCTATCTATTCCTTGTTGGTGTGTCATATCCAACAAGCTGTCGATCCCCTCTGGTGCGTAATATCCAGAGAATCGATCCACCGGTTAATCAGAAGTCTTCCGCAGCTTCTGTGTTACCATTCAATCCCCATCTCCTTGTTCTTCGTGGCTTCACAGTCTGTTGAACGAATGCTTATCCCTTTTACCAACTTCAGAGTGCATCATCCTTGGAAGGTTTTCATCAATTGGTAGCAGAGCACATTCTGGAGTTCGGTATTCACTATGCAATCATCCTTCTCATCTCTCCATCTTCTGTTAGTTAGAGTTCAAGTTATCGTCCTCACTGAAGAGTAAGATTTGAGGACAAATTTTTTTCAAGAGGGAGGGAATGATATGATCCTGAAATTGATCCATCAATCAATCAAGGCTTGCAACTTCATGGGCTGGATTCAAAGAAGAAAAGATATCATTTGAAGTCTACAGATTATCAAGTGAAGACTCATTTTTCGAGTTCAAGCTTTAATTGCATTTATTGATGTGTATTTTTCTCTGTTACATGCAGATTAAAGTCAAATTTCGATTTCCTAGAAGCTCTGCATGTTAGGCTCTTAATTAGGACTTAAATGACTTGTAATTCTCTATATAAAGAGACCCCAAAATCATGAATAATAATAAGTTTTGTTTTCAGTAAAAATCAGAGAAGTTTCTCTCTTGCAAGATGTGATGTCTTGTAATTTTTGGAACTCCATGTTCATGGTGTGTCATATCTATGTTC
Organism: Iljinskaea planisiliqua; assembly: GCA_900108845.1. Classification (NCBI taxonomy): domain Eukaryota; kingdom Viridiplantae; phylum Streptophyta; class Magnoliopsida; order Brassicales; family Brassicaceae; genus Iljinskaea; species Iljinskaea planisiliqua. The sequence continues at coordinate 360,581 of FNXX01000021.1, forward strand.
AATATCTATGTTCATGGCTGGTTTAGACTTATCATAGATCCTTTCACAGATCTTTGTGGCGTCTCTCGATCCATCTCTCTATCCATTCCTTGTTGGTGCGTCATATCCAGCAAGCTGTCGATCCCCTCTGGTGCGTAATATCCAGAGAATCGATCCACCGGTTAGTCAGAAGTGTTCCGCAGCTTCTGTGTTACCATTCAATCCCCATCTCCTTGTTCTTCGTGGCTTCACAGTCTGTTGAACGAAGGCTTATCCCTTTTACCAACTTCAGAGTGCATCATCCTTGGGAGGTTTTCATCAACTTCTGCGAATTGGACAACTTCTATGGCAACCAGAAGGTTCCAGGAAAGCTCACCTATCCCCTTAAACCGTCCAGATACAAAGGCAGCCGCACTTGCCCCATTTGGACCGATTCCCTCATTATTGTCCAATGGCTAGTTTTCTTAACTTTCTGATTTATTTCTTGTTCTAGACCTTTAGGAACGTGTAAGAGCTCTATATAAAGCTCCATTCTGTCTCATTTGTAAATCACCTTTCAATCCAGAATTAATAAAAAGTATTTCGTTCTTCTTTCAAAGTGTGTTTCTTTGAGGAATTGTTCTTGTTCTATAGGATAGAGTGTGTGATTCACTTCTATTCTCTAGGAGCCACGAATTCAAGTTTGCTTGTGAGATTCAGGCAACCTTGTTCGTAGATTGAGAGAGTCAATCATCAACACCACCTTTCGATCTCCATTCACTACCGGTTTGAACAAAGAGAGCCCTTCGGCCAGTTGTTCCGTCCACCACCACCATCGAGATAGGACCACCCCCTATCCGGGCTGTATCATCTGGTATCAGAGCTTCAAAAGCTCCTATCAATCAGGTTGTGTTCATCCAACCCTTATCTATTTTAAATTCTGGCATTTGTTTCATTCCATAAAAACCGAAAATCATACAAAAAAAAGAAAAAAAAATTCTACTTGTGTTTTATTTTCTTTATAAACTTGAAAACCAAAAGAAAAAGTAAATTTCCTTTATTTTGATTATATTTTCGTTCACAAATCATAAAAAAAAAAAATTCCTAGAATTAGTTTTGTTTCCATTTACTTTCAAAATTTAAAGCAAGAAAATTGACAAAAAGAGTTACTTCCTTAATCAGATTATTTGTTTCCCAATTTTGTGTATCACCTCCTTCTTTGGCGTGAGAAACTTGATACTGATTTCTCCTTGACTTGTTCTTTGCAAGGTACACCAAAGCTCAGAATTATGGAGGATGAAGATGGAGTAAGCGGATATAATACCTCAGAAGTAGATTGGGGTGAAGAAGAAAGTCACTCTTGGAATGGAGGAGAAGAAGAATTCGACAACAACTCAAGGCATGGAGAAACTGATTCTGGAGTCAGTATAGAAGAAGAAGAAGAAGAAGGGTGTGAAGGAGATTCATGGTGATATGATTCTGATCGGCTCATTTCATAAACCGGACTGCCCGACCGAGCCCTCAAGAATGCAGCAGGTGGACCATGAAGATTCAGGCTTCAAAACAACCTTTAGAGGAGGATTCACTCGACCAAGTGGGTATGAAGGACATTCTGGTCGTGCCAAAACTCACTTGGTTCAAGCTGAATCAACAGATGGTCAAAGTTCCCTTCTACCCGGCCAAAGCGAGTTACTTAGGCCACCTGAGGAGCATGATGACCCAGATTTTAGGAACCCCTTCCTAAATCCATTTTCAGGAAGCCCTTCCTAAAGCCTTCCTAAAAACGCTTCAACTTCCAACAAATGAAATGAAGACTATATTGGATTTGATCAACATTCGACCAGGCCTGCTGAATACTTGTCAAAGCCCATTTCAGAAGCATCCTTCTCAATTCTACAAAGGTCAGGCGGATTTAATCAGATCAAGAGTCATTTTCAGTTGAAAAGTCATTCAAACTTCATTAAAAACTAGTCTAAGGCATTAACTAGGTGCTAGTTTCGAGTTGCCTTGTTTTTACCCCATTCTACCTAGTTTTTAATACCTTTGTATGCTATTTAAACACATTTTCGTGGTTAATGAAAAAAAGACCTGTTTTGAGTGAAAACTTGTGTGTTTGTAAGAGAGTGATTCTCTTTGTTCCTCTGGAACTGTTCGATCTTCTTGGTGTGTAATATCCAAGAACCTTCGGTGTATCAAGTGTATCCACAACACTTGTGTAACCATTCTATCTTACCAAAAATTGTCTTAGGCGGCCTAGATAGTATCAGGCATTGGGTTTAAATGCCCTTTGTTGGAACTACCTGTCTAACTCATTCCAAGGTTCCACCGCCTATCTCCTTTTGGAACGCTTAAGAAAGCATCGGGCCTTGGGTTTAATATGCCCATTGTTGGATCTTCACGAGCCAAAGAAGCTTAGGATTATCTTGCCCAACTGGGAGTGTTCATCTTGGGATTGTGATTTTGTCCAAACCTGGCCAGTTTCACATCAAGTGGTATCAGAGCTAACCACTCCTTCGTTGGTATCGATTTCTAATCGCCATTCTCACCTCTTCATCTTCTTCTGTCACTTGTAATTCTTTTCTGTCTATCTGTTTGCTAGTTGAGCCAGCCTCAATCCTAGATCAAAAAGAAAAGAAAAAAAAAAAGAAAAAAAACAAGAAAAGCAAAACCGAATTCAAAAAAAAAAACAAAACAAAAGAGAGATCTGTAAAGGAGGGCTTGATCAATCAACTAGCCAAGAAAATCTTTCAACTGTCTATCTTCTCTCTTCTTTCTTGATTCACCATTTGGTTCTTTGGAGAAAGCACATTGAGTTTGAGTGCAAGATCATTTGGAACTTGGAGAATTCACTGAGGGAACTAAATCACTTAAGAGAAACAGTCTGAGAGAAACACTTGTGAGGAAAGCATTTGCTTCTAATCTTGTTTGCTAGTGTTTGCAGGGACAACATGTTTGGTCTTAAGAATAAACCTAGACGACAGGAGCAGAGTCCACATCAGGGAGTTTTCTTTCCATCTACTAAATCATTTTTGGGAAAGAAACAACACTCTTTGAGAGGTGAACATCAATCAGTTTTTAAAAAATTTGATTATGTGCAGGATTGGATACAACAAGGGAAACCACAAGAGAGGCCTATGATGAGAACTAAAAAAAATTCTAAACCAGCCTGGGATAAAACAGAATTTGATTTCTACAGCCGTGATGATCAAAGGAGTCATAATCAAGTTAGACAACTTCAGGACCCATTGAGCCGGCAACAACATTATGATGATTTGGAAAATCAGATGGTGGAAACACTTATGGCTGTGATGAAGAACCATAGTAAGAGCACTACCATACCCCTTCTTTGGTAGCTGACACAATAAACCATGAGCAGAGTTGTTCAGAGGACAACCCGGCTATCCAAGAGCCAGAGCCAGACCAGACCATGTCAATCGACAAAGGTATGAAAGCAAATTCAAATGTGGAGATTAATGCTGACCAAACCGATTTGTGTCATGACAGGTCATCTGTTTCAAGTAATGAACCCATACTGCTCAAGGATGATGATGAGAGCATCACCGAGGAAGAAGTTTCTGAGTCTACATCATCTTCAGAAGCACCACAGGGTGTAGCAGATCAATTAGTGACTGGAAAAACTCAAAGTGATCAAAAGCAAGCTGTGAAGTATGATCAACATGAGAGTCTCTTCCACACAAGGTGTTTAGTCCAGGACAAGGTGTGCAGCCTTATTATTGATGGAGGCAGTTGTGCAAACGTGGCAAGCACAACCATGGTGAAGAAGCTTCGTTTGGAAACCAAGAAACATCCGCATCCATACAAACTTCAATGGATAAGTCGCAATGGAGAGATGAAGGTAACTAGCCAAGTGATGATATCTTTTTCTATTGGCAGGTATCAAGATGAAGTGCTTTGTGATGTCTTGCCCATGGAAGCCAGTCATATTCTGTTAGGAAGACCCTGGCAATATGATCGCGAAGTTACACATGAGGGTCTTACCAATAGATACTCATTTGAATTCAAGGGAAAGAAGATCAAGTTAGTTCCCTTAACCCCCTTGGAAATTGAACAAGACCAGAGACACTTAAGCAAAAAGAAAGAACAGCAACCTCAGAGGAACGTGAGGAAGCACCATACATTTCTCAGAAAATCCCTTAAAGCTAAGTGTTCCCTTCCATCTTCTCAATCTGAAATTGTGAAGACTTGTGCTGAGATAACTATCTTAGAACCGAGCATCCGAGTAGCAATGTTTCTATGTCACAGGTACAAGAAGAAAGCTCACCAGAGGAAGTACAAAAGAGTTTGCCATCAAATGAAGTCATGGAGCAGCCAACCAAACTTGCGCCAGAACCAGTCCTTAAGTCATTTCCTTATGACTACCCACAAAAGCACTGTACGGAACTTGATTTGGTTAGGACAGGGCCTAATTTGTTTGTCTTAGTTTCTGCTCAAGAGGAAAAATGTTTTGGATTGGAAAGAGTTAAAGAGTTTTGTGTTTCTGCATTGGTTTTTGACAAGTTGGTCCCAACCACTGAAACATTTGAACTTTAGAATTTCTTTATGCCAAAATGTGTTCTGATTGATGACTTTCGTGACCTTGATTGTTCTTTAGGAGTTTCTTCAAGTGAGACAACATTTGAGCTGTTTAGAGCTAGAACTGAATTTGCAAACTTGTTTAAGATGAAGCACTTTCCTAAAAACATTTTGTGGGATTCAAACCATTGCAATGAACTTTGTAAATCGATTTTGGAAGATCATGATCTAAAAGAAAGCTTTTCTAAGGTCACTTCAGTTTTTAGGAAAGCATTTCTTGTTTGGAGATCAATTATGGACTTCTAGAGTTCCAATCACAATCTCTTTAGTGGCAAAGTTTTTGAAGTTCATAAAAGGCATCTGGAACTTGTTTTGAATGTTTTAAGCAAGGAAAACTTCTCTGTGCATCTTAGGAAGTTGCTTGATTATTCCTTTTGCACATGTGATTTGGGTTTTCTAGTGGCTGTTAAAGTACAGGCTATAGACTATGTTCCAAAGACAAGAGTAATTCAAGATGATTATGGACCGCTGGATCATTTTGATAAGGAGCTGTACCAAGAGGAAGAAACCAGTGGACACCTACAAGAGACTTATCAGTCTAGAGCATGGACTTGGAAGTACATATGGATTTCGCCATCTTGTGTCCAAGGAAGTCCCAATCCTTTTGTGGATAACCTTATCTATACTTATGCATTCTACTTAGTATTTCAATTCTCTGAGTTTAATCCGTTTTCTTTTGACAGGATCATGGGAAGCTCTAGGAATTATCAAGTGGAACCTGAGTTAGAACTCGTGGATATCAAACCAGTACCAGCCATAACTGAGCATGGTGGTTTAGCTCATCATTTTGGAGGCCAGAACCTTACCGGTCTTATCCTAGACCAACATCACCCGGTTAGGCCACTTATGGAGCCATTTATGCAACTATGTGATCCCAACTTTTTCTCAGGCAGCATAGGACATTTCCTGTAAGATTATGCGGAATATATGATGAGAATAAAAGAGATTTAGAGAGATTATGAGAGATTGCGTGAGAGTTTAGCAAGAACGAAAGGAAGAACGAAAGAAAGAACAAGAGATTTCATTATTAACTTGGAAGATTAAGGTTTACAAATGGGTTGCAATTGTTTATAAAGAGGAACTCTGGCAAGAATATGCCAGAGGATCTAGTGACTCATAGGGACGCGTCATAAAAGAGGGGACAAATCGAATCTTTGGTCAAAAAGGAGACGGGGGCGGCTTGACCAGCTGGCCTTATCCACAAACGGTCATGACCAGCTGGCTCGTCGGTCTTTAGGAAGCTTCCTATAAACTTCCTTCTTGTCTTCTTGTGCCCGGGCTTTGCACATTGCCCACAACCTTCTGAGAAGCTTCCTGGAACGGTACGGTCGAGCTTGTACTGTCGGCCTCGTACGGATGGTGTGGACGTACGGTACGGACGGTGAGGCCGTACAACCCAAGGTAAACACTTCTGAGAAGCTTCCCGGGACAGTACGAACGACTATGTACGGCCGACCTTGTACGGACGGTGCAGCCGTACGGTACGGACGGTGAGGCCGTACGTCCCAAGGTCAACACTCCCCCTCAAGCTAAGCATTCTGGAATCACCCTAGAATGCTCAGCTTGGAGTGCCCATGAAGATACACCTCGTTAAAAACCTTAACAGATAAAACCCATTGGGAAAAACTCTGTTTAAGGAAAAGAGTATGTACTTCATGGGCGAGGGAAGCGCTTACCCTCGGGCCAAACTCACTAGGCCGAGCTTGCTGAAGATGTGGTCACACACCTTTGGTCTTGCAGCCTTAGTGAATATGTCGGCGAGCTGATCCTCACTCCTGGTGAAGCATGGAAGGATTGTCCCGTCCACGATCTTTTCCCGAACCTTGTGGCAGTCCACCTCTATATGCTTGGTCAGTTCGTGGAAAACTGATTTTGAAGCAATATGAATGGCCGCCTGGTTGTCGCAGTGCATCACCATAGGTGTGGTTTGCTGAATGTCAAGATCGGCCAGCAGACTCTTCAGCCATGTCAGCTCGTTTGTCAGCTTCCTCATGGCTCTGTATTCTGCTTCAGCTGTTGAACACACCACCACCTTCTGCTTCTTGGTCTTCCAGGTCACCATGTTGCCTCCAATGAATGTGCAATAGCCAGTTGTGGACCTCCTGTCCACTCTATCTCCAGCCCAGTCAGCGTCACAATATCCCACGATCTTGGTGCTTTCATTCTTTCCCATCCAAATGCCATGGTCCAAGCTCCCCCTGAGGTATCTGAGGATTCTCTCAACCATGGTCCAATGATACTTCGTAGGAACCTTCATGTGCTGACTGACCTGGTTCACACAAAAACACAAGTCAGGTCTAGTAAGTGTTAAGTAGATCAACTTACCAACTAGCTTGCGGTATAAGGCAGGGTTTTCAAATGGCTCATCCTCTTTCTGCCCCTCTCGATTGACCTTGTAGCCATTTTCAAGGGGACTCACAGCCGGCTTAGCCTCCATTGTACCTGTCTCATTTAACAAATCAAGAACATACTTTCTTTGGGAAAGAAAGATGCCGTCAGAACACCTACACACTTCTTATGCCAAGAAATACTTGAGCTCACCGAGGTCCTTAATGTCTAATGAAGCTTGAAGAGAGGTTTTGAGTGCGAGGATACCTTCCTTGTTGTCGCCAGAGATGATCAAGTCATCTACATACACGACAACAACCACTATACCTTGGGGGGATTTGTGAGTGAACAGGCTGTGATCAGCTTCGGATCGCCTGAACCCTTGATCCCACAATGTGCGGCTGAGCTTGTGGTACCACACCCTTGGTGATTGTTTAAGACCATAGATGGCCTTCCTCAATCGCAGCACCTGTCCTGGATCAATGGTATCTTCCAGGCCTGGAGGTGGGTGCATGTACACTTCCTCTTCAAGATCACCTTGCAAAAAGGTGTTCTTGACGTCCATCTGCCACAACTCCCAAGTTAGGTTAGCAGCTAAAGCTAAAAAAACCCTTACCGTGGGTAGTTTGGCGACCGGTGCAAAGGTGTCCTTGTAATCATTCCCATAGGTCTGTGTGAACCCTCCAGCCACCAGCCGTGCCTTGTAGCGGTCAATGTCTCCATTTGTCTTGTACTTGATGGTAAAGACCCATCTGGACGTAACCGTCTTCTTGCCCTTAGGAAGGGCCGAAGCATCCCAAGTGTGATTCTTCTCCATAGCACCCACCTCAGCTACAATCGCATCCCTCCATTGTGGTTTGGCCATGGCCTCCTCGTATGTGAATGGAATGACTTCGGCTTCTATCTTGGCGAGGAATGCAAGGTGCTCAGATGGCAAAAGGGCAAGAGAGTAAACGGCTTCAATTTCTGGATGAGCAACAGCCTGACTGTTGTAGTAGACACGAGTGTTGATCCAGTTGGAAGGGTCTCTTCTGATCCTTGTACTTCGACGCAGAAGAACCGCCAGTTCTTCAGCTGGAGTATTGTTGGCCTCATCATCAGAGTCCTCTGATGGTGCAAGGACCGACTCTGCTGACTCTTCCACGGTTGTGTTTCCATGACCGGCCTCATTGGCCGCCTCCTGCCCTTGAGTAAGTTGATCATCGTTAGGTACAGGAACTGGAGCCGGAACAGGAGATTCAGGAGCCACCATTCCTTGGACAACAGGAGAAGGTTGAGTTCCATTTCCTGGATTGTTGCCAAGATGCTCCAAAAGAAACCGCAAGCTAGATGCAATTCCTGAAGGTGACTGAGTCAGGTCCTTGAACTCGCTCCAATCTTTGGTAGCATGAAATGCCGTGTCTTCTAGGAAATGCACAGAGCTTGAGACATGCATGCGGTAGGTGCTTGGATCAAAGCACTTGTAACCCTTCTGAGTTGGTGAATAACCAATGAACATACAACGCCGACTTGTGGCATCAAGTTTGGTCCTAAGTTCACCTGGAACCAAAACAAAACACACACACCCAAAGACTTTTAAATGATCAATGGAAGGGGTGGTGCTGTGTAATACCTCAAAGGGTGACTGGTCACCCAAAACCCGTGTAGGGATCCGGTTGATAAGATAGCATGCGGCCATGACCGCATCTCCCCAAAACCTCTTTGGAACACTAGTATGAAACATCATCGATCTGGCCACCTCCATCAAGTGTCTGTTCTTCCTCTCAGCCACACCGTTTTATTGTGGTGTGTAAGGACAACTTGTTTGATGCAGGATTCCGTGTTTTGACAAATGATCTTTGAATCGTTGACTATATATTCACCACCATTATCTGTTCTTAACACTTTCAACTTGGTTTTAAACTGATTAGTAATGTAGTTATGAAAGTTTAAGAATGCATCAAACACTCTATCCTAAGATGGAAGCAATGTAATCCAGGTATACTTTGATTTCTCATCTATGAATGTGACAAAGTATTTCTTATTATCTCTAGATAGGCAGGGTGAAGTCCAAACATCAGAATGCACAAGATCAAAACAGTTCTCATATATTGTTTTTGATTTAGGTAAAACAGTTCTACAATGTTTGCCTAAGATACAAGCCTCACAAGACAAATGATCAAAGACAATATCAGGCAGCATCAATTTAAGAGCTCGCACATGCGGATGTCCTAATCTAGCATGCCACAACTTATTTAAAACAGCTGAACTACAAGAAGCAGATAGAACGGTGCTTGGTGAGGTGTCTTCTAACACGTAAAGATCATCCTTTGTTCCTCCTTTACCAAGCAAACTCATAGTTTCAATATCCTGAAAGTGAACATTGTTAGGACCAAAGATAGCATAGCAATTAAGATCGGGAGTGGCTCTCTTAACAAATAATAGGTTTGAGGTAAACTTAGGCATGTATAAGGCTTTAGAATGTTTATCAAACAGTTTAAGATTCCCTATACCACTAACCGATATCTTATCACCATTAGCTATTTCAACACTACCTAAGGCCGGTTTAATATCACTAAGCAGATCAGAGTTGCTAATCATGTGGTGAGAAGCACCCGAATCAATAACTAGAGATTTACTAGGTCTAGAGGTTAGAAATGAAATACCAGACTCCTTGAGTGAGACAATGGATTTGATAAGGGCCTCCAGGTCGGACTTCCTCACCACGTCATTGTTTGACCCACTCGTAGCACCATAAGAACCACCGGCTTCTCCAGGTCCTTTGTAGGCGATCATGGCAAGAGGATTGCTATCAGCTTGTCCTGAACCACCATGGCCTCCTTGTGCTCCTCCATTAGAGCAATGAATACCCACAGCTTCGGTAAGATGAGCTTTAGCACCTTTGAACTTGGCCGGCTTGAGATGAGGATGAAGGATCCAGCACTTGTCCTTTGGATGACCCTGCTTCTTGCAATGGTCGCATGTCACAACCTTGCGGTCCTCTGGTTTGAAGAAGCCTTTGTTGGCTGTAGGTAGCTCATCTTTTCCACCAAACAGTCCAAGCGACCCTTGCTCCTTCTGGATTTGACAACACACCTCATCAAGACTTGGAAGTTTGTCGGCCCTGAGGATGTGTTTGATGAGGTCGTTGTACGCAGGGTTGAGAACCATCAACAGAGCAATGACCTTGTCTTGCTCCTTACGTTCATTCAGCACCAAGGGATCAACCGTTGCTAGTCGCAACATCTCGAACTCGGCCCATAGTGACCGAAACTTGCCGAAGAAGGCATTGAACTCCATGTTTGCTTAGCTCGCTTTACCTCAAACACCCTGGTAAGGTTGGAGATGTTACCAAAGACTGTTTTGAGGGTTTCCCACAGGGCTTTAGCCGTCTCGCAGTATGAGTAGGCTTCAAGAACTGGTGTGTCTAGATTCCCTTGAAGAATCGCTAGCACGGCCTGATCTTGTTGGAACCATTTTGCTCCTCCAACTGATGGTGAATCCTCATCTTGAGGAAAGCTATCACCGTCTGAGTCACTGACATGTGACAAGACTCCTCGGCCGCAAAGAACGGCCTTTGCTGTTCTTGCCCACAAAAGGTAGTTGCTTCCTCCCTTTAGTGGGACCGGCAAGGTAACTGACTTGTTGTTGGTGTTTTCCATGGATGACCGGCTTCAAGTTTGATGGTTTAGGGCTTGAAAGGTTCTTCCTTTAGGTACACCACAGATTCCGGCGACAAGGACCTCCCTTGAAGCTTGAGATGGATGAAGATCGGCGACAAGGACCTCCCTTGAAGCTTGAGAAAAACGAGGGAAGCTTCGGTCAGGAGCAGGTAACACCTTTCCGAAACAGAACAGAGAAGAAACGAGGAGAGATTCAACAAGAAACAAGAAGAATGAAAGAGAGAATGTAGATTTGAATCGATTGCTCTGATACCATGTAAGATTATGCGGAATATATGATGAGAATAGAAGAGATTTAGAGAGATTAGGAGAGATTGCGTGAGAGTTTAGCAAGAACGAAAGGAAGAACGGAAGAAAGAACAAGAGATTTCATTATTAACTCGGAAGATTAAGGTTTACAAATGGGTTGCAATCGTTTATAAAGAGGAACTCTGGCAAGAATATGCCAGAGGATCTAGTGACTCATAGGGGCGCGTCATAAAGGAGGGGACAGATCAAATCTTTGGTCAAAAAGGAGACGGGGACGGCTTGACCAGCTGGCCTTATCCACAAACGGTCATGACTAGCTGGCTCGTCGGTCTTTAGGAAGCTTCCTATAAGCTTCCTTCTTGTTTTCTTGTGCCCGGGCTTTGCACATTTCCCACAACCTTCTGAGAAGCTTCCTGGAACGGTACAGTCGAGCTTGTACTGTTGGCCTCGTACGGATGGTGTGGACGTACGGTACGAACGGTGAGGCCGTACAACCCAAGGTAAACACTTCTGAGAAGCTTACCGGGACAGTACGAACGACTATGTACGGCCGACCTTGTACGGACGGTGAGGCCGTACGTCCCAAGGTCAACATTTCCTTCGACCAAGTGTGTGTGAACAACCATTTGGCCAAGCCAAAACACACATGGGACGTGTTGGATCAAGAGGTGCTCGTGGATCTACCCTTCTTGGTCATAGTAAGCTAGTTCGACCACCTGAACAACTTCATGAGACTACATTTGGATTTCGTGATGCAATGCACTTCTCAGATAAGCCACAGATCATACCACAAGCTAAGAGGATCCGGAAGTTTAAGATTGCACCAGATCGACCCAAACAATCAGTCTATCTGAAGATGGGCCAATTTCAAGTCTTGAAACCGGACCATGAAAACCAAGGTAAGCATAATGTGCTTTCAGGCTTCAACCTTATTGACTCATTTCCTTTTCTTGCAGATGAAATGGATTTGAGGGCAAATCCTTTTCAAGTGGGAGGGGACGATATGATTCTGACCGGCTCATTTCATAAACCGGACTGCCCGACCGAGCCCTCAAGAATGCAGCAGGTGGACCATGAAGATTCAGGCTTCAAAACAACCTTTAGAGGAGGATTCACTCGACCAAGTGGCTATGAAGGACATTCAGGTCGTGCCAAAACTCACTTGGTTCAAGCTGAATCAACAGATGGTCGAAGTTCCCTTCTACCCGGCCAAAGCGAGTTACTTAGGCCACCCGAGGAGCATGATGACCCAGATTTTAGGAACCCCTTCCTAAATCCATTTTCAGGAAGCCCTTCCTAAAGCCTTCCTAAAAACGCTTCAACTTCCAACAAATGAAATGAAGACTACATTGGATTTGATCAACATTCGACCAGGCCTGCTTAATACTTGTCAAAGCCCATTTCAGAAGCCTCCTTCTCAATTCTACAAAGGCCAGGCGGATTTAATCAGATCAAGAGTCATTTTCAGTTGAAAAGTCATTCAAACTTCATTAAAAACTAGTATAAGGCATTAACTAGGTGCTAGTTTCGAGTTGCCTTATTTTTACCCCATTCTACCTAGTTTTTAATACCTTTGTATGCTATTTAAACACATTTTCGTGGTTAATGAAAAAAAGACCTGTTTTGAGTGAAAACTTGTGTGTTTGTAAGAGAGTGATTCTCTTTGTTCCTCTGGAACTGTTCGATCTTCTTGGTGTGTAATATCCAAGAACCTTTGGTGTATCAAGTGTATCCACAACACTTGTGTGACCATTCTATCTTACCAAAGATTGTCTTAGGCGGCCTAGATATTATCAGACAATGGGTTTAATATACCCCTTGTTGGAACTACCTGTCTAACTCATTCCAAGGTTCCACCGCCTATCTCCTTTTGGAACGTTTAAGAAAGCATCAGGCCTTACGTTTAATATGCCCATTGTTGGATCTTCACGAGCCAAAGAAGCTTACGATTATCTTGCCCAACTCGGAGTGTTTATCTTGGGATTGTGATTCTGTCCAAACCTGGCCAGTTTCGTATCACATGGCCAGAAGAAACTGAATCCCAATTCGGTACAGAAGAACAAAGCAACCATGAAGGCTATGAATATTAAACCGTGTGATACAAGTCATGGCCAGATCGTGTGAAGCAAGGAACAGGCTGACTTGGAGAACACGACTCAACACTCACCAAATAATGAAGGAAGAAGTGCAAGAGGACATCAAATCCTTGTGACCGTTGTTGGTCACAACAAGGAAGAGTCACGTGTGGAGTTAAGGTTCCCAGCCGTTAGGAGCGGTCGCTTTCAGCGACCTGCGACCTTGAACCACTCCCCTTCTCTCTCTCTCTCTCCAGCTCTTCCTATCCACACATGTCACTTTCATTCTCTTTGTAGTCTATCCTGTCTGTCTATATATACTCTATGTCGAAACCATTGTAAATATAAAAACTTATAGACTGAGTTGCATTTCTATTTCAATAATATCATCTGTTCTTCATCACTCTCTCTCTATTCGAACCTATAGGTTCTTCATCTGTTTCATCTTCTAAAACTTACATGGTATCAGAGCAATAAAAGCTCCTCTTATTTAGTCTTCAATCTCTTTCTAAAAACTCGCTGTCGAACTCAAGAAATCTGTTCTTCATTTCCTTTTTTCCATTGGACAATAGCTCATTCGAATCTCTTCAATCCTTGTGCTCTCTGACCTTTGTCACTTCCTCTCTTCTCATAAACACTTCTAGCTTGTGTGTAGTATCTTAAACTCTAAATCTTTACAATCGTGAGTCCTTTATCCAGCGGTCCTTAGTCAGATACATCTCTTTGTCCAGCGGTCCATAGCTGTTCTTCAAGCTGCTCTTCAAGCTCCCGACGAGTTACAATGGAAAACAACAAGCCAGTCACTCTTCCTGTGGTACTCAAGGGTGCAGACAACTACCTCCTATGGGCTAGAACCACTAAGGCTGTTTTGTGTGGTCGCAAACTATGGAGCCATGTCGAAGACAACAAGGCGACCGAGGACGAAGCCAAACATGGAGAGAAGGATGTGGCTGATGAAGGGGCCAGGGCAGAGAAGTGGTTCTCAGAGGACTAAGCGGTGCTTGCTATTCTTCAAGGATCTCTAACTCTCTCTGTTCTTGAAGCCTACTCATACTGCGAAAGTGCTAAGGAGTTATGGGATACCTTGAAGAATGTCTTTGGCAATGTGTCAAACCTTACCCGGGTCTTTGAAATGAAGAGAAGCATCAACCAACTGAGCCAAGGAGATACCGACTTCAACACCTTCTTTGGAAAGTTCAGGTCCTCTTGGGCTGAGCTGGAGATGCTCAGACCACCTTCCCTGGATGCGGCTGTCCTGAATGAACGAAGAGAGCAAGATAAGGTGTTTGCCCTCCTAATGGTTCTCAATCCAGCCTACAACGATCTGATTAAACACATCCTTCGTGGAACCAAGCTTCCAAGTCTTGATGAAGTGTGCTCACAAATCCAGAAGGAACAAGGCTCTCTTGGACTATTTGGTGGGAAAGGTGGAGACCTTGTGTTGGCCAATAAAGCAGAGGAGACCAATGCGTTGGCTAACAAAGGCCATTACCGACCTGGAGAAGGCAATTCTGTGGTTTGCACCTATTGCAAGAAGCCAGGACACACCAAGGAGAAATGCTTCATTCTTCATCCTCACCTAAAGCGATTTCCTCCTCAATCAGGACGATGGGACTCTCGCTCTCCTAACCAAGGACATTGGAGGGACAACCACAATCACAGGGATACTCGTGCTCATATGGCGTCTGGTTCCAGTGGGAATCAAGAAAAGGGGGGACCGTCTAGCCAACCCTTGGAGACACCCTCAGAGTTTGTCAAGAAAGCCGACCTTGATGCTCTCATCAAAGCACTCAAGGATTCTGGTAACTCTGTAAAACCCTTGAGCTTTCATGCATCTTGTAGCAATGTTAGGCTAGATTCTACCAGTGTTAAACCATTGATTGTGGATTCAGGAGCTAGTCATCATATGATTAGTGACTCTAAGCTTATTGGAAATATTAAACCTGCTTTAGGATATGTGAGTATAGCTAATGGTGAACAAGTCCAGATAGAAGGAATTGGTAACCTGATATTGTTTGACAAAGAATCACAAGCTTTCTATATGCCAACATTCACATCTAACTTACTGTCAGTTAAGAAGGCAACCTCTGATTTAAACTGTTATGCTATTTTCGGTCCTAATGATGTTTCCTTTCAGGATATTGAAACAAGTAAGGTTCTTGGACAAGGAACCACTAAGGATGGACTCTATGTGCTTGAAGACACTAAGCTTTCTTCTTCTCTTTCAAGCGGCTTTAGCTTTAATGTAGTTGGTATTGATAATGCAACTTGGCATGCTAGATTAGGACACCCTCATCATAGGGCTTTAAACTTGTTGTTACCTAGAATTAAGTTTCAAAACTCTGAATGTGAAGCTTGTATACTTGGTAAACATTGCAAGACTGTTTTTCCAAAATCATCTACTCTCTATGAAAATTGTTTTGACTTAGTGCACTCTGATGTTTGGGCCTCACCCTGTTATTCAAGAGAAAACCATAAGTACTTTGTCACATTTATAGATGAAAAATCCAAATATACATGGCTAACCTTGCTCCCATCTAAGGACAGAGTACTAGAAGCCTTTATTAGCTTTCATGCATATGTTACTAACCACTATAATGCCAAAGTAAAAGTGTTAAGATCAGATAATGGGGGAGAGTACACAAGCCACGCATTCAAACAATATATGACTAAACATGGAATGATCCATCAAACCAGCTGTCCATACACACCTCAACAGAATGGAGTGTCTGAAAGAAAGAACAGGCACCTCATGGAAGTAGCAAGGTCCATGATGTTCCATGCCAATGTACCAAAGAGGTTTTGGGGTGATGCTGTGGTAGCTGCATGTTACTTAATCAATCGGATACCGACCAGGATCCTTCAGGACTCATCCCCTTTTGAGGTACTTACTGGTTCACCACCTACTATTGAACACTTACGTGTCTTTGGATGTGTGTGTTATGTTTTGGTTCCAGGAGAAAACCGTAGTAAGCTGGACGAAAAGAGTACCAAGGCCATGTTCATTGGCTATTCAACCACTCAGAAAGGGTACAAGTGCCTTGTACCACAAACTGGCAAGGTGTTGGTGTCTCGTGATGTGAAGTTCCTAGAGCACAAAGGATACTACACTGAGAGAGATTGGGATACTCTCCAGAATCTGGCTCAGTCTCAGTCTGACAGGGCGGCCAACCTCCGGGTCCTCTTTGAGAATCTAGGCATACCTCCTCCCTCGGCCGGCCCTTCCTCCATCTCTGAGTCTACAATGGCAGTTCCTCTTAATCCTGAGGGGGAGAATGATATGGAAGATGATCTGGATCATGATCAAGGTGCACCTGCCATGAATGATGATCAACCGGACGAAGCTACCGCACCGGCCGATGAGGCCACGGTGGGCGATACAGAGAACAACATAGAACCACATGGTCCAGTGGCTGATCAGCCGGTGGTGCTCAGGAGAAGTCAGAGGATAAGGAGAGACCCATCTAACTGGGTAAACACAAGGGTTTACTACAATTGCCAAGCTGTGGCTCATCCAACTCAGGCAGTATGTTCTCTAGCATACATTCCAGAAGATCACAGGGTGTTCATCAGTGTTCTTGATCAGGAAGAAGTTCCAAGATCGTATGATGAGGCCAAAGAAATCAAAGAATGGAGAGATGCGGTCCAAGAAGAGACCAATGCTATGGAGAGAAACCACACTTGGTATGAAGCTGACTTACCTAAAGGAAAGAAGACTGTGAGCTCTAAATGGGTCTTCACCATTAAGTACAAGAGCAATGGAGAAATTGAAAGGTACAAGGCCAGGCTAGTTGCAAGAGGGTTCACTCAGACATATGGAGAAGACTACCGTGACACTTTTGCACCAGTTGCAAAGCTACATACGGTTAGGGTGATCCTGTCCATTGCTACCAACCTGGAATGGGAACTGTGGCAGATGGACGTGAAGAATGCTTTCCTTCAGGGGGAGCTAGAGGAAGAAGTATACATGACACCTCCACCAGGTCTGAAGGACATTGTGCAACCAGGAAAGGTGGTCAGACTAAGGAAGGCAATCTATGGCTTGAAGCAATCTCCAAGGGCATGGTACCGTAAGCTGAGTGTGACTCTCTTGGATCGGGGATTCAACAGATCAGAAGCTGATCATACCCTCTTCACCTTGCAAAGCCATAAAGGTATTATAGTCATTCTCATTTATGTTGATGATATCATCATCTCAGGGAATGACAAGGTAGGTATTCAAGACACCAAATCATATTTGAAATCTGTCTTTGATATTAAGGATCTTGGAGAACTAAAGCACTTCCTTGGGATAGAAGTATGTAGATCAAAGGAGGGTCTCTTCTTATCCCAAAGGAAGTACACACTTGATCTTTTAAGTGAATCAGGTGTTAAGGAAGGAAGATCAGCTAAAACACCTCTTGAAGATGCTTATAAGGTTCATCAACAACAAGAGCATGAAGAAGATCGACCGTTTGAAGATGCCAAGCTTTACCGAAGATTAGTGGGTAAGCTTATCTATCTCACTCTCACCAGACCTGACCTGTGTTTTGCTGTGAATCAGATTAACCAACACATGCAAGAGCCAAAGGAGTCTCATTGGAGAATGGTGGATCGCATACTGAGGTACCTCAGAGGCTCTCCGGGACAAGGCATTTGGATGGGGTGTAATAGAAGCACAGAAGTGGTTGGCTATTGCGATGCGGATTGGGCTGGTGACAGAGAGGATAGGAGATCAACCACAGGCTATTGTACCTTTGTTGGAGGGAACTTAGTTACCTGGAAAAGCAAGAAGCAAAAGGTGGTCGCATGTTCTAGTGTTGAGGCTGAGTACCGAGCCATGAGAAGACTCACAACCGAACTGATGTGGTTGAAGATGTTACTAAAAGACCTAGGGAGGGAAGTCACTATGCCTATCACTATGCATTGTGATAACCAGGCAGCAATTCATATAGCATCTAACTCAGTGTTCCATGAAAGAACCAAGCATATAGAAGTCGATTGTCATAAGGTCAGAGAGCAAATGCAACTTGGAGTCATCCTGCCCTGCTATACACAGAGCTCTGATCAGCTGGCTGATATCTTTACCAAGTCCGCAAGCCTCAAGACCTGTGAGTTTGCTTATGAGAAGCTAGGCCTCATTGATATCAACCGGCCGGGCCTTGAAGACCCTTGGCCGTGAGACTCACACTCTTTTCCTTATGTACAGCTTTTGTCCCATGTGGTTTTGCTTGCTAAGGTTTTTAATGAGGTGTAGACTCACGGCTCCAAGCTTGACCACACTGCTCATGTGGTTAAGCTTGAGGGGGAGTATTAAACCGTGTGATACAAGTCATGGCCAGATCGTGTGAAGCAAGGAACAGGCTGACTTGGAGAACACGACTCAACACTCACCAAATAATGAAGGAAGAAGTGCAAGAGGACATCAAATCCTTGTGACCGTTGTTGGTCACAACAAGGAAGAGTCACGTGTGGAGTTAAGGTTCCCAGCCGTTAGGAGCGGTCGCTTTCAGCGACCTGCGACCTTGAACCACTCCCCTTCTCTCTCTCTCTCCAGCTCTTCCTGTCCACACATGTCACTTTCATTCTCTTTGTTGTCTATCCTGTCTGTCTATATATACTCTATGTCGAAACCATTGTAAATATAAAAACTTATGGACTGAGTTGCATTTCTATTTCAATAATATCATCTGTTCTTCATCACTCTCTCTCTATTCGAACCTATAGGTTCTTCATCTGTTTCATCTTCTAAAACTTACAATGAAGAGGAGAACGAACAGGCAAGTAAACCAACTTGGAGATTCTGATGAAGAAGAATCATGGCATGAAGAGACTGAATCTCAGTTCAGTATAGGAGAAGGAGACCACGAAATTGAAGTTCAACATGAAGAAATACCATGGTGTGAAATACCATACTCTGATCATGAGGAAGAATCAAACCATGAAGAAGAATATGAGATTGGCCATGAAGAGTCCATCTATGGGGAGGATTCAGGGCAGAGTCAACACCACAACTATGAAGAAGGAGAAGAACTTGAGTCTCCATACCCAAGCTCGGAAACTCAAGAATCCATGGAAGGCCATCAACGAGACTATGAGGCAATGAGTGAAGAAGAAGATCACCCAGAGGAGTCTTGTCCAGGAGAGCCATACCACATCTGTTTTTCAGGTTGTGATCAAGGACCAGAGGCCTATCTAAGATGGGAGAAGGATATGGATGAATGGTTTCAACAAAATCATGTTTCAGAGGAGGAAAGAACAACCATTGCTGAGGAGACTCTTATTGAAGAAGCTTATCTAAAGTGGGATGAAGAAGCATACTTTCGCCTTGACTGTGAGCTACCAGACCACACATGGGAAGAAATGAAGCAACTCTTGCACAAAAAATTTGTGGAAAAGATAGAAACCGATCCCTACTACTCAAGGTATCAAATTCCTCAAAAGCCAAGAAGATGGATCATGGTTACCCCACATAAGAAGAGTTCCAGTCCTATCACCAGAAAGAGGATGTCCCATACTCTTAAGGAAAGAATCCAAGCCAAGCCAGTGAAGGCTACCAAGGAGAAACCGCCAAAGGAAAAGGCAGAGCAAAGGCAGAAACACAAGAAGAGACCAATGTCTCTAGCACTCTACAAAAACGACCCGTGGCATCATCCCAAGGTAAGTGTTTTAACTCTAACAAACTTAAGGATATAATCTGTTATAAATGTCATAAGAGAGGACACTATGCTGTAACTTGTCCATTGAATCAATGATATGATCATGGATAGCACGGCATCTAAGGAACCAGAGGAAGAACCAGAGACATCAGGAAGGATCACCCGTTCCAAAACTAGGGAGCTGATCCCAGAGGAAGAACCAGAGATAGCAGGAAGGCTCACTCGTTCCAGAGCTAGGGAGCTGGCTAAGGAAGCTCACTCACTCCTGGCAGAAGGATCACTTACCTTACCTGCTATTCAAGTCTTCAACATCTTCAGCCAGAAGACTCCACCCGGTAATGATAACTAAGTAACTTAGGTGATGAGTCTGTACTCTTTTTCCCATGATGAGTTTTGTCCCATTGGGTTTTCTCAGCATGACTTTTTTAATGAGGCAGATGAATCACTAGGTTGAGTTGCTTAGGAGTTATTACCAATGGGTAATAATGTACAAGTCACTATGGCTTAGTACTTAGTGATTTTAGAGGTGCACCAAATAGGAACCTGTAGGTTGGGACGCCTTGTTGTTTTTATTTGTGTTCAGAATGCTTTGTTGTTTTATTTTAGAACACCATGCTGTTTACTGATTATTTTAGAACAGCATGTTGTTGAGTTTTAGGGTTGTATTTAAGCTGTAATCTTGCCTCCTCTTGAGGTTTAGCGAAGAACTTAATGAACAAGAAATATTGGCTGTACTTCTTCTCTCACCTTTGATTCCTTAAATGCGTTCTTGTAATCCGAGTTTCTATACACCTAGTGATTCTGAAACTCTTCTATCTGTCTTTATCCATCTTACCATCTGACTCCAATCCATAGACAAACCATCGTTTCCATTCTATCCTCCATCCAAGCTCACAAGTTATCTCACGGGATCCTACTTCATCAATTAACCCCCTCGTGCGATCCTACCGGCCGGCCTCACTTGGCCGTCTGTCAGAACCATCGTCTTCATTCAACCCTCTTGCGCGATCTCACCGGCCGGTCCACAGTCGATCAACAGCCTTTCTTGGGAGTGGTCTAAGGGAGTTCATATCAGATGGTATCAGAGCCAACTCTGAACCAAATGCTGAGCAACCCTAGAAAACCCCCTCTTTTCTTTTTGTGTTTTCAATTCCTTTTATGCACCAAGTTTTTAAAGTTCTTAGATATTCAGAAATTTAATCTCTAGGACTTTTACTGTGAGCTGTTTTGATTGTTTCAGGTACCATGGTTTCAGCCGAAGCTATGGAAGCTCTGAATCAAACCATGGCTCAACATATCAAAGAGGCAAATCAATCTGTAGCTACTCAGCTTATGCAACAGATAGAGCAACTCAACAACAAATTTGAGAATCGATTCAGAGATCTATTGAAAGAGCATAGCACTGCAGAGACTGCCTCATCAGAACCACCAAGCCCTAGTGAAGCTAATGGCCTTGCCAAAGGAAAAGCACATGTGGGAGCCTCGTCTAAACAACCCAGAGCCAGCACCGTCAGATCACCTACAGGAGGTAGAGAAACCAACGTCCATCGGCCCAGAAACACCGAGGGCACAGGGAGAGAAAGACACCGAGCTCACAGAACACCTCGACGCCCAAACCACCGAGTCTTTTTGGAAACAGAACCTGAGTATTCTGAAGAAGAAGAGAGATCAGATAACAGTCTTAATACCATAAAGAGGAATCGAAACAGAGGCAATGGCCGAGACTATGACCCATTGGGGCAGCAGCTGAGGCACATCAAGATTCAGTACCCTTCTTTCCACGACACCAACGATCCAGAAGTCTACCTAGATTGGGAAAGGAAGATGGAATCAAACTTCTTGGTTCAAGGGACATATGAGCTTAACAAGGTGAAGATAGCTGTATCTGAGTTTAATGGCTATGCACTCTTGTGGTGGGAGCAGTTGGGAACCACTAGAGACCGACACAGAGAGCTTCCTATCACTACTTGGGAGCAACTGACCACGCAGATGAGGAAGAAGTTTGTGCCTGCACACTATCAGAGAGAGATTCTCAACAAGCTCAGACGCCTCATACAAGGAACTAAATCAGTTCAGACTATTACCAAGAGCTGGAGACCTTACTGATCAGAGCTGATCTGAGAGAAGACGAAGACATGGTGATGTCTAGGTTCCTTGGGGGACTTAACAGAGAGATCCAGGATAAAGTCGAACTACAGAACTATGAGGATGTGCAAGAGATGGTGCATAAGGCAGAGTTGATTGAAGCACAGACAAGAGGAGAATTGGCAGACCAACTTTCCCCTTTAACATTCAAAAACCAAGAGAGCTCAACAAACTGACCTATTCCAAAGACAACAAACCGTCTTCAACAACAGTCAATGAAGAGGTCAAAATCGAGTTTAAGCCAAGGAGTGGAACTTCTACCAGCAACATCAGATGCTTTAAGTGCCAAGGTATGGGGCATTACTCTAGAGATTGTCCTAACAAGAAGATGTTTCTGCTACAAGAAGGAGGAGAGATTGTGCCTCAAGACAGTTCAGAAAGTGAAACAGATGTTGGCACAGAAGAAGAAGAAGAACTGGCAGCAATTGGGGAGATGTTAGTAGCACACAGGACCCTGAGTGTCCAGATTCATCCAGATGATAGAGGTCAGCGTGAGAATCTCTTCCACACCAGATGTGTAGTTCATGACAAGGTTTGCACACTGATTGTAGATGGAGGTAGCTGCACCAATGGCGCAAGTGAAGAGATGGTAAAGAAGCTTAATCTCAAAACCACTTCACACCCAAGTCCCTATCAACTACAATGGTTGGACAACAAGGGAGCCTTAACCGTCTCTCAGCAAGTACTTGTCAAGTTATCTATTGGGAAGTATGAGGATGAGCTACTCTGTGATGTGGTTCCTATGAAGTCTAGTCACGTGTTATTGGGCAGACCATGGCAGTTTGACAGAAGAGTTCTCCATGATGGCTACACTAACAAGCAGACCTTTGAGTTTAAAGGACACAAGATCACTCTTCTACCACTGTCACTGATGTAATCATGGATAGCACAACATCTAAGGAGCCAAAGGAAGAGCCAGAGATAGTAGGAAGGGTCACACGATCCAGAGCTAAAGAACTAGCTAAGGAAGTTCATTCCCTTCTAGCTAAAGGATTACTTACCCTACCTACTATCCAAGTGTTCAATATCTTCAGCCAGAAGACTCCACCCAGTAATGATAACTAAGTAACTTAAGGTGATGAGTCTGTACTCTTTTTCCCATGATGAGTTTTGTCCCACTGGGTTTTCTCAGCATGGTTTTTAATGAGGCAGATGAGTCACTATGTTGAGTTGCTTAGGAGTCATTACCTTTGGGTAATAATGTACAAGTCACAATGGCTTGTACTTAGATTTAAAAGGTGCACCAATTAGGAACCTGTGGGTTGGGACACCTTGTTGTTTCTTTTAATTTGTGTTTAGAATGCTTGTTGTTTTAAACTTTTAAAACACCATGCTGTTTCCTGATTGTTTTAAAACAGCATGTTGTTTAGTTTTAGGTCATCTGAGAGTTGTATTTAAGCTGTAATTAGCCTCCAATGTAAGATCAGCGAAGAACATTAATGAAAAGCAATAGATTGCATCTCTTCTCTCACCTTTGATTCCTTGAATGAGTTCATGAAATCCGAGTTTCATTACACCTAGTGACCTTGAAACTCTTCTATCTGTTCTAATCATCTAATCATCTGAATTCAATCCATAAAACCATTGTATTTAATCCTAATCTTCACCCTCAATCCATAAAACCCACGGAATCCCCCCCCTCATCACCAAATTCGTGCTCAATCTCATCATCCATCATTCACAGGACGTCAGCCTTTCCTTTAGAGTGATCAAGGGAGTTCATATCAGGTGGTATCAGAGCCAACTCTGAACCAAAGGCTGAGCAAACCCTAACACCCCCTCTTTCTCTTTTGTGATATCATTTCTTTTATGCATCAAGTTTTAAAGGTTTTAGGTATATAGAAGTATTGTTTTTAGAACCTTTTTACTGTGAGCTGTTTTGATTGTTTCAGGTACCATGGAGCTTTCAGCAGAAGCTATGAAAGCTCTGAATCAAACCATGGCTCAACAGATCAGAGAGGCAAATCAATCTGTGGCTACTCAACTTATGCAACAGATAGAACAACTCAACAACAAGTTTGAGGTGCGATTCAAGGATCTGTTGAAGGAGCATAGCACAGCAGAGACTGCCTCAACAGAACCACCAAGCCCTAGAGAAGCAATCCGCCTTGCCAAGGGGAAAGCACATGTGGGAACCTCTTCTAAGCAACCTAGAGGCAACACATTCCGACCACCTACAGGAGGAAGGGAACCCAACACCCATCAGACCAGAAATACTCAGGGCACAGGGAGAGGAAGTCGCAGATCACACAGAACACCACGACACCGAAACCCCTTGGAGACAGAAGCTGAGTACTCAGAAGAAGAAGAGAGGTCAGATGACAGTCTTCACACCATCAGGAGGGATCAAAACCGAGGCCATGGCAGAGATTATGATCCATTAGGCCAGCAGCTGAGGCACATTAAGATTCAGTTTCCCTCTTTCCATGGTACCAATGATCCAGAAGCCAACCTAGATTGGGAGAGGAAGATGGAATCGAACTTCTTGGTACAGGGAACCTATGAGCTTAACAAGGTGAAGATAGCTGTATCAGAATTCAATGGTTATGCACTTTTGTGGTGGGAGCAATTGGGAATCACCAGGGAACGACACAGAGAGCTTCCTATCACCACCTGGGAGCAACTGGTCACGCAAATGAGAAAGAAGTTTGTGCCTGCACACTACCAGAGGGAGATCCTCAACAAACTCCGACGCCTTATACAAGGAACTAAGCCAGTTCGGGACTATTACCAAGAGTTGGAGACCTTACTGATCAGAGCTGATCTTAGAGAAGGAGAAGACATGGTGATGTCTAGGTTCCTTGGGGGACTTAACAGAGAGATTCAGGACAAAGTGGAGTTACAAAACTATGAAGATGTACAAGAGATGGTGCAAAAGGCCGAGTTGATTGAATCACAGATCATGAGGAGAATGGGCAGATCAAACTTCTCCTCTAACATTCCGAAGCCTAAGGAGCTCAGCAAACCAGCTAACACCAAGGATCACAAACCATCTTCTACCACAGTCAAGGAAGAGGTTAAGATCGAGTTTAAACCAAGGAGTGGGACTTCTACAAGCAACATCAGATGCTTTAAATGCCAAGGCATGGGGCATTACTCCAGAGACTGTCCTAACAAGAAGATGTTCCTGTTACAAGAAGGAGGAGAGATAGTACCTCAAGACAGTTCAGAGAGTGAAACCGATGCTGGCACAGAAGAAGAAGAAGAGCCAGCAGCAGTTGGGGAGATGTTAGTGGCACGCAGAACCTTGAGTGTTCAGATCCATCCAGATGATAGAGGCCAGCGTGAGAATCTCTTTCACACTAGATGTGTGGTCCAGGATAAGGTTTGCACACTGATTGTAGATGGAGGAAGCTGCACCAATGCCGCAAGTGAAGAGATGGTGAAGAAACTCAACCTTAAAACCACTTCACACCCAAGACCTTATCAGCTTCAATGGTTGGACAACAAAGGAGCCTTAACTGTCTCTCAGCAAGTACTTGTCAAGCTAGCCATTGGTAAGTATGAGGATGAGCTACTCTGTGATGTGATCCCAATGAAGTCCAGTCACCTGTTGTTGGGCCGGCCATGGCAGTTTGACAGAAGAGTTCTTCATGATGGCTACACCAACAAGCAGTCTTTTGAATTTAAAGGGCGCAAGGTCACTCTCCTACCCTTATCACCCAGCGAAATCTACAAAGATCAGCTCCACATGAACCGCAAGGATAAGGAAAGGGTCTCAAACAACTTGTATATCAATCACAGTGAGTTCAACAAACTCTTTGATCCAGAGATGACAACCTTCATGTTTGTCTACAAGGAGACACTTGCTAGCACCAAACCCATAAAGGAACTGCCACAAGAGATGGTAGAGATCATTGAGGAGTACAAGGATGTTTTTCCAGAGGAGATACCTCCAGGCTTACCTCCAGTCCGTGGGATTGAGCACCAAATTGATCTAGTACCAGGGTCAGTGCTACCAAACAGACCAGCTTACAAAACCAACCCTGTGGAGACCAAGGAACTTCAGAAGCAAGTGGAGGAGTTGATGAACAAAGGCCACATCAGAGAGAGTCTCAGCCCTTGTGCAGTACCAGTTCTATTGGTTCCTAAGAAAGATGGAACATGGAGGATGTGTGTAGACTGCAGAGCTATCAACAATATCACAGTGAAGTACAGACATCCTATTCCAAGGCTTGATGACATGCTAGATGAGTTATGTGGTTCCACAATCTTCTCTAAAATCGATTTGAAGAGTGGTTACCACCAGATCAGAATGAAGGAAGGGTATGAGTGGAAGACTGCTTTCAAGACCAAGCAAGGCTTGTATGAGTGGCTAGTCATGCCATTTGGTCTCACCAATGCTCCCAGTACCTTCATGCGCCTCATGAATCATGCCTTGAGACCATTCATTGGAGTTTTTGTGGTAGTCTACTTTGATGACATTCTCATCTACAGCAAAGGTTTGAGAGAACACCTGGAACATATCCGCCAAGTTCTGGAGGTTCTTCGTTCTCAATCTCTCTTTGCTAACTTCTCTAAATGTTCATTCTGTACTACTGAGGTTGTTTTTCTAGGCTTTGTTGTTAGTGCAGAAGGAGTTAAAGTTGATGAAGAGAAGGTTAAAGCAATCAAAGAATGGCCTACACCTAAAGAGTATTGGAGAAGTTCGGAGCTTTCATGGGTTAGCAGGGTTCTACAGAAGATTTGTTCCAAACTTCAGCACTCTGGCCGCACCCTTAACTGAGGTCATCAAGAAAGAAGTTGGGTTCAGATGGGAGGACGCCCAAGAACAGGCCTTTAAAGCCCTTAAAGAGAAGCTTATCAATGCTCCCCTTTTAGTTCTTCCTGATTTTCTTAAAACATTTGAAATTGAATGTGATGCTTCAGGAGTTGGTATTGGTGCTGTGTTGATGCAGGATAGGAAACCAGTGGCATACTTCAGTGAGAAGTTAGGAGGAGCAACAGCTAACTATCCAACCTATGACAAAGAACTATATGCCTTGGTTAGAGCTCTCCAAATGTGGCAGCACTACTTGTGGCCCAAGGAATTCGTTATTCACACAGATCATGAGTCTTTAAAGCATCTTAAAGGACAACAGAAGCTCAACAAAAGACATGCCAGATGGATGGAGTTCATAGAGACCTTCCCATACATCATTAGATACAAGAAAGGTAAGGATAATGTAGTTGCAGATGCATTATCCAGAAGGTACACACTTGTATCTACCTTGACTTCTAAGTTAGATGGGTTAGATCACATAATAGATCTTTATGAAACTGACACTGATTTTGCTGAGAGCTATGGCAAGTGCCATAAGTTTGCTTTTGAAAAGTATCATAGACAGGAAGGGTATTTGTTCTACAATAACCGCCTGTGCATACCACGAGGCTCAATCAGGGAATTATTAGTAAGAGAAGCTCATGGAGGTGGATTAGCTGGACACTTTGGAGTTGCCAAGACATTACTTGGATTGCAAGACCACTTCTATTGGCCTAACATAAAGACCGATGTGGAGAGGGTTTGTTCTAGATGTGCTTTCTGTAAGATGGCAAAGAGTAAGGTGCAACCACACGGTTTGTACACCCCTCTCCCTATTCCTTCTCAACCTTGGACTCATATCTCTATGGATTTTGTACTTGGCTTACCCCGAACTAGGAATGGTAGAGACTCTATTTTTGTAGTTGTTGACAGGTTCAGCAAGATGGCACACTTCATTGCCAGTCACAAGACAGATGATGCTGTCTGTGTAGCTAACTTGTTTTTCAGGGAAGTAGTAAGACTACATGGAATGCCTTAAGAGATAGTATCAGACAGGGACACTAAGTTTCTAGGACATTTCTGGAGAACCCTATGGGCTAAGCTAGGAACAAAGCTTGCATTCTCTACTACATGTCACCCCCAAACTGATGGACAGACAGAGGTGGTGAACAGAACATTGTCTACACTCCTCAGAACCTTAGTTAAAAGCAACATCAAGTCATGGGAAGAGTGTCTACCTCACGTGGAGTTTGCTTACAACCATGCTAAGCACTCTGCTTCTACAAGCAACATCAGATGCTTTAAATGCCAAGGCATGGGGCATTACTCCAGAGACTGTCCTAACAAGAAGATGTTCCTGTTACAAGAAGGAGGAGAGATAGTACCTCAAGACAGTTCAGAGAGTGAAACCGATGCTGGCACAGAAGAAGAAGAAGAGCCAGCAGCAGTTGGGGAGATGTTAGTGGCACGCAGAACCTTGAGTGTTCAGATCCATCCAGATGATAGAGGCCAGCGTGAGAATCTCTTTCACACTAGATGTGTGGTCCAGGATAAGGTTTGCACACTGATTGTAGATGGAGGAAGCTGCACCAATGCCGCAAGTGAAGAGATGGTGAAGAAACTCAACCTTAAAACCACTTCACACCCAAGACCTTATCAGCTTCAATGGTTGGACAACAAAGGAGCCTTAACTGTCTCTCAGCAAGTACTTGTCAAGCTAGCCATTGGTAAGTATGAGGATGAGCTACTCTGTGATGTGATCCCAATGAAGTCCAGTCACCTGTTGTTGGGCCGGCCATGGCAGTTTGACAGAAGAGTTCTTCATGATGGCTACACCAACAAGCAGTCTTTTGTTGTATTGGTTCCTAAGAAAGATGGAACATGGAGAATGTGTGTAGACTGTAGAGCTATCAACAACATCACAGTGAAGTACAGACACCCTATTCCAAGGCTTAATGATATGCTAGATGAGTTATGTGGGTCAACAATCTTCTCCAAAATTGATTTGAAGAGTGGTTACCACCAGATCAGAATGAAGGAAGGGGATGAGTGGAAGACTGCTTTCAAGACCAAGCAAGGATTGTATGAGTGGTTAGTCATGCCATTTGGTCTCACCAATGCTCTCAGCACCTTCATACGCTTGATGAATCATACTTTAAGACCATTCATTGGAGTCTTTGTTGTAGCCTACTTCGACGACATCCTCATCTACAGCAAAGGTTGGAGAGAACATCTAGGGCACATCCGCCGAGTTCTGGATGTTCTTCGTTCTCAATCTCTCTTTGCTAATTTCTCTAAGTGTTCATTCTGTACTACTGAGGTTGTCTTTCTAGGCTTTGTTGTTAGTGCAGAAGGAGTTAAGGTTGATGAAGAGAAAGTCAAAGCAATCAAAGAATGGCCTACACCTAAGAGTATTGGAGAAGTCCGGAGCTTTCATGGATTAGCAGGATTCTACAGAAGATTTGTCCCAAACTTTAGCACCCTAGCCGCGCCACTAACCGAAGTTATCAAGAAGGAAGTTGGTTTTAGATGGGAGAATGCACAAGAACAGGCTTTTACAGCCCTTAAAGAGAAGCTTATCAATGCCCCACTTTTAGTTCTTCCTTACTTTCTTAAAACATTTGAAATCGAATGTGATGCTTCAGGAGTTGGGAATGGTGCTGTGTTGATGCAGGATAGGAAACCAGTGGCATACTTTAGTGAGAAGCTAGGAGGAGCAACCGCCAATTACCCAACCTATGAAAAAGCACTACTTGTGGCCCAAGGAATTTGTCATTCACACATATCATGAGTCTTTGAAGCACCTTAAAGGACAACAGAAGCTCAATAAAATACATGCCAGATGGATGGAGTTCATAGAGACCTTCCCATACATTATTAAGTACAAGAAAGGTAAGGATAATGTAGTTGCAGATGCATTATCCAGAAGGTACACACTTGTATCTACCTTGACTTCAAAGTTAGACGGGCTAGAGCACATAATAGATCTTTATGAGACTGACATTGATTTTGCTGAGATCTATGGCAAGTGCCATAAGTTTGCTTTTGAAAAGTATCATAGACAGGATGGATATCTGTTTTATAACAACCGTCTGTGCATACCACGAGGCTCTATCAGAGAACTTTTAGTAAGAGAAGCTCATAGAAGTGGACTAGCTGGACACTTTGGAGTCGCAAAGACTTTACTTGGACTGCAAGACCACTTCTATTGGCCTAACATGAAGACCGACGTTGAGAGGGTTTGTTTTAGATGTGCTGTTTGTAAAATGGCAAAAAGTAAGGTGCAGCCTCACGGTTTGTACACTCCTCTTCCTATTCCTTCTCAACCTTGGACTCATATCTCTATGGATTTTGTGTTTGGCTTAACCCGAACCAGAAATGGTAGAGATTCGATCTTTGTAGTTGTTGACAGGTTCAGCAAGATGGTACACTTCATTGCTAGTCATAAGACAGATGATGCTGTCTGTGTAGCTAACTTGATTTTCAGGGAAGTAGTAAGACTGCATGGAATGCCTCAAGAGATAGTTTCAGACAGGGACACCAAGTTCCTAGGACACTTTTGGAGAACATTATGGGCTAAACTAGGAACAAAACTTGCATTCTCAACTACATGTCATCCTCAGACTGATGGGCAAACCGAGGTGGTGAACAGGACATTCTCTACGCTCCTCAGAACTTTGGTTAAAAGCAACATCAAGTCATGGGAAGAATGCCTACCGCAAGTTCGCTTATAATCACGCTAACCACTCTGCATCTCTCTTTTCCCCTTTTGAAATTGTTTATGGTTTTAATCCACAATCACCTCTAGACTTGGTCCCTTTGCCTTTAAGTGTGAAATGTAGTTTAGATGGAAAAGAAAAAGCTGAACAGGTAAGGAAGATACACGCTAAAGCTAAGGAGAACATAGAGAAGAAGACTAAACAGTATGAGAAGCATGCAAAAAAGGGCAGAAAGGAGTTAACCCTTGAAGAAGGAGACTTAGTGTGGATTCATTTGAGGAAGGACCTGTTTCCAGAGGAAAGGAAGAGTAAGCTCATGCCGCGAGTGGATGGACCATTTCAAGTTGTCAAAAGAATCAACAACAATGCCTACCAGATTGATCTCCAAGGTAAGTATAATATCTCCACAACATTCAATGTTTCTGACTTGCTTCCTTATGTTGCAGATACAGATTTGAGGACAAATCCTTTTCAAGAGGGAGAGGATGATATGATCATGGATAGCACGGCATCTAAGGAACCAGAGGAAGAACCAGAGACATCAGGAAGAATCACCCGTTCCAAAACTAGGGAGCTGATCGCAGAGGAAGAACCAGAGATAGCAGGAAGGATCACTCGTTCCAGAGCTAGGGAGCTGGCTAAGGAAGCTCACTCACTCCTGGCAGAAGGATCACTTACCTTACCTGCTATTCAAGTCTTCAACATCTTCAGCCAGAAGACTCCACCCGGTAATGATAACTAAGTAACTTAGGTGATGAGTCTGTACTCTTTTTTCCATGATGAGTTTTGTCCCATTGGGTTTTCTCAACATGGTTTTTTTAATGAGGCAGATGAATCACTACGTTGAGTTGCTTAGGAGTCATTACCAATGGGTAATAATGTACAAGTCACTATGGCTTAGTACTTAGTGATTTTAGAGGTGCACCAAATAGGAACCTGTAGGTTGGGACGCCTTGTTGTTTTTATTTGTGTTCAGAACGCTTTGTTGTTTTATTTTAGAACACCATGCTGTTTACTGATTATTTTAGAACAGCATGTTGTTGAGTTTTAGGGTTGTATTTAAGCTGTAATATTGCCTCCTCTTGAGGTTTAGCGAAGAACTTAATGAACAAGCAATATTGGCTGTACTTCTTCTCTCACCTTTGATTCCTTGAATGCGTTCTTGTAATCTGAGTTCTATACACCTAGTGATTCTGAAACTCTTCTATCTGTCTTTATCCATCTTACCATCTGACTCCAATCCATAGACAAACCATCGTTTCCATTCTATCCTCCATCCAAGCTCACAAGTTATCTCACGGGATCCTACTTCATCAATTAACCCCCCCCCCCTCGCGCGATCCTACCGGCCGGCCTCACTTGGCCGTCTGTCAGAACCATCGTCTTCATTCAACCCTCTTGCGCGATCTCACTGGCCGGTCCATAGTCGATCAACAGCCTTTCTTTGGAGTGGTCTAAGGGAGTTCATATCAAGCAAGTAGAATTGCTAGAAGAGAAAACTGAATTGTCTAAAACAACTGATAGTTTAGTTCATTCTGATTTGTTATATTCCAATTCTAGTATAACGCACTTGTCCTTGCCAAAGGTAAATGATCTAGGTCCAAACATGGAGCAACAAACTTGCCAGATTGCCCCTGAAAAGGAAGAACACGTCACCAGCCTCATTTTAATCAAGGAGGAACCACTAGATGCTCACCATCAATCCCACACAAACCGCAAAGGAGATTTTGGCCAAGGTAATTTTCTAAACCCTCAAATAAAACATGATACTAACTAGCTATATCTATGTGCAGGTGAACAAGTTTTGAGGACAAAACTTTTTGAAGAGGGAGTGTATGATGCGGCCATAAAATCCAACACCAACCGAAGCTCACACAACATGGACCCGAAGCCGCACAAGGAGGTCAGGAAGGCTAAATCAAATTCGGCTCAACCAAATGAAGTAGGATTGAAGATTCATCAGCCCATAATATGTTCTAAGAAGAATGATCAAGCCATAATCCAATTGGCACGATCACATTTGGAGTTGGTTCACAAACTCCCACCCGAAGTCTTAACCGAGCCATGGAAGCTGCCCTAAGGAGAACCAGCTCAGGCCAATCACGTCAGACTTGATATTCATCACCAAACCAGCTATTTGGAAGAATTGGATCAGGAGAAATCGTCCCAGGTTCGATTTGGTCCAGGAGTTGTTCATTGGGCCTTAACCCAAGACATAGGTGTAATCCAAGGAGGAGCCAGACCAGACCAGAAGGAATTAGGCCAAGGTCTGATGCGATCATGAATGGCACCAAGGATAAAGAGCTTGAACCAGAACCAGAAGTTGAGCTTAAGGTCGTGAAAGAGCATGGACCAGATGGTGAGGAGCTTATAGCTGAGGACGCTTTGCATGTACCGGCCGGAGCAATGACCAGGGCGCGGACCAAACAGCTGTCTCAAACACTAAGTTCTTTACTTAGTTCTGCCAATGTTCAGTTCAACCTTAAGAAGGAAGATGTGCAACACATGACTTTAGTAAAGTTCAAAGAGGATTCGGGAACCCCTTCCTAAAGTCGACTTTATTTAATAAGGTTTCATGAAGATTCAGGTGGACCTTCCCAAATTAGGAAGACCTTCCTAAATGGCGATTCGCATAGCACCAAGGCCGTGTTCACATCAACTGAAGAGTCAGTCAACAAGGAATCGATTCAGTCAAGTCTTTACTTCATTAATGTATTGTTTTCCGTGTTGTCTTGTCTTGTTTTCTGAAACACAAACACTATATATGTATTTCGGAAATCATTGAATGAATAAGAAGTTTAAGTTTGATCATTGCGATTGTCTTGGAGAGTGAATCTCTGTTGTTCCTTGTGAACAAACCCCTGTTGCTTGGTGCGTCATATCCAAACAACAATCCCTCTTCGGTCGTCTAAGTGAGTCATATCTTAGGACTGCTGAGGTTTGGAATATCAAGGGCCTTCCGCATCCCTTGTGTGACCTAACGATCCATTCCTTTGTTCTTGAGAGCTAGTAGCTCAATTGAGTTCAAAGTTTATCCAGACCAACTTCGAAGTGCAATTCCTTGGGATAGTGATCTCCGTATCAAGTGGTATCAGAGCCCACTTTGAAGTTTGGTATCTATTTCGATCCATCTTTCTCACCTCTTCATCTTCTTCAATCAAAAAAAAAAAAGTTCTTATCTGTCTATCTGTTCTCTGGGTGAGCCGCCTGATATTCAAAAAAAAAAAAAAGAGTACACAAAAGAAAAGTGTTTAAGAAACCAGGAGAAATCGGTTTCAAGGGTTGGTCAATCATCCAGAACCAAAAATCTTGCAATCAGTCTATCTACCTCTTCATCTACTCGGGTTGTTTGGATAGATTCATTGGGTTTGACAGATTTGTTCTATTGGAACTCTTGAGATTTCACTGCGAGAGATAAACACTTGTGAGACAGAGGGTTTTTGATTAACTCGTTTGTTTAAGTGTTTGCAGAAAAATCCACAAAGGAGAACCGGCCGTTGAAGAGTTTGTACCGACCGTTGGAGTGTTTCTGTTTCTTTAACTTGTTTGTTCTTGTTTGTAGGAAAGATGTCCGAACCAAGTAATGATGAACGGGAGGACAATCAGAACGTTGGCCTTTCTAAAATGCAAATGAGGGCTTTGATGGGAGAAATGAAAAGGATGATGAGATCAGAACTTGAGGAGATCAACGTTCGACTTGATCGAGTCCAAGAGGTCACCCAAACTAGACCACCACCAGAGGAAGCAACTGGAAGGTCACGAACCAGACAGAGGCGTACCAGGGCCAATGAAGAGTTCTATGAACACTCCTCTAGTGACAGCCAAAGAAGGACAAGACGGCCTAGAGAGACCCGGGGAAGACAAGATGATAACCTAGGTGGCCTTAAGTTGAAAATTCCGTCCTTCCATGGTAAAAACGATCCAGATGCTTACCTAGAGTGGGAAAAGAAGATAGAACTGGTCTTTGACTGCCAGAACTATTCTGAACTTAAAAAGGTAAGGTTGGCCGCAACTGAGTTCTATGGTTATGCTATTAATTGGTGTGATCAAATTGTGACCAACAGGAGGAGAACAGGTGAAAAACCCGTAGCTACATGGGATGAGATGGTCACTCTCATGAGAAAGCGATTTGTGCCCAGCCACTATAACCGAGACTTGCATCAGAGGCTAAGGAGATTAGTTCAAGGAACTAAGAGCGTTGAGGATTACTTCCAAGAGATGGAGACGCTAATGATCAAAGAAGATGCTGATGAAGATCCGGAGGCAACAATGGCTAGATTTCTAGGAGGACTCAACCGTGACATCCAAGATAGGTTGGAGATGCAAGAGTATGACTGCCTAGAAGAGATGCTACACAAGGCGATCTTGGTTGAGCAGCAGGTTAAGAGAAAGAGTCTACCCAAGTCCACTTATACACCGGTTGCTAAACTTAGTTACCAAGACAAGGGTAAAGCTCTAATCAAACCTATTTCTGATTTTAAAATTAATCCATCTTCTAGTAGTGATATGAACTCCCTTGATCACTCTAAAGAAAGGCTGCCAAGCGTGTTTTGATGGATGGTGTGATTGTACACGAAATTGATGATGTTTGGAGGATCCCGTGAATGGATTGGGGTTTGAGAAGGGATTAGATTGATATAGGTTTTATGGATTGATTGTTTATGGATTGATTTCAGATGATTAGGTGATTAGAACAGATAGAAGAGTTTCAAGGTCACTAGGTGTAATGAAACTCGGATTTCATGAACTCATTCAAGGAATCAAAGGTGAGAGAAGAGATGCATTCTATTGCTTTTCAATAATGTTCTTCGCTGATCTTACATTGGAGGCTAATTACAGCTTAAATACAACTCTCAGATGACCTAAAACTAAACAACATGCTGTTTTAAAACAATCAGGAAACAGCATGGTGTTTTAAAAGTTTAAAACAACAAGCATTCTAAACACAAATTAAAAGAAACAACAAGGTGTCCCAACCCACAGGTTCCTAATTGGTGCACCTTTTAAATCTAAGTACAAGCCATTGTGACTTGTACATTATTACCCAAAGGTAATGACTCCTAAGCAACTCAACATAGTGACTCATCTGCCTCATTAAAAACCATGCTGAGAAAACCCAGTGGGACAAAACTCATCATGGGAAAAAGAGTACAGACTCATCACCTTAAGTTACTTAGTTATCATTACTGGGTGGAGTCTTCTGGCTGAAGATATTGAACATTTGGATAGTAGGTAGGGTAAGTAATCCTTCAGCTAGAAGGGAATGAACTTCCTTAGCTAGTTCTTTAGCTCTGGATCGTGTGACCCTTCTGATGTAGCCCAAACGGGTTGGATCTACAAGGGTGGAGGTTTGGAAACCTTGCAACTGGCCGCAGGCTCTCTTTGCTTGGTCACCACGGGATGGAAACTCCTTGACTGGCCGAAGGGCTCTCTTCAAGTCGTTCAGAGGATGGTCCGAAGGGGGATTGAGGACGCCACACAAAGAGATGGAAGTCTCTGTGATAAGTCAAGACCGAGAATAACTTCTAGGTTTCGCACACAAGAAGTTCTAAGCGGCTAGGGTTTTAAGAAAACTCTGGTTGTTTTTATTGATCAAGTGTAAAAAGTTGTACAGACTGAATGAGGGGACTTTATTAAATAGTCCTGCAGCCTTGACCTACTTGGGTCGAGAATTACATAATTAAATAAAGGCCTAACACTTGGCCAAAATTGCTAACAAGTCCCTAACGCAAAAAGAAAGAAAACAAACAAGAAAGGAAAGAAAATCCTGCGTACACAGAAAAAGGAAACTCGTTAGAAAACCATAAGTAATTACTTACAGTGGTTCGAACCCTGGTGGCCGGTTGGGAAATGGAACGCCTTGGGCCATCTGAGCTGTCGTAGTTGTTTGTTGCTCCGTTCCAGGCACATTGGCTGATATGCTGAACAAGCTAGTGACCGTCAGTCCTTGTAACACTGGTAGGACATAATGTCCCGGGAGTTGGTCGACGGTCCTTGGTTAGTTCCATTCGGCTCAATTGATGGGTCTAAGGTTTGATGGGGCCCTTCGATCGGGCCGGCCGGTAGTTCTTTTAGGATTTCCCGGTTGAGTAGCCTCCTCTTTAGTTCTTCATGTTCCAGCAGGGTAATCAAACTCTCCAATTGTTGGTTGAACTCACGTACGTTCCGAGTTCCAGACCTCGTCCTTGGTGTGTTCCGCATGACCGGCACAGTAACCTCCAGGCCGTCCTGGTCCGGTACTTCGGCTGGTTCACGGGTCGTGGCTTCATCATCCCCTCCCTCTTGGAAAGATTCTGACCTCAGAATTGGATTTTCTGCATGGAAAGGAGTCAAGTCAGTAACATTAAACGTGGGGGATATGGTTAACTCACCTGGGAGCTCCAATTTGTTGGCGTTATCATTGATCTTTTCCAGGATTCTGAATGGGCCGTCTCCTCTGGGTGCTAACTTGGACTTCCGTTGGTTTGGGAATCGTTCCGTGCGCATGTGTAACCAGACCCAGTCGCCTGGTTCGAACGTGACCTCTTTTCGCCCTTGGTCCGCCCGCTCTTTATATTTGGCTGTCTTCTTTTCGAGGTTATCCTTAACCCGTTGGTGAAGCTTCTTCATAAAGTCGGCCTTTGTTTCTCCATCTGCACTTGAATAAATAGCTTGGGGCAAAGTAGTGAGATCTAACGGAGATAATGGGTTAAACCCATAAACAACTTCAAAAGGGGATTGCTTAGTTGCAGAGTGTCTTGCATGATTATATGCGAACTCAATATAAGGTAAACAGGTTAACCAATTTCGCAAGTTCTTACCGACTGTAGCTCTCAGGAGGGTTGAGAGTGTTCGGTTTACTACCTCTGTTTGGCCGTCGGTTTGAGGATGACAGGTGGTTGAGAACAGGAGTTTGGTTCCCAACTTCTTCCATAGAGTTCGCCAGAAGTGCCCCATGAATTTGGAGTCCCGGTCAGAAACAATGGTCCGGGGAATTCCGTGCAGTCTCACAACTTCTTTAAAGAATAGGTCGGCCGTCTGGGTCGCATCGTTCGTCTTGCTGCATGGAATGAAGTGGGCCATTTTGGAGAACCGATCCACCACCACAAGGATAGAGTCTCGATGGTTGATCTTGGGTAGTCCTAAAACAAAATCCATGGAAATATCTACCCATGGTAGGTTAGGAATAGGTAAAGGTAAGTAGAGACCGTGAGGATGGGACCTGGATTTCGCCTTCAGGCAAGTGATGCAGTTGGTACAGAGGCGCTCCACGTCTCGCTTGAGGTTGGGCCAGTAGAAGTGTTCGGTCAGAACACTT
Source organism: Iljinskaea planisiliqua (assembly GCA_900108845.1). NCBI lineage: Eukaryota > Viridiplantae > Streptophyta > Magnoliopsida > Brassicales > Brassicaceae > Iljinskaea > Iljinskaea planisiliqua. Next base: position 397,986 of record FNXX01000021.1, read on the forward strand.
AGCGTCTTATCACGTCCGAAGTGGCCCATTAGGCCCCCTCCGTGGGCCTCGCGTACTAGCAGCTCTCTCATGGATCCCTGTGGGATACAAAGTTTCCTGTCTTTAAAAAGAAAACCGTTATGTTGATAATAACCTCCGAGTGCAGCCGTGGTAGTTGACGCAAAGACTTGTCCGAAGTCCGGGTCGTTGGTGTATGCTTCCTTGATGTGCTCGAAGCCCATGATTTTGGCCTCCATGGTGGAGATGAGAGTGTGTCTCCGGGACAGGGCGTCGGCCACCACGTTCTCCTTACCCTTCTTGTACTTAATGGCGTACGGGAAGGTTTCTATAAACTCCAGCCACTTCGCGTGTCTCCTTTTCAGCGTGGTTTGTCCTCTTAGATGCTTGAGCGTCTCATGATCTGTGTGTACAACAAATTCTTTCGACAGAAGATAGTGTTGCCAAACTTCTAAACATCTTACCAGGGCGTACAACTCCTTGTCGTACGTGGGGTAATTGAGGGAAGCACCACTGAGCTTCTCGCTGAAGAAAGCGACCGGCTTGCCTCCTTGGGTTAACACTCCTCCAATTCCTGTTCCAGAAGCGTCACATTCTATTTCAAATGTTTGATTAAAGTTAGGGAGTACCAGTACAGGCGATTGGGTAAGGCTCTGTTTGAGCTTCTGAAAGGCCTCCTCTTGGGCCGGTCCCCAGCTGAATGGGACGTTCTTCTTAATGACAGCGGTCAGGGGTGCAGCAATAGTGCTGAAGTCGCGGACGAACCGTCGGTAGAAACTGGCCAGTCCGTGAAAGCTTCGGACGTGTCCGATCGTCGTAGGGGTCGGCCATTCCTGGATCGCCTTGATCTTGTCGTCGTCCACTTTCAATCCCTGCGAACTTACCACAAATCCTAGGAAGACAACTTGATCAGTGCAAAAGATGCATTTCTTAAGGTTAGCATACAATTGTTCCGACCTAAGAGTAGATAGAACTTGTTCTAAGTGGTTAAGATGTTCTTCTAACGAAGTGCTATACACAAGTATATCATCAAAGTAAAACACAACGAACTTACAGATGTAGGCCCTTAGAACGTGGTTCATGAGCCTCATAAATGTACTCGGGGCGTTGGTGAGGCCGAAGGGCATAACCAGCCACTCGTACAACCCGCGTTTCGTTTTAAAGGCCGTCTTCCATTCATCACCCTCCTTCATTCGAACTTGGTGATAGCCGCTCCTCAGGTCGATCTTGGAGAAGATCGTTGCCCCACTTAGTTCGTCCAGGAGGTCGTCCAGTCGCGGTATGGGGTGCCTGTACTTGATGGTGATGTTGTTGATGGCCCGGCAGTCAACACACATTCGCCACGATCCATCCTTTTTGGGAACCAATATCACGGGCACGGCACAGGGACTCAGGCTTTCGCGGATGTAGCCTTTGGACATCAAGTCCTGGACCTGTCGTTCTAACTCCTTGGCCTCTTCGGGGTTGATTCGGTAGGCAGCTCGGTTTGGTAGGGGCGCGCCAGGGATCAGGTCTATTTGATGCTCAATGCCTCGGACCGGTGGAAGGCCGAGTGGAATCTCATCCGGGAAGACGTGCTCGAATTGTTCTAGCAACGTCTTGACCGATGCTGGTAGAGGCGTGTTCTCCTCGGTACCTGAAAACATACCCTCCTTGAAGATCATGAGCAGCACCGTTTCTTTCATGGCTAGCGTCCTATTAATAGTACTAGCAGAAACTAACAAGTTGGTCTTACTAACCTTGTCAGCTTTGGCTCCTCGGTCCATTGCCTTTTGGAGTTCGAACACTTCCTGTGGTGCAAGTGGAGCCAAATTGTGCTACTTATTGTTGTGTACGAAGCTGTAGTAATTGGTCCGGCCGTTGTGGAGGGTCTCCTTATCGAACTGCCACGGTCGTCCCAACAAGATGTGGCCGGCCTGCATAGGTACCACGTCACAAAGAACTTGATCGGAATACTTACCTATGCTGAAGGGTACTTGGACCTGCTCATTAATCCGCAGCTCCACCTTGTCATCAAGCCATCGGAGGCGGTAGGGCCGTGGGTGTTTGGTCGTTGGGAGGCCGAGCTTATCCACCAAGTACCTGCTTGCCACGTTAGTACATGAACCACCATCGATAATGAGACTACATACCTTAGTCTCTATGCTGCATCTGGTGTGGAAAATGTTCTCCCTCTGGATGGTGTCCGGATCGTACATGGCACTAAGGGCTCTCCTGGTGACGAGGATCTCTCCGACCTCGGGGTAATCAGTTACCTCCTCTTCCGACTCGATCGGCTCTGGAAGAGCCTCATCCTCAGACTCATACTCTCCGTCATCACGTAGCACCATAACTCATTGGTTTGGGCAGTCCCGAGCGTAGTGTCCCTTCCCCTGACATTTAAAGCAGGTGATATCTCTAGCTCGGGGGTTTGGAAACTTACCTGGGGTGTTGGTAGGTTTCGGGGTGCTGACGTTGGCCTTCTTGGCCCGGTCATCTACTGCGACCGATTTTCCCTTGTCGAAGCTCCGCGGTGGTTGGGAACTCCAGTTGGGCTTGGCCCGGCTCATAGCGGCTCCTTTCCGCTTGATATGCTGCTCCGCCTGGATGGCCACGTGTAGTAGCTCGTCTAGGTCGTTGTACGTCTGGCGTTCCACCTTTCGGACGATGCGGTCTTGCAACCCGTCCAGGAACTGGACCATCAAGGTTTCAACCGAGTCGTTGACCTCCAGCCGGTTCTTGAGGGTTTCGAACTCCTCGAAATACTCCTCCACGGTCCGGCTCCCTTGGCTTAACTTCCAGAATTTCTTCTGCAAATCTCGGTGGAAAGTAATCGGAACATACCTTTTGCGGAGGTGGAAACTCATGTCGGCCCATGAGTTAATGGGATGTAGGTGTCGCCTCCTGCGTTCGGCTACCTCTCGGTCCCACCACGCCAACGCGTTGTCCGTGAGCTGGGCTGCGGCCAATGACACCTTCCTTCCTTCTGAGTAGTTGTAATACTCGAATATGTATTCCATCCGTCTCTCCCAGTCCAAATAAGCCTCCGGGTTGATTCGCCCTGCAAAAGTAGGAGGCGTCAGTTTTAAATCCTTACCTTGCCAAGGCGGTTCTTCTTCTGACTCTCGACGTCGGCCTCGGTCGTCCTCCCTTCGAGGATGTTCTCGCGTACGTTCGGTCCTGGATTGGTCAGGGGCCGGTGGGGGTCGTACGTCTCGTGTACGGTCACGGGAGCTGGGTGTGTCCGACGTGTAATCCTCTTTGGCACGTCTCTGCTCCAACCGCTCCAGTCACTCCTGCATTGTCTGCAGGTTGGCGAGTATCTGAGCCAGGGCGTCGTCACTCGTGCTTCCCATAGTTTCCTGAGAAATAAACCCTAAGACCAAGTGTGGTTATGGGTTTCCAAGTCGCAAGGAATAAAAGACAAAAGGAAACAAAGAAGTTGCCTTATTATTAATCGACAGCGAACAAAACAGGCAATATTCTAAATTTCGCAAAAAGGAAACTAAAATAAAATCCAAAAAGGTAAGATCTACGAAAAAGGAAAGATGCAATATATATTTTTTTTTTTGTAAAATTTCGAAGAAGAAGGAAGTTTCTAATGCGAACCCTAGATTTTTTTTTAAACTGTAAGATGCAGGCGGCTATGGAGATGCACAGTTCACGCAAGTAATAAGAACACAAGCAAGTAACTATTCAACCCTAGCAAAAGATCTATGGAACAGGAACTAACAAACGATAACAAATCCTCTTTTTTTTTTTTTTTTAAAAAGAAGCAAAGACAGATCGCGACTAAAAGAAACAGAAACAGATAAAAGTAATGGACTGATATAACCTGATATTTGAGCCTAAGCTCTGATACCAGATGATGTAGCCCAAACGGGTTGGATCTACAAGGGTGGAGGTTTGGAAACCTTGCAACTGGCCGCAGGCTCTCTTTGCTTGGTCACCACGGGATGGAAACTCCTTGACTGGCCGAAGGGCTCTCTTCAAGTCGTTCAGAGGATGGTCCGAAGGGGGATTGAGGACGCCACACAAAGAGATGGAAGTCTCTGTGATAAGTCAAGACCGAGAATAACTTCTAGGTTTCGCACACAAGAAGTTCTAAGCGGCTAGGGTTTTAAGAAAACTCCGGTTGTTTTTATTGATCAAGTGTAAAAAGTTGTACAGACTGAATGAGGGGACTTTATTAAATAGTCCTGCAGCCTTGACCTACTTGGGTCGAGAATTACATAATTAAATAAAGGCCTAACACTTGGCCAAAATTGCTAACAAGTCCCTAACGCAAAAAGAAAGAAAACAAACAAGAAAGGAAAGAAAATCCTGCGTACACAGAAAAAGGAAACTCGTTAGAAAACCATAAGTAATTACTTACAGTGGTTTGAACCCTGGTGGCCGGTTGGGAAATGGAACGCCTTGGGCCATCTGAGCTGTCGTAGTTGTTTGTTGCTCCGTTCCAGGCACATTGGCTGATATGCTGAACAAGCTAGTGACCGTCAGTCCTTGTAACACTGGTAGGAACATAATGTCCCGGGAGTTGGTCGACGGTCCTTGGTTAGTTCCAATCGGCTCAATTGATGGGTCTAAGGTTTGATGGGGCCCTTCGATCGGACCGGCCGGTAGTTCTTCTAGGATTTCCCGGTTGAGCAGCCTCCTCTTTAGTTCTTCATGTTCCAGCAGGGTAATCAAACTCTCCAATTGTTGGTTGAACTCCTCACGTACGTTCCGAGTTCCAGACCTCGTCCTTGGTGTGTTCCGCATGACCGGCACAGTAACCTCCAGGCCGTCCTGGTCCGGTACTTCGGCTGGTTCACGGGTCGTGGCTTCATCACCTTCCTACTATCTCTGGCTCTTCCTTTGGCTCCTTAGATGTTGTGCTATCCATGATTACATCATCCTCTCCCTCTTGAAAAGGATTTGTCCTCAAATCTGTATCTGCAACATAAGGGAGCAAGTCAGAAACATTGAATGTTGTAGAGATGTTATACTTACCTTGAAGATCAATCTGGTAGGCATTGTTGTTGATTCTCTTGACAACTTCAAATGGCCCATCCATTCGTGGCATGAGCTTGCTTTTCCTCTCCTCTGGAAACCTGTCTTTCCTCAAATGGATCCACACCATGTCTCCTTCTTCGAAGATCAACTCCTTTCTGCCCTTGTTTGCGTGTTTCTCATACTGTTTAGTCTTCTTCTCTATGTTCTCCTTGGCCTTAGCATGTATCTTCCGCACCTGTTCAGCTTTTTCCTTTCCATTTAAACTGCTTTTCACACTTAAAGGCAAAGGGATCAAGTCTAGAGGTGATTGTGGATTAAATCCATATACAATTTCAAAAGGGGAAAAGAGAGAAGCAGAGTGCTTAGCATGGTTGTAAGCAAACTCCACGTGGGGTAGACACTCTTCCCATGACTTGATGTTGCTTTTAACTAAGGTTCTGAGGAGTGTAGACAATGTTCTGTTCACCACCTCTGTCTGTCCATCAGTTTGGGGGTGACATGTAGTAGAGAATGCAAGCTTTGTTCCTAGCTTAGCCCATAGGGTTCTCCAGAAATGTCCTAGAAACTTAGTGTCCCTGTCTGATACTATCTCTTGAGGCATTCCATGTAGTCTTACTACTTCCCTGAAAAACAAGTTAGCTACACAGACAGCATCATCTGTCTTGTGACTGGCAATGAAGTGTGCCATCTTGCTGAACCTGTCAACAACTACAAAAATAGAGTCTCTACCATTCCTAGTTCGGGGTAAGCCAAGTACAAAATCCATAGAGATATGAGTCCAAGGTTGAGAAGGAATAGGGAGAGGGGTGTACAAACCATGTGGTTGCACCTTACTCTTTGCCATCTTACAGATAGCACATCTAGAACAAACCCTCTCCACATCGGTCTTCATGTTAGGCCAATAGAAGTGGTCTTGCAATCCAAGTAATGTCTTGGCAACTCTAAAGTGTCCAGCTAGTCCACCTCCATGAGCTTCTCTTACTAATAGGTCCCTGATTGAGCCTCGTGGTATGCACAGGCGGTTATTGTAGAACAAATACCCTTCCTGTCTATGATACTTTTCAAAAGCAAACTTATGGCACTTGCCATAGCTCTCAGCAAAATCAGTGTCAGTTTCATAAAGATATATTATGTGATCTAACCCATCTAACTTAGAAGTCAAGGTAGATACAAGTGTGTACCTTCTGGATAATGCATCTGCAACTACATTATCCTTACCTTTCTTGTATCTAATGATGTATGGGAATGTCTCTATGAACTCCATCCATCTGGCATGTCTTTTGTTGAGCTTCTGTTGTCCTTTAAGATGCTTTAAAGACTCATGATCTGTGTGAATAACGAATTCCTTGGGCCACAAGTAGTGCTGCCACATTTGGAGAGCTCTAACCAAAGCATATAGTTCTTTGTCATAGGTTGGATAGTTAGCTGTTGCTCCTCCTAACTTCTCACTGAAGTATGCCACTGGTTTCCTATCCTGCATCAACACAGCACCAATACCAACTCCTGAAGCATCACATTCAATTTCAAATGTTTTAAGAAAATCAGGAAGAACTAAAAGGGGAGCATTGATAAGCTTCTCTTTAAGGGCTTTAAAGGCCTGTTCTTGGGCGTCCTTCCATCTGAACCCAACTTCTTTCTTGATGACCTCAGTTAAGGGTGCGGCCAGAGTGCTGAAGTTTGGAACAAATCTTCTGTAGAACCCTGCTAACCCATGAAAGCTCCGAACTTCTCCAATACTCTTAGGTGTAGGCCATTCTTTGATTGCTTTAACCTTCTCTTCATCAACTTTAACTCCTTCTGCACTAACAACAAAGCCTAGAAAAACAACCTCAGTAGTACAGAATGAACATTTAGAGAAGTTAGCAAAGAGAGATTGAGAACGAAGAACCTCCAGAACTTGGCGGATATGTTCCAGGTGTTCTCTCAAACCTTTGCTGTAGATGAGAATGTCATCAAAGTAGACTACCACAAAAACTCCAATGAATGGTCTCAAGGCATGATTCATGAGGCGCATGAAGGTACTGGGAGCATTGGTGAGACCAAATGGCATGACTAGCCACTCATACAAGCCTTGCTTGGTCTTGAAAGCAGTCTTCCACTCATCCCCTTCCTTCATTCTGATCTGGTGGTAACCACTCTTCAAATCGATTTTAGAGAAGATTGTGGAACCACATAACTCATCTAGCATGTCATCAAGCCTTGGAATAGGATGTCTGTACTTCACTGTGATATTGTTGATAGCTCTGCAGTCTACACACATCCTCCATGTTCCATCTTTCTTAGGAACCAATAGAACTGGTACTGCACAAGGGCTGAGACTCTCTCTGATGTGGCCTTTGTTCATCAACTCTTCCACTTGCTTCTGAAGTTCCTTGGTCTCCACAGGGTTGGTTCTGTAAGCTGGTCTGTTTGGTAGCACTGACCCTGGTACTAGATCAATTTGGTGCTCAATCCCACGAATTGGAGGTAAGCCTGGAGGTATCTCCTCTGGAAAGACATCCTTGTACTCCTCAATGATCTCTACCATCTCTTGTGGAAGTTCCTTTAAAGGTTTGGTGCTAGCAAGTGTTTCTTTGTAGACAAACATGAAGGTTGTCATCTCAGGATCAAAGAGTTTGTTGAACTCACTGTGGTTGATATACAAGTTGTTTGAGACCCTTTCCTTATCCTTGCGGTTCATGTGGAGCTGATCTTTGTAGATTTCACTGGGTGATAAGGGTAGGAGAGTGACCTTGCGCCCTTTAAATTCAAAAGACTGCTTGTTGGTGTAGCCATCATGAAGAACTCTTCTGTCAAACTGCCATGGCCGGCCCAACAACAGGTGACTGGACTTCATTGGGATCACATCACAGAGTAGCTCATCCTCATACTTACCAATGGCTAGCTTGACAAGTACTTGCTGAGAGACAGTTAAGGCTCCTTTGTTGTCCAACCATTGAAGCTGATAAGGTCTTGGGTGTGAAGTGGTTTTAAGGTTGAGTTTCTTCACCATCTCTTCACTTGCGGCATTGGTGCAGCTTCCTCCATCTACAATCAGTGTGCAAACCTTATCCTGGACCACACATCTAGTGTGAAAGAGATTCTCACGCTGGCCTCTATCATCTGGATGGATCTGAACACTCAAGGTTCTGCGTGCCACTAACATCTCCCCAACTGCTGCTGGCTCTTCTTCTTCTTCTGTGCCAGCATCGGTTTCACTCTCTGAACTGTCTTGAGGTACTATCTCTCCTCCTTCTTGTAACAGGAACATCTTCTTGTTAGGACAGTCTCTGGAGTAATGCCCCATGCCTTGGCATTTAAAGCATCTGATGTTGCTTGTAGAAGTCCCACTCCTTGGTTTAAACTCGATCTTAACCTCTTCCTTGACTGTGGTAGAAGATGGTTTGTGATCCTTGGTGTAAGCTGGTTTGCTGAGCTCCTTAGGCTTCGGAATGTTAGAGGAGAAGTTTGATCTGCCCATTCTCCTCTTGATCTGTGATTCAATCAACTCGGCCTTATGCACCATATCTTGTACATCTTCATAGTTTTGTAACTCCACTTTGTCCTGAATCTCTCTGTTAAGTCCCCCAAGGAACCTAGACATCACCATGTCTTCTCCTTCTCTCAGATCAGCTCTGATCAGTAAGGTCTCCAACTCTTGGTAATAGTCCCGAACTGACTTAGTTCCTTGTATAAGGCGTCGGAGTTTGTTGAGGATCTCCCTCTGGTAGTGTGCAGGCACAAACTTCTTTCTCATTTGCGTGACCAGTTGCTCCCAGGTGGTGATAGGAAGCTCTCTGTGTCGTTCCCTGGTGATTCCCAATTGCTCCCACCACAAAAGTGCATAACCATTGAATTCTGATACAGCTATCTTCACCTTGTTAAGCTCATAGGTTCCCTGTACCAAGAAGTTCGATTCCATCTTCCTCTCCCAATCTAGGTAGGCTTCTGGATCATTGGTACCATGGAAAGAGGGAAACTGAATCTTAATGTGCCTCAGCTGCTGGCCTAATGGATCATAGTCTCTGCCATGGCCTCGGTTTTGATCCCTCCTGATGGTGTGAAGACTGTCATCTGACCTCTCTTCTTCTTCTGAGTACTCAGGTTCTGTCTCCAAGGGGTTTTGGTGTCGTGGTGTTCTGTGTGATCTGCGACTTCCTCTCCCTGTGCCCTGAGTATTTCTGGTCTGATGGGTGTTGGGTTTCCTTCCTCCTGTAGGTGGTCGGACTGTGTTGCCTCTAGGTTGCCTAGAAGAGGTTCCCACATGTGCTTTCCCCTTGGCAAGGCGGATTGCTTCTCTAGGGCTTGGTGGTTCTGATGAGGCAGTCTCTGCTGTGCTATGCTCCTTCAACAGATCCTTGAATCGCACCTCAAACTTGTTGTTGAGTTGTTCTATCTGTTGCATAAGTTGAGTAGCCACAGATTGATTTGCCTCTCTGATCTGTTGAGCCATGGTTTGATTCAGAGCTTCCATAGCTTCTGCTGAAAGCTCCATGGTACCTGAAACAATCAAAACAACTCACAGTAAAAAGGTTCTAAAAAAAAAAAATACTTCTGTTTACCTAAAACTTTTAAAACTTAATGCATAAAAGAAATGATATCACAAAAGAGAAAGAGGGGGTTTTAGGGTTTGCTCAGCCTTTGGTTCAGAGTTGGCTCTGATACCACCTGATATGAACTCCCTTGATCACTCTAAAGAAAGGCTGCCAAGCGTGTTTTGATGGATGGTGTGATTGTACACGAAATTGATGATGTTTGGAGGATCCCGTGAATGGATTGGGGTTTGAGAAGGGATTAGATTGATATAGGTTTTATGGATTGATTGTTTATAGATTGATTTCAGATGATTAGGTGATCAGAACAGATAGAAGAGTTTCAAGGTCACTAGGTGTAATGAAACTCGGATTTCATGAACTCATTCAAGGAATCAAAGGTGAGAGAAGAGATGCATTCTATTGCTTTGCAATAATGTTCTTCGCTGATCTTACATTGGAGGCTAATTACAGCTTAAATACAACTCTCAGATGACCTAAAACTAAACAACATGCTGTTTTAAAACAATCAGGAAACAGCATGGTGTTTTAAAAGTTTAAAACAACAAGCATTCTAAACACAAATTAAAAGAAACAACAAGGTGTCCCAACCCACAGGTTCCTAATTGGTGCACCTTTTAAATCTAAGTACAAGCCATTGTGACTTGTACATTATTACCCAAAGGTAATGACTCCTAAGCAACTCAACATAGTGACTCATCTGCCTCATTAAAAACCATGCTGAGAAAACCCAGTGGGACAAAACTCATCATGGGAAAAAGAGTACAGACTCATCACCTTAAGTTACTTAGTTATCATTACTGGGTGGAGTCTTCTGGCTGAAGATATTGAACACTTGGATAGTAGGTAGGGTAAGTAATCCTTCAGCTAGAAGGGAATGAACTTCCTTAGCTAGTTCTTTAGCTCTGGATCGTGTGACTCTTCCTACTATCTCTGGCTCTTCCTTTGGCTCCTTAGATGTTGTGCTATCCATGATTACATCAAGTAGTGTCAAGGAAAAGGCGGAAGCTCCTACTGCACGAGCCAGGGATATGAGGTGCTTCAAATGCCAGGGGCTTGGACACTATGCTAAGGATTGCACCAACAAGAGAGTCATGATTATTCTAGAGAACGGTGACAAAAAATCTGAGGATGAGAAGCCGCAAACAGATTCTGAGGAAGAGCCAATAGACTGTCCTGCTCACAGGGAACTTATGGTTACTAGGAGAACCTTGAGTGCACAACTCCAACCTAAGGAGCATGAGCAGAGAAAGAACCTCTTTCATACTAGATGCTATGTCAATGACAAAGTATGTAGCCTGATTGTGGATGGAGGTAGTTGTACCAACGTGGCTAGTGAGACAATGGTTAAGAAACTCGGCTTGAGTATGAGGAAACACCCTCGGCCATACTCTCTTCAGTGGCTCAATGAAACAGGAGAGATGAAGGTAGGCAACCAAGTCCTAGTTCCAATCACCATTGGAAGATACAAGGATGAGATCCTTTGTGACGTTATACATATGGAGGCCGGTCACATTCTTTTAGGAAGGCCTTGGCAATATGACAAAAGAGTCATACATGATGGGTACACAAACCGTCACACCTTTGAACACCAAGGGAAGAAGATTACGTTGGCACCACTGTCACCACAAGAGGTACATCAGGATCAAAAAATTTTAAAGGAAAGAAGAGAACAAGCCAAGCGAGATCAAGAATCCGAATCATCCAAGGAAAGCGATTCTAATTTAGTAAGGCATTCCAATTTCTTTGCTAAAACTAGTGAGATCAAGAAAGCTTTGTTTTCTGATCAACCTATGCTTTTGCTAGTTTTTAAAGAAACACTAATGTCTTCTTCTAACAATGCACTGGAGCTTCCAAGTGAGTTTGAATCTCTTTTGCAAGGTTTTAAGGATGTGTTTCCGGATGAAAACCCGAATGGTCTACCTCCAACCAGAGGCATTGAGCACCAGATTGATTTCATACCAGGCGCGTCTCTTCCAAACAGACCAGCATACAGGACCAATCCTGTTGAGACAAAAGAGCTGTAAAAACAAATCAATGAGCTCATGGAGAAAGGATCCATCAGAGAAAGCATGAGTCCATGCGCAGTTCCAGTTCTCCTTGTGCCCAAGAAAGATGGCAGTTGGTGTATATGTGTGGATTGTAAAGCAATCAACAACATAACAGTTAAGTACAGACACGCCATCCCTAGATTATATGATATGTTAGATGAACTTCATGGATCATGCATCTTTTCTAAAATTGATTTGAAAAGTGGATATCATCAAATTAGGATGAAGGAAGGGGATGAATGGAAAACTGCTTTCAAAACTAACCTAGGTTGGTACGAATGGTTAGTTATGCCTTTTGATTTAACCAATGCACCTAGTACTTTCATGAGATTGATGAATCATGTCCTGAGAGCTTTCATAGGAGTCTTTGTTGTAGTATACTTCGATGACATTCTTGTCTACAACAAAACACTTAGTGAGCACATTGATCATCTAGAATCGGTTTTAGGAGTGCTTAGGAAGGAAAAGCTCTATGCTAACTTGAAGAAATGCACTTTTGGGACAGATAATCTCGTGTTTTTGGGTTTTGTTTTGAGTGCAGATGGCATTAAAGTGGATGAGGAAAAGGTTAAAGCTATTAGAGAATGGCCAAGTCCGAAAACCGTAGGAGAGGTCAGAAGCTTTCATGGCCTTGCAGGTTTCTACAGAAGGTTTGTGAAGGACTTCAGCACAATAGCAGCCCGTCTTACCGAAGTCATCAAGAAGAATGTAGGATTCAAGTGGGAGCAAGCACAAGAAGACTCATTCCAGACCTTGAAAGGGAAGCTCACGAATGCACCTCTTCTTGTTTTGCCTGATTTCCTAAAAACTTTTGAGATTGAGTGTGATGCCTCAGGAGTTGGAATTGGTGCTGTCTTGATGCAGGATAGGAAACCGATTGCTTACTTCAGTGAGAAGGTAGGAGGAGCCACTCTCAATTACCCAACGTATGACAAGGAGCTTTATGCACTAGTGAGAGCTTTGCAAACTTGGCAACATTATATATGGCCTAAGGAGTTTGTAGTGCATACTGACCTCGAGACGCTCAAGCACCTGAAAGGACAGCACAAGCTCAACAAAAGACATGCCAGATGGATAGAATTCATTGAAACCTTTCCCTATGTCATTCGGTACAAGAAAGGTAAAGAAAATGTTGTGGCTGACGCTCTGTCTCGAAGGTATGTGCTCATCTCTACTCTAGATGCTAAGTTTCTCGGATTTGAGCGAGTTAAGGAGTTATATGAGACTGATCTAGACTTCAAAGAACCATTTCTTGCTTGTTCTAGAGCCGCAAGTGGCAAGTTCTATAGGAATGATGGTTACCTGTTTTATGCAAACCGCTTATGCATTCCTAACTGTTCTTTAAGAGAGTTACTTGTAAGGGAAGCCCATGGAGGAGGATTGATGGGGCATTTTGGAATAGAAAAGACTCTGAAGGTAGTACAAGAACATTTCTTTTGGCCGCATCTACAAAGGGATGTTGAAAGGATCTGTGTCAGGTGTGTTACTTGTAAACAATCTATGTCTATAGTGCAGCCTAATGGTATGTATACTCCCTTGCTTATTCCTACTCATCCGTGGAATGACATATCAATGGATTTTGTGCTTGGATTGCCTAGAACTAGGATATGAAAGGATTCTATCTTTGTGGTTGTAGATAGATTTTCTAAGATGGCTCATTTATTCCATGTCATAAAACTGATGATGCATTGCACGTAGCTGATTTGTTCTTTAAAGAGATCATTCGTTTGCATGGCATGCCTAGAACAATTGTTTCTAATAGGGACACTAAGTTCTTGAGTTACTTCTGGAAAACTCTTTGGTCTAAGTTAGGTACTAAGTTGTTGTTTTCAACTACTTGTCACCCACAAACTGATGGACAAACGAAAGTAGTCAATAGGACTTTGTCAACTTTGTTAAGGGCTGTCATTAAAAAGAACCTTAGAACTTGGGAAGAGTGCTTACCGCATATAGAGTTTGCATACAATCATGCAGTTCACTCGGCTACAAAGTACTCTCCATTTGAAATTGTTTATGGTTTCAATCCTTTGACTCCTTTGGATCTAATCTCTCTGCCTTTGAGTGAAAGAACTACTTTAGATGGCGAGAAGAAAGCTAAACTTGTTAAACATATCCATGAGAAAGCAAGGATCAACATTGAGGAGAAGACTAAGCAGTATGCTAGAAAAGCCAACAAAGGCAGACGCGAGCTAGTCTTTGAAGTTGGAGATCAAGTTTGGGTTTACTTGAGGAATGACCGCTTTCCGCCTGAAAGGAAGTCCAAACTTATGCCAAGGGTTGATGGACCATTCAAGATAGTCAAGTGGATCAACAACAATGCCTATCAAGTTGATTTGCAAGGTAAGTATCAAGTTAGTTCAAGCTTTAATTTTTCGGACTTAATTCCTTTTGTGGTAGATGATCAAGATTTGAGGTCAAATCCTTTTCAACCGGGAGGGGATGATGCGATCATGGATGGCACCAAGGAAGGAAAGCTTGAACCAGAACCAGAAGCTGAGCTTAAGGTCGAGGAAGAGCATGGACCAGAAGGTGTGGAGCTTGTAGATGAGGACGCTTTGCAAGTACCGGCCGGAGCAATGACCAGGGTGCAGACCAAGCAGCTGTCTCAAACACTAAGTTCTTTACTTAGTTCTGCCAATGTTCAGTTCAACCTTAAGAAGAAAGATGTGCAACACATGACTTTAGTAAGGTTCAAAGAGGATTCGGGAACCCCTTCCTAAAATCGACATTTTAGTAAGGTTTCATGAAGATTTAGGTGGACCTTCCTTAAATGGGTGATTCGGATAGCATCAAGAGGCCGCGTGTTCACATCACCTGAAGAGTCAGTCAACAAGGAATCAATTCAGTCAAGTCTTTACTTCAATTAATGTATTGTTTTCCGTGTTGTCTTGTCTTGTTTTCTGAAACACAAACACTATATATGTATTTCGGAAATCATTGAATGAATAAGAAGTTTAAGTTTGATCATTGCGATTATCTTGGAGAGTGAATCTCTGTTGTTTCTTGTGAACAAACCCCTGTTGCTTGGTGCGTCATATCCAAACAACAACCCTTCTTCGGTCGTCTAAGTGAGTCATATCTTAGGACTGCTGAGGTTTGGAATATCAAGGGCCTTCCGCATCCCTTGTGCGACCTAACGATCCATTCCTTTGTTCTTGAGAGCTAGTAGCTCAATTGAGTTCAAAGTTTATCCATACCAACTTCGAAGTGCAATTCCTTGGGATAGTGATCCCCGTATCAAGGTCCGACTTAGCCTATCAAGCCAACTCATCAGAGGCCCATCACAAGTTGGAATCATGCCCATTGGAGTTCAGAAGAAGGTGCTTTCCAGTTTACAATCCGGGTGGACTCCCAGTCGCTCGAATTGGACATATGTGCCTTAATTGGAGATTTCCGGCCGAACCATGAGGAACTAAGCTATGAACCGATCTGTTCTGGAATCTTGATTCATCATAGATTCTGTGAGACTTGGAATCGGACCGTAATTAGCTACGGTTTAAAAGTTATTCAACTTCTAAACCGGAGGATTCTCCACTTGCCTTATTTGGAAGCTCAGGGAGTCAACCAGCTACAAACGAGACTTTGGCGACCAGGAGAGGCATCTAAGCATTCAGGAGACACATCTAACCATCCAGGAGAGTCAGCTACAATCTTACCATGCACCAGCAGCCACAGGATCAGGCGGATCCTCTTGTTTGTATACTTACCATATCCGGATGCATTCACACTTGGTGCTATTAATGACCAACGGCTCTCTCACAAGGACTTCTGCGAATTGGAAAACTTCTATGGCAACCAGAAGGTTCCAGGAAAGCTCACATATCCCCTTAAACCGTCCAGATACAAAGGCAGCCGCACTTGCCCCATTTGGACCGATTCCCTCATTATTGTCCAATGGCTAGTTTTCTTAACTTTCTGATTTCTTTCTTGTTCTAGACCTTTAGGAACGTGTAAGAGCTCTATATAAAGCTCTATTCTGTCTCATTTGTAAATCACCTTTCAATACAGAATTAATCAAAAGTATTTCGTTCTTCTTTCAAAGTGTGTTTCTTTGAGGAATTGTTATTGTTCTATAGGATAGAGTGTGCGATTCACTTCTATTATCTAGGAGCTACGAATTCAAGTTTGTTTGTGAGATTCAGGCAACCTTGTTCGTAGATTGAGAGAGTCAATCATCAACACCACCTTTCCATCTCCATTCACTACCAGTTTGAACAACGAGAGCCCTTCGGCCAGTTGTTCCGTCCACCACCACCACCGAGATAAGACCACCCCCTATCCGTGTAAATCAGAGTATTCAAACGGAAGAGAAGAAGAATGAAATACGAGAGAGGGCAAAGAGAGAGAGAAGAGACATAATGTGAAACATTAGTTTATTATTGTTACAAGAGTGGTTTGTTACATATGTGGCTCGTGTCCTTTTATAGACACAACAATAAGAACGTTGGAGCAAACAAACAAAAGGGAGAGAGCGACATAAAAGGAATCTTTGTTGGGTTCAAAGCTTGGAAAGTGACAGCTCCTAAAGGAAGGGAAAACCCGTGACTTCTCTAGCGTCCCTTTGGTCACATGTTTAAATGATAATAGTAACTACTTTCTCCAGGCGTGTAATGCTCCTTCCTTGCTTGCATAAGTTGACTTTATTCTTCAAATACTTCCCGGTCTAAGACAATGCCGTGACATACAAGGAATGAGAGTCTTGTCTCACAAGTAACCGTGTACTCATGCTCTTCACTCTTCTTGTTCAACACTCCCCCTCAAGCTTAGCTCTAGGTGCAATGGAACTAAGCTTGGAAACTCATGAACTATCACCTCATTAAAAACCTTATCATAGAAAACCCCTTGGGACAAAACTATGATAAGGGAAAAAGAGTGTGATATCCATGAGCTAGAGGAGCAAAGGTCATGCGTGTGGAAGGTCAACTTGGCCGAGTTTGCTGTGGATGTGAGAGCAAACTTTTGAACTAACCGCCTTGGTGAAGACATCTGCGAGTTGGTCTTCACTCCTTGTGTAACATGGAAGGATGGTGCCATCTTCAATCTTCTGTCTTACTTTGTGACAATCCACCTCAATATGCTTGGTTCTCTTATGGAAGACTGAGTTGGTTGCTATGTGTATTGCCGCCTGGTTATCACAGTGCATGGTGATTGGTGTGGCTTGATCAATGTTGAGGTCGTTGAGGAGCATCTTCAGCCAAGTTAACTCGTTTGTAAGCTTTCTCATTGCTCTGTATTCTGCTTCAGCTGTTGAGCATGCCACCACCTTTTGTTTCTTTGTCTTCCAAGTCACAAGATTGCCTCCAATGAATGTGCAGTATCCGGTTGTGGATCTTCTATCAACTCTATCACCAGCCCAATCAGCATCACAATATCCTACAATCTCTGTGCTTTCATTCTTGCCCATCCATATGCCATGACCAAGAGAGCCTTTGAGATATCTGAGGATACGGTTAACCATGCTCCAATGGTATTGAGTAGGTGTTTGCATATGCTGACTGACCTGGTTCACAGCAAAACACACATCAGGTCGTGTAAGAGTTAGGTAGATAAGCTTACCTACAATGTGTCGGTACTGAGCAACATCTGAGAACGGTTCATCTTCTTTCTCCCCCTCTCGGTTGACCTTGTAGCCATCCTCCAGTGGTGTGAGAGCCGGTTTGGCATCAAGGGTACCTGTCTCAGTTAAAAGATCAAGGACATACTTCCTTTGGGAAAGAAATAAACCTGCTTCAGACCGGCAGATTTCAATACCAAGGAAGTATTTGAGTTCTCCAAGATCTTTGATATCAAAGACTGATTTAAGGAAGGTTTTAGTAGACTGAATACCTTCCTTGTTGTCCCCTGAGATGATGATATCATCCACATAAATGAGGACAACAACAATACCTTGGGAGTTTTGGAGGGTAAAGAGTGTGTGATCAGCCTCAGATTTTCTGAATCCATGATCTCTGAGGGTGTGACTCAACTTGTGGTACCAGGCGCGTGGAGACTGTTTGAGATCATAGATGGCTTTTCTCAGGCGTAGGACCTTGCCAGGGGCAATTCTATCTTCTAGACCCGGTGGGGGTGTCATATACACCTCATCTTCAAGCTCCCCCTGAAGAAAAGCATTCTTCACATCCATTTGCCACAAATCCCATGATAAGTTGGTAGCTAGAGATAAGATGACCCGGACAGTGGGAAGCTTGGCAACTGGGGCAAATGTATCACGGTAGTCATCCCCATAAGTTTGAGTGAACCCACGAGCAACTAGACGAGCCTTGTACCTCTCAATGTCTCCATTGCTTTTGTATTTGATAGTAAAGATCCATTTGGAGCTGACTGCTTTCTTGCCCTTTGGTAGAGTGGCTTCATCCCATGTGTGGTTATGAATCATGGCGCCAACTTCATCACCCACGGCATTACGCCACACCTTGTGTTCCTTTGCCTCATCATAGTTTTGGGGTATCTGGACCACATCAATCTTGCTTAGGAAAGCTAAGTGATCAGATGGCAAGAGGGCAAACGAGCACACTGCTTGAACCGGATGAGCAACGGCCTGATTGTTGAAGTAGACCCGAGTGTTCACCCAATTTGATGCTGGTTGTCGAATCCGTGTGCTTCTTCGGAGCTCAGTTGGTTGAGTACTGAAAACAGCTGGCGGCATTTCTCCCTCAGGATGCTGGTGATAGTCATCATCAGAGGAGGAACCCAAATCTGTGGTTGCGAGCGGTGTGATATCATCTTCATCTGAAGTAGCTTCGGCTGATGGAGACTCCACAGGTTCAGGCATTACCGGTTCTGGACTGACAAGACTGGGTGGAGTTGCTTCTGGTATGTGCGTCTCAGCTGAATCCGTAGTGGAGGTTGTAGTGTTGCCCAAATGATCAAGAAGGAACCGAAGGCTAGAGGCTCTGTCAGATGGTGATCTCGCCAAGTCCTTAAGGTTATTCCATTCTTGTTTGTCAAAGTAACCTTGCTCCTCAAGAAACTTAACATCCCGTGAGACATGGGTCTTGAAGGTGGTTGGATCATAGCATTTGTACCCCTTTTGTGTTGTTGAATAGCCAAGGAAGATACACTTGGTGCTTCTTGCATCTAATTTGTTCCTTTGTTCACCTGGAACCAACACAAAACACACACATCCAAATACCTTTAAGTGATGGACTGAGGGTTTTTCTTTGTTCAGTACCTCAAATGGTGATTGGTCATTGAGGATCCTTGTAGGAATGCGGTTAATGAGGTAACAAGCAGTCATTACAGCATCTCCCCAAAACTTCTTTGGCACATTTTTGTGAAACATCATTGATCTAGAGACCTCCATTAGGTGCCTGTTCTTTCTTTCTGCAACACCATTTTGTTGTGGTGTATATGGACAGCTAGTTTGATGGAGAATACCATGCTTTGATAAGTGATATTTGAATCTGTGACTTGTGTATTCCCCTCCATTATCTGTTCTCAGAACCTTAAGCTTTGCATTAAAATGGTTAGTAACATAATTTTGGAAGTTTAAGAATGCATCAAACACTCTATCCTTTGAAGGCATTAATGTGATCCAAGTATATTTTGATTTTTCATCAATAAAGGTCACAAAATATTTGTTGCCATCTCTAGATAAACAAGGTGAGGTCCAGACATCAGAATGGACTAAGTCAAAGCAATTCTCATAGATGGTATTTGATTTAGGAAAGACAGTCTTGCAATGTTTACCAAGGATACAAGCCTCACAACTAGAGTGATTGAAAAAAACACTAGGCATTATTAATTCAAGAGCTCTAGAGTGAGGATGGCCTAGTCTAGCATGCCACATAGAATCTAAAGAACTAGAAAAACAAAAATCCGGTTTGCTTAAGGAAAGATCTTCCAAGACATATAGGTCATCTTTAGTTCCTCCTTTCCCAAGCAACCTCTTAGTCTCAATATCCTGAAAATGAAGATCATTAGGACCAAATATAGCATGGCAATTAAGGTCAGTAGTAGCTCTTTTCACAGATAAGAGATTAGATGTGAAATCAGGCATGAAAAAGGCTTTACTATCCTTGTTAAACAAGCGCAAGTTACCAATCCCTTTAACTGGTATCATATCTCCATTTGCAATTATCACATTTCCTAAGGCAGGTTCTATTTTGTTTAAGAGATCAGGATTACTAATCATGTGGTGAGAAGCCCCTGAATCTACAACAATAGTGCTCTTAGGTTTATGAGAGAAGAAGGTGGTACCAGACTCCTTCAAGGTAGCGGAGGCAATGGACTTGAACAGGGCCTCCAGGTCTGACTTCCTCACAAAGTCATTCTGAGCAATCGCCACCATTGCTGTTTCGGATGTCTTGTGCTGATCATGTGACCCTGACGCTTCTGAGGAGATGTTAGCACGGTGGTTGCCCCGGTTTCCCTGGTATAAGTCGCGAGGTCCAGAGTTGTATCTTGGATTTCCTCTCGGTTGGTGGTCGGTTGGTTTGAGATGTGGGTGAAGGAGCCAACACTAATTCTTGTTATGACCCCTTCTCTTGCAATGGTCACAGCCGCCAGGCCTCTTATCATCTGGTCTGTACACACCCTTGTTGGCCGAGGGAAGCTCCGCCTTGCTCCTAAACAATCCGAGTGACCCTTGTTCCTTTTGGATCTTGGAGCATACTTCAGTCAGACTTGGTAGCTTCTCTGCTCTGAGTATGAACTTGACTAGGTCATTGAAAGCTGGATTGAGGTTGAGAAGGAGGGCAAACACCTTGTCTTGCTACTTCCTTTCATTAATGACAGCCGGATCTGTGGATGAAGGCCTAAGCATGTCAAGTTATGCCCATAAGGCATTGAACTTCCCAAAGTACTCATTGAAGTCCATGTCCCCTTGATTGAGTTGGTTGATGGCTCCCTTGATTTCAAAGACTCTGGTGAGGTTTTCTTCATGACCAAAGACTCCTTTGAGAGTGTCCCAGAGTTCTTTGGCTGAGGTGCAGTAGGAGTAGGCTTCTAGAACCGAAATGTCCAGAGCTCCTTGGAGTGTGGCAAGCACCGCTTGGTCTTCATGCAGTTTGGTTGCCTCACTCTTCTTCAGGTCGTCTTCTTTTGCTTCTAAGGGTTCAATGACTCTCCATAAGCCGCGACCACCGAGAACAGCCTTTGCTGTTCTTGCCCATAGTAAGTAGTTGGCCCCACCTTTGAGAGCAACCGGTAGCAGAACTGGTTTGGTGTTCTCCATTACTTCGTGGTTGAGATGGTGAGAGATGTAGTGGCCGTATTTCTTGAACCGGTGAGATTATCTTGCGGAAGGGAGTGAGAGCACTGAACATACCGCTGGGTAAAGCTTTTAACCGGTGGGTAAACAAGATTTGTGAAAACAGGTCGAACTAGGTGAGAGAATCGAGTGAGTAGGAGAATGTAAGAGAGTGAGAGAGTATAGAGAGTGTCACAGGATCAGGCAAAGCTCTGATACCATGTAAATCAGAGTATTCAAACGGAAGAGAAGAAGAATGAAATACGAGAGAGAGCAAAGAGAGAGAGAAGAGACATAATGTGAAACATTAGTTTATTATTGTTACAAGAGTGGTTTGTTACATATGTGGCTCGTGTCCTTTTATAGACACAGCAATAAGAACGTTGGAGCAAACAAACAAAAGGGAGAGAGCGACATAAAAGGAATCTTTGTTGGGTTCAAAGCTTGGAAAGTGACAGCTCCTAAAGGAAGGGAAAACCCGTGACTTCTCTAGCGTCCCTTTGGTCACATGTTTAAATGATAATAGTAACTACTTTCTCCAGGCGTGTAATGCTCCTTCCTTGCTTGCATAAGTTGACTTTATTCTTCAAATACTTCCCGGTCTAAGACAATGCTGTGACATACAAGGAATGAGAGTCTTGTCTCATGCTCTTCACTCTTCTTGTTCAACAATCCGGACTGTATCATCTGGTATCAGAGCTTCAAAAGCTCCTACCAATCAGGTTGTGTTCATCCAACCCTTATCTATTTTAAATTCTGCTTTGCATTTGTTTCATTTCATAAAAACCGAAAATCATACCAAAAAAAAAAAAAATCTACTTGTGTTTTATTTGCTTTATAAACTTGAAAACCAAAAGAAAAAGTAAATATCATTTATTTTGATTATATTTTCGTTCACAAATCATAAAATTCATAGAATTAGTTTTGTTTCCATTTACTTTCAAATTTTAAAGCAAGAAAATTGACAAAAAGAGTTACTTCCTTAATCAGATTATTTGTTTCCCAATTTTGTGTATCACCTCCTTCTTTAGCGTGAGAAACTTGATACTGATTTCTCCTTGACTTGTTCTTTGCAAGGTACACCAAAGCTCAGAATTATGGAGGATGAAGATGGAGTAAGCGGATATAATACCTCAGAAGTAGATTGGGGTGAAGAAGAAAGTCACTCTTGAGTGGAGGAGAAGAAGAATTCGACAACAACTCAAGGCATGGAGAAACTGATTCTGGAGTCAGTATAGAAGAAGAAGAAGGCTGTGAAGGAGATTCATGGTCAGAAGAAACTGAATCCCAATTTGGTACAGAAGAACAAAGCAACCATGAAGGCTATGAAGAGGAGAACGAACAGGCAAGTTAAGCTGGAGAAGTTTATGAGTCTCAACTTGGAGATTCTGATGAAGAAGAATCATGGCATGAAGAGACTGAATCTCAGTTCAGTATAGGAGAAGGAGACCACAAAATTGAAGTTCAACATGAAGAAATATCATGGTGTGAAATACCATACTCTGATCATGAGGAAGAATCAAACCATGAAGAAGAATATGAGATTGGCCATGAAGAGTCCATCTATGGTGAGGATTCAGGGCAGAGTCAACACCACAACTATGAAGAAGGAGAAAAACTTGAGTCTCCATACCCAGGCTCGGAAACTCAAGAATCCATGGAAGGCCATCAACAAGACTATGAGGCAATGAGTGAAGAAGAAGATCACCCGGAGAAGTCTTGTCCAGGAGAGCCATACCACATCTGTTTTTCAGGTCGTGATCAAGGACCAGAGGCCTATCTAAGATGGGAGAAGGATATGGATGAATGGACTCAACAAAATCATGTTTCAGAGGAGGAAAGAACAACCATTGCTGAGGAGACTCTTATTGAAGAAGCTTATCTAAAGTGGGATGATGAAGCATACTTTCGCCTTGACTGTGAGCTACCAGACCACACATGGGAAGAAATGAAGCAACTCTTGCACAAAACATTTGTGGAAAAGATAGAAACCGATCCCTACTACTCAAGGTATCAAATTCCTCAAAAGCCAAGAAGATGGATCATGGTTACCCCAAATAAGAAGAGTTCCAGTCCTATCACCAGAAAGAGGACGTCTCATACTCTTAAGGAAAGGATCCAAGCCAAGCCGGTGAAGGCTACCAAGGAGAAACCGCCAAAGGAAAAGGCAGAGCAAAGGCAGAAACCGCAAGAAGAGACCAATGTCTCTAGCACTCTACAAAAACGACCCGTGGCAGCATCCCAAGGTAAGTGTTCTAACTCTAACAAACTTAAGGATATAATCTGTTATAAATGTCATAAGATAGGACACTATGCTGTAACTTGTCCATTGAAGCAAGTAGAATTGCTAGAAGAGAAAACTGAATTGTCTAAAACAACTGATAGTTTAGTTCATTCTGATTTGTTATATTCCAATTCTAGTACAATGCACTTGTCCTTGCCAAAGGTAAATGATCTAGGTCCAAACATTGTGCAACAAACTTGCCAGATTGCCCCTGAAAAGGAAGAACACGTCACCAGCCTCATTTTAATCAAGGAGGAACCACCAGATGCTCACCATCAATCCCACACAAACCGCAAAGGAGATTTTGGCCAAGGTAATTTTCTAAACCCTCAAATAAAACATGATACTAACTTGCTCTATCTATGTGCAGGTGAACAAGTTTTGAGGACAAAACTTTTTGAAGAGGGAGGGTATGATGCGCCCATAAAACCCAACACCAACCGAAGCTCACACAACATGGACCCGAGGCCGCACAAGGAGGTCAGGGAGGCTAAATCAAATTCGGTTCAACCAAATGAAGTAGGATTGAATATTCATCAGCCCATAATATATTCTAAGAAGAATGATCAAGCCAGAACCCAATTGGCACGATCACATTTGGAGTTGGTTTACAAACTCCCACCCGGAGTCTTAACCGAGCCATGAAAGCTGCCCCAAGGAGAACCAGCTCAGGCCAATCACGTTAAACTTGATATTCATCACCAAACCAGCTATTTGGAAGAATTGAATCAGGAGAAATCGGCCCAGGTTCGATTTGGTCCAGGAGTTGTTCATTGGGCCTTGACCCAAGACATAGGTGTAATCCAAGGAGGAGCCAGACCAGACCAGAAGGAATTAGACCAAGGTCCGACTTGGCATATCAAGCCAACTCATCAGAGGCCCATCACAAGTTGGAATCAAGCCCATTGGAGTTCAGAAGAAGGTGCTATCCAGTTTACAATTCGGGTGGACTCCCAGTCGCTCGAATTGGACATATGTGCCTTAATTGGAGATTTTCGGTCGAACCATGAGAAACTAAGCTATGAACCGACCTGTTCTGGAATCTTGATTCATCATAGATTCTGTGAGACTTGAAATCAAACCGAAATTAGCTACGGTTTAAAAGTTATTCAACTTCTAAACCGGAGGATTCTCCACTTACCTTATTTGGAAGCTCAGGGAGTCAACCAGCTACAAACGAGACTTTAGCGACCAGGAGAGGCATCTAAGCATTCAGGATACACATCTAACCATACAGTAGAGTCAGCTACCATCTTACCATGCACCAGCAGCCACAGGATCAGGCGGATCCTCTTGTTTGAATACTTACCATATCCGGATGCATTCACACTTGGTGCTATTAATGACCAACGGCTCTCTCACCAGGACTTCTGCGAATTGGAAAACTTCTACGGCAACCAGAAGGTTCCAGGAAAGCCCACCTATCCCCTTAAACCGTCCAGATACAAAGGCAGCCGCACTTGCCCTATTTGGACCGATTCCCTCATTATTGTCCAACGGCTAGTTTTCTTAACTTTCTGATTTCTTTCTTGTTTTAGACCTTTATGAACGTGTAAGAGCTCTATATAAAGCTCCATTCTGTCTCATTTGTAAATCACCATTCAATCCAGAATTAATCAAAAGTATTTCCTTCTTCTTTCAAAGTGTGTTTCTTTGAGGAATTATTCTTGTTCTATAGGATAGAGTGTGTGATTACCTTCTATTCTCTAGGAGCCACGAATTCAAGTTTGTTTGTGAGATTCAGGCAACCTTGTTTGTAGATTGAGAGAGTCAATCATCAACACCACCTTTCCATCTCTGTTCACTACCGGGTTAAACAAAGAGAGCCATTCGGCCAGTTGTTCCGTCCACCACCACCACCGAGATAGGGCCACCCCCTATCTGGGCTGTATCAAAGGAGCCGGTATCATTTCATGCCAAGGTCGATGCTATCCCAATGCACCGCATTGGCTATACTCTTTTTCCCTCATCATGGTTTTATCCCAAGTGGTTTTCCATGATGAGGTTTTTAATGAGGTAGTTCTTTGCGGGTTGCAAGCTCGGCCTTTGGTCCTTTAAGGCGTCCCGCAGACCAAGCTTGAGGGAGGGTGTTAGAGTAAATAAAGAAGAGAGGTCGGAGAGGCCGGAGAGGCCGAGTCCGGGCGTGCAAAGTCCGGGTGTGACTTCCGGAAAGGC
The DNA here is from genome assembly GCA_900108845.1 of Iljinskaea planisiliqua. Lineage (NCBI taxonomy): Eukaryota > Viridiplantae > Streptophyta > Magnoliopsida > Brassicales > Brassicaceae > Iljinskaea > Iljinskaea planisiliqua. The sequence continues at coordinate 423,189 of FNXX01000021.1, forward strand.
CGTGCAAAGTCCGGGCGTGACTTCTGGAGAGGTCATGCAAAGTCCGGGCGGGACCTCCGGAGAGGCCGGCCGTGCAAAGTCCGGGCGTGATTTCTGGAAAGGCCGGGCGTGCAAAACCCGGGCAAGGCCGTACATGATGCTATCATGGATGGCACCAAGGATGGAGAGCTTGAACCAGAACCAGAAGCTGAGCTTAAGGCTGTGGAAGAGCATGGAGCAGAAGGCGTGAAGCTTGTAGCTGAGGATGCTTTGCAAGTACCGGACACTTTGCAAGTACCAGCCGGAGCCATGAACAGGGCGCAGACCAGGCAGCTGTCTCAAACGCTTAGTTCTTTACATAGTTCTGCCAATGTTCAGTACAACCTTAAGGAGGAAGATGTGCAACACACGACTTTAGTAAGGTTCAGTAAGGATTTGGGAACCCCTTCCTAAATCGACTTTTAGTAAGGTTTCATGAAGATTTAGGTGGACCTTCCTAAATGGACGATTCAGATAGCATCAAGAGACCGCGTGTTCACATCAGTTGAAGAGTCAGTCAACATGGAATCAATTCAGTCAAGTCTTTACTTCATTAATGTATTGTTTTCCGTGTTGTCTTATCTTGTTTTCTGAAACACAAACACTATATATGTATTTCGGAAACCATTGAATGAATAAGAAGTTAAGTTTGATCATTGTGATTGTCTTGGAGAGTGAATCTCTGTTGTTCCTTGTGAACAAACCCCTGTTTCTTGGTGAGTCATATCCAAACAACAACCCCTCTTCGGTCGTCTAAGTGAGTCATATCTTAGGACTGCTGAGGTTTGAAATATCAAGGGCCTTCCGCATCCCTTGTGCGACCTATTGATCCATTCCTTTGTTCTTGAGAGCTAGTAGCTCAATTGAGTTCAAAGTCTATCTAGACCAACTTCTGAGTGTAATCCGTGGGAGGGAGTTGATCCCGGTATCAAGTGGTATCAGAGCCAACTTTGAAGTTTGGTATCTATTTCGATCCATCTTTCTCACCTCTTCATCTTCTTCTTAAAAAAAAAAAAGGTTCTTTTCTGTCTATCTGTTCTCTGGGTGAGCCGCCTGATATTCAAAAAAAAAAAGAGTACACAAAAGAAAAGTGTTTAAGGAACCAGGAGAAATCGGTTTCAAGGGTTGGTTAATCATCCAGAACCAAAAATCTTGCAATCTGTCTATCTACCTCTTCATCTACTCGGGTTGTTTGGATAGATTCATTGGGTTTGACAGATTTGTTCTATTGGAACTCTTGAGATTTCACTGTGAGAGATAAACACTTGTGAGGCAGAGGGTTTTGATTAACTCGTTTGTCTAAGTGCTTGCAGGAAAATCCACACAGGAGAACCGGCTGTTGAAGAGTTTGGACCGGCCGTTGAAGAGTTTCTGCTTCTTTAACTTGTTTGTTCTTGTTTGTAGGAAAGATGTCCAATCCAAGTAATGATGAACAGGAGGACAACCAGAACGTTGGCCTTTCTAGAATACAAATGAGAGCCTTGATGGGAGAAATGAAAAGAATGATGAGATCAGAACTTGAGGAGATCAATGTCCGACTTGATCGAGTCCAAGAGGACACCCAAACTAGACCACCACCAGAGGAAGCAACTGGTAGGTCACGAACCAGAAAAAGGCGTACCAGGGCCAATGAAGAGTTTAATGAACACTCCTCTAGTGACAGCCAAAGAAGGACCAGACGGCCTAGAGAGACCCGGGGAAGACAAGATGATAACTTAGGTGGCCTTAAGTTAAAAATTCCATCCTTCCATGGTAAAAACGATCCAGATGCTTACCTAGAGTGGGAGAAAAAGATAGAACTGGTCTTTGATTGTCAGAACTATTCTGAACTTAAAAAGGTAAGGTTGTCGCAACTGAGTTCTATGGTTATGCTATTAACTGGTGGGATCAAATTGTGACCAACAGGAGGAGAACAGGTGAAAGACCCGTAGCTACATGGGATGAGATGATTACTCTCATGAGGAAGCGTTTTGTGCCCAGCCACTACAACCGAGACTTGCATCAGAGGCTTAGGAGATTAGTTCAAGGAACTAAGAGCGTTGAGGATTACTTCCAAGAGATGGAGACGCTAATGATCAAAGCAGATGCTGATGAAGATCCGGAGGCAACAATGGCAAGATTTCTAGGAGGACTCAACCGTGACATCCAAGACAGGTTGGAGAGGCAAGAGTACGAGTGCCTAGAAGAGATGCTACACAAGGCGATCTTGGTTGAGCAGCAGGTTAAGAGAAAGAGTCTACCTAAGTCCACCTACACACCGGTTGCTAAACTTAGCTACCAAGACAAGGGTAAAGCTCTAACCAAACCTATTTCTGATTTAAAAACTAATCCATCTTCTAGTAGTGTCAAGGAAAAGGCAGAAGCTCCTACTGCACGAGCCAGGGACATGAGGTGCTTCAAATGCCAAGGGCTTGGACACTATGCTAAGGATTGTACCAACAAGAGAGTCATGATTGTTCTGGAGAACGGTGACATAGAATCTGAGGATGAGAAGCCGCAAACAGATTCTGAGGGAGAGCAAATAGATTATCCTGCTCACGGGGAACTTATGGTTACTAGGAGAACCTTGAGTGCACAACTCAAACCTAAGGAGCATGAGCAGAGAGAGAACCTCTTTCACACTAGATGCTATGTCAATGACAAAGTATGTAGCCTGATCGTGGATGGAGGCAGCTGTACCAACGTGGCTAGCGAGACAATGGTTAAGAAACTCGGCTTGAGTATGAGGAAACACCCTCGGCCATGTAAGAATTGCGGAAGTAAACTAAGAGATTTGGTAGAGAATTAGTGAAGAACTAGAAGGAGAATTCATGGAGAATGAAGAGTGAAGAACACAAATGTTTATTACTTAGATAAGGATTGTTTGCATACATTGTTACATGTCTTTAAATAGACCAACAAGGAGATACAAATCGTATACAACAGCAAAAGGAAGTGAGAGTGACTTGTACGCAGATCCATATGCTGAAAGTGACATCTCTGCGCCTTGGTACACCCGTGACTCTTGCTCTCTCTAACGGTCATATACACACGTGATCTTTCTTCCCATTTAAGAGGAGTTAACCACTTTCCTTAGCTGTCTAGTTTAGGGAAACCTCACGTGTGCTAAAACCCCTTCTTGATATCTTCCTTCAACAGCTGTCACACAAGATGGCGTGTATCACACGGTCTGATGCCTTGGATCACACGTCATGCCTCCTTTTGCTGAATACACCATTCCTTGCTCTTCCTTTGGTCAATACTCCCCCTCAAGCTTAGCATGGGAACCGCTAAGCTTGAAACCTCTTGAAGCAATACCTCATTAAAAACCTTGTCATAGAAAACCACTTGGGACAAAACTATGTCAAGGGAAAAAGAGTGTATTGTTCAAGAGTAGGAAGAGCCTTGATCAAGCGTGTGTGAGGTCCACTAGTCCGAGCTTGCTGTGGATATGAGAGCAAACCTTGAGGCTGGCGGATTTGGTGAAGATGTCTGCAAGTTGATCTTCACTCTTTGTGTAGCATGGCAATATGACTCCTTCTTCAATCTTCTCCCTCACCTTGTGACAATCAACTTCAATGTGTTTAGTTCTTTCATGAAAGACTGAGTTGCTGGCAATATGAATGGCAGCTTGATTATCACAGTGCATGGTAATGGGATCAGCTGGATCAATGTTGAGGTCTTTAAGGAGCGCTTTGAGCCAGGTCAATTCGTTGGTGAGCTTCCTCATAGCCCGGTATTCAGCCTCAGCCGTGGAGCAGGCTACCACCTTTTGCTTCTTTGTTTTCCAAGTGACTAAGTTCCCTCCAATGAAGGTGCAATAACTGGTAGTAGACTTCCTATCCACTCTGTCTCCAGCCCAATCAGCATCACAGTATCCTACAATCTCAGTGCTTTCATTCTTGCCCATCCATATGCCATGACCAAGAGTGCCATTGAGATATCTGAGGATCCTTTCCACCATACTCCAATGATATCTTGTTGGTGCCTTCATGTGCTGGCTAACCTGATTCACAGCAAAGCAAAGATCAGGCCTAGTAAGTGTCAAAATAAATCATCTTACCTACTAGCTTGCGGTATTGTGCAACATCTTCAAAGAGTTCAACTTCTTTCTCCCCCTCTCGGTTGACCTTGTAAACATCCTCCAATGGTGTCTTAGCCGGCTTGGCGTCAATGGTTCCTGTCTCACGTAAAAGGTCAAGTGTGTACTTCCTTTGGGATAGAAAGAGACCCTCAGGAGAGCGGCATACTTCTATACCAAGGAAGTACTTGAGTTCTCCCAAATCTTTAATATCAAAGACTGTTTTTAGAAAGGATTTGGTGAGTTGGATACCTTCCTTGTTGTTCCCAGAGATGATAAGATCATCCACATAGATGAGAACAACAACTATACCTTGGTCATTTTGGAGTGTGAAGAGTGTATGATCAGACTCAGACCGCCTGAAGCCATAGTCCCGGAGAGTGTGACTGAGTTTGTTATACCAGGCCCTTGGGGATTGCTTTAAACCGTAGATGGCCTTCCTGAGCCTGAGGACATTCCCTGGACGCACGGTGTGTTCAAGACCTGGAGGGGGTGTCATATAAACTTCCTCCTCAAGCTCCCCTTGAAGAAATGCATTCTTCACATCCATTTGCCAAAGTTCCCAAGATAAGTTGACCGCAAGGGAGAGGACCACACGCACGGTTGGGAGCTTAGCCACTGGTGCAAATGTATCCCTATAGTCTGCTCCATATGTTTGGGTGAACCCTCTGGCTACTAGCCGTGCCTTGTATCTCTCAATATCCCCATTGCTTTTGTATTTGATGGTGAACACCCACTTAGAGCTGACTGCTTTCTTGCCGTGAGGAAGCTGAGCTTCATCCCATGTATGATTGCGGTTCATGGCATCCACCTCATCCCCCACAGCATCACGCCATACCTTCTTCTCCTTGGCTTCTTCATAAGAAAGAGGAATATGGTCCAGTTCAACCTTGCCAAGGAAGGCTAGATGGTCAGAGGGCAACCGAGCAAAGGAACATGTGGCTTGTATGGGATGAGCCACGGCTTGACTGTTGTAATAGACACGGGTGTTAACCCAGTTGGATGGGTCTTTGCGGATTCGAGTACTCCGGCGAAGAGCAGGAACTGGTGGTTCATGAGCTTGGTCCTCAGTACCAGCGGTGGGTGTGTTGTCTTGGTCGGAGGCTTCCACCGGTTCTGTTCCAGTCTGTGGGTCGACTTCTATCGGTTCTGTGTCAAGAGAAGACTCCTCTGGGTCACCTGGGTCGGCAAGATCATCTGAAGTAGTGGTGTGTGTCTCATTGACCGTCTCTTTTGTAGCTGGGACGGTACCAAGATGATTGAGTAAGAACCGCAGGCTAGTGGCACGATCAGACGGAGATTGAGCTAAGTTCTTCAGACTTTCCCAGTCTTTCACAGGATGATACCCCTGCTCCTCCAAGAACTTGACGTCCCGGTGATATGAACTCCCTTGATCACTCTAAAGGAAAGGCTGACGTCCTGTGAATGATGGATGATGAGATTGAGCACGAATTTGGTGATGAGGGGGGATTCCGTGAGTTTTATGGATTGAGGGTGAAGATTAGGATTGAATACAATGGTTTTATGGATTGAATTCAGATGATTAGATGATTAGAACAGATAGAAGAGTTTCAAGGTCACTAGGTGTAATGAAACTCGGATTTCATGAACTCATTCAAGGAATCAAAGGTGAGAGAAGAGATGCAATCTATTGCTTTTCATTAATGTTCTTCGCTAACCTCTCATGGGGGGCTGATTACAGCTTAAATACAACTCTCAGATAACCTAAAACTAAACAACATGCTGTTTTAAAACAATCAGTAAACAGCATGGTGTTTTAAAAATTTAAAACAACAAGCATTCTAAACACAAATTAAAAGAAACAACAAGGTGTCCCAACCCACAGGTTCCTAATTGGTGCACCTTTAAAATCACTAAGTACAAGCCATAGTGACTTGTACATTATTACCCAAAGGTAATGACTCCTAAGAAACTCAACATAGTGACTCATCTGCCTCATTAAAAACCATGCTGAGAAAACCCAGTGGGACAAAACTCATCATGGGAAAAAGAGTACAGACTCATCATCTTAAGTTACTTAGTTATCATTACTGGGTGGAGTCTTCTGGCTGAAGATGTTGAAAGGTGAGAGAAGAGATGCAATCTATTGCTTTTCATTAATGTTCTTCGCTAACCTCTGATTCCTTGAATGAGTTCATGAAATCCGAGTTTCATTACACCTAGTGACCTTGAAACTCTTCTATCTGTTCTAATCATCTAATCATCTGAATTCAATCCATAAAATCATTGTATTCAATCCTAATCTTCACCCTCAATCCATAAAACTCACGGAATCCCCCCCCCCCCTTGATCATATCAGGTGATTACCTGATATGAACTCCCTTGATCACTCTAAAGGAAAGGCTGACGTCCTGTGAATGATGGATGATGAGATTGTGCACGAATTTGGTGATGAGGGGGGGGGGATTCCGTGAGTTTTATGGATTGAGGTTGAAGATTAGGATTGATTACAATGGTTTTATGGATTGAATTCAGATGATTAGATGATTAGAACAGATAGAAGAGTTTCAAGGTCACTAGGTGTAATGAAACTCGGATTTCAAGAACTCATTCAAGGAATCAAAGGTGAGAGAAGAGGTGCAATCTATTATTAGGATTGACTCCTAAGCAACTCAACATAGTGACTCATCTGTCTCATTAAAAACCATGCTGAGAAAACCCAGTGGGACAAAACTCATCATGGGAAAAAGAGTACAGACTCATCACCTTAAGTTACTTAGTTATCATTACTGGGTGGAGTCTTCTGGCTGAAGATGTTGAACACTTGGATAGTGGGTAGGGTAAGTAATCCTTCAGCTAGAAGGGAATGAGCTTCCTTAGCCAGTTCCTTAGCTCTGGATCGTGTGACTCTTCCTACTATCTCTGGCTCTTCCTTTGGCTCCTTAGATGTTGTGCTATCCATGATTACATCACCGGGACACCAAGACCCGGTTGGTGGTAAGATCATAACACTTATATCCCTTTTGTGTAGAGGAATAACCAATGAACATGCACTTAGTACTCCTAGCGTCCAGTTTGTTTCTCAATTCTCCTGGAACTAAGAAAAAGCACACACAACCAAAAACTCTTAGGTGACCAATGGAAGGTTTAGACTTGTTAAGTACCTCAAAGGGTGAGGAGTCATGCAAGACTTTGGTCGGTACTCTGTTGATGAGATAGCAGGCCGTCATGACTGCATCCCCCCCCAAAACCTCTTAGGCACATTAGTGTGAAACATCATTGACCTAGCCACTTCCATGAGATGTCTGTTCTTCCTTTCAACAACACCATTTTGTTGTGGTGTGTATGGGCAGCTGGTCTGATGGAGAATGCCATGCTTGTGAAGGTGATCCTTAAATCGGTGGCTGATATACTCCCCTCCATTATCTGTTCTCAACACTTTAATCTTAGCTTTGAATTGGTTAGTCACATATGTTTGGAAGTTTAAAAATGCCTCAAACGTTTTATCTTTGGAAGGTAACAAAGTGATCCAAGTGTATTTAGACTTCTCATCTATAAAGGTCACAAAGTACTTATTATTGTCTCTAGATAAGCAGGGTGAGGTCCAAACATCTGAGTGAACTAAATCAAAGCAGTTCTCATAAATGGTACTAGACTTTGGGAAAACAGATTTGCAATGTTTGCCAAGAATACAAGCCTCACAATCAGAATGATCAAAGGAAATTTCAGGCAACAATAACTTAAGAGCACGCAAGTGTGGATGGCCAAGTCTAGCATGCCACATAGCATTTAGGGAAACAGAAAAACAAGAAACAGATTGCGGGTTGATAGGAGAAGTGTCTTCCAAGACATAAAGGTCATCCTTGGTCACTCCTTTTCCAAGTAATCTCATGGTCTCAATATCCTGAAAATGAACATCATTAGGACCAAATATAGCATAGCAATTTAAGTCTGAGGTAACCTTCCTAAATGATAGGAGATTAGACGTAAACTTGGGCATGTAAAGAGCCTTGGAGTTCTTGTCAAACAACTTAAGGGTACCAATACCATTCACGGGAACACTATCACCATTTGCTATAGTTACATTGCCTAAGGCTGGTTCAATGTTACTAAGGAGATCAGGATTACTTATCATATGGTGAGAAGCACCTGAATCAACAACCAAATTGTTACTAGACTGGAGGGTGAGAAACGTTTTACCAGATTCTTTAAGGGAGGCAATGGATTTGATGAGAGCCTCTAAGTCTGACTTTCTCACCACATCATCATGAGTTGACGCAGTCATTGCTTTCTCTGAGGCATTGTGTGACCCTGAAGCATTGGCAAGTTCACTGGGAGTGGAGATGTTGGCTCTAGGGTCCTTAAACCGTGGGTTGGACCTGAATGATGGTTGAGCTGTGGGACTAGGCCTCAGGTGCGGATGGAGAATCCAACATTGAGCTCTGTTATGCCCCTTCCTCTTGCAATGGTCGCATACCCCTGGTCTCCGGTCCTCCGGTGGCTCGTACACTCCTTTGTTTGCGGTTGGAAGTTCTCCTCTTCCATTGAACAATCCAAAGGAGTCTTGTTCCTGTTGGATCTGAGAACATACTTCATCTAGTGTTGGAAGTTTGTCTCCCCTCAGAATGTGTTTAATGAGGTCGTTGAACATTGGATTCAGTGTGAGCAGAAGACCAAACACTTTGTCTTGGTCACGCCTTTCACTTAGCACCAATGGGTCCAAGGTACTTGGTCTTAACATCTCCAGTTCGGACCAGAGAGCTCTGAACTTCCCAAGGTGCTTGGTGAACTCCAGATCCTCTTGACTGAGAGTGTTGATTGCCCTCTTCACTTCAAACACGCGGGTTAGGTTGGAGATATTCCCATACACATTCTTGAGTGTTTCCCACAGTACATGCGCCGTCTCACAGTGTGAGTAAGCTTCCAGTATTGATGCATCAAGAGAGGTCTGGAGCATGGATAGAACAGTCTGGTCCTCTTGGAACCACTTGCTTTCTTCCACCGGTGAGGTCTGATGTGATACTGGACAAATCATGGAGCTTGGAGCATGGAAAGGAGTCTATGGAGCAGCTTGAACCAGAGCTAGGAGGAGATGAAGCTTTGATTGTGCCTACCGGTCCAATGACTAGATCAAAGACTAAGCTATTCAATCAAGTTGTTGGAGGACTTCTCAATCATACCTTGAAGGCAGATGATCAAGACATCAAACAGGAAGGTATAACTTGTCAAAACACTTTGGTTTTGATTCAAGTTATATAGTTTTAACATTTGGGAAAAGTGTTGGGTTTATACTCTTTTTCCCTTGTCAAGTTTTGTCCCACTGGGTTTTCTTGACAAGGTTTTTAATGAGGTATTCCCAGCACTTCACAATGGCCCAAATTGTTAAAACTGAAGCCCAAGGCCTGGAAGCCACGTCCAGAAAGCAAGATGAGGCCTTTGGGAAACTCCCAACTGTATTTTAAATGCTTTTGTTATTTTCTAGACTCTGCATGAAGAGGAAATTCGGATTTGAACTTTAATTAAGTGTTTTGTTTAGTTCCAAGGTCATTTACTGCTTGCTGTGCATGCAAGCCTTGTTTGACCTCTACTTAAACTTCATGTACTCCCATTTTCAAATCTATCTATCTTCTTTTATCAAAAACCTTTTGAATTTAGATCACTGTTTATTGGTGTGTCATATCCAGTAAACAAACCCGAATTCTTGTGTGTCATATCAAGAATTCAACCTGGTTTGCTTGAGGAAATTCCGCAGCCTCTTAGCAAAGCCATTCAATCCATCTCATATTCCATTCTTCACAGTTCTGTTCCATCCGTTCCAGAATCTTTTCAACTTCAGACTGGGTGATTCAAGGGAGGTTATATTAAGTGGTATCAGAGCAAACCAGCCTGCAAGTTAAGTTTTCTTTCTATTTTCTTTGAGTGTCTGTTTTTATCTTCTCATGCACAGATCTGCTTGTTTTGGAACCAGAAAGTGTAGATCTGTTAGCTGTGACTTCTTTAAAACATATTAGGGCTATAGATCTGTTAGTTTCGAACCCTAAGAGTTACAGATCTGTGTTCTGCAATTTCTAGGCTTGAATATGACTGTTCATCTTCCAAATCCAGAAGTGTGTTAATCTGCAGAAAAATTGTTTAAGCACCTGTCTGGCCTAGTTTAATTTTTTTTCTTTTAAGAAGTTGTTTCTTTGGAACTCTTTACTGGTGGATTTGTGTTTTCTATTTCAGAGAACATGTCGGGAACAGAGGATGAGGAAGAATCCAGCAACAACAGAAACAACAAACTGCTGATTGAGGCTATGACAAAGATGATGGATGCTAAACTAAATGCTTTGCGCCAAGAGCTTCGTCCTAACAATGAACCAGAAGAAACTCAGTCAAAGAGAAGAAGAGAACAAAGAGGATCTCGTGATCAGACTGCAGAAACAAGGGGTGATGATACTGACAGCTACTACAGCAACAGAAGCAATGGATCTCAAAACAGTCAGAGAAGGCGCAATAGGATTGCAAGAGAAGGCAGAGAACGTTTGCAAGATAATCTTGGAGGACTCAAGCTTAAAATTCCTCCATTCCATGGGAAGAATGATCCAGATGCATATTTGGAATGGGAGAAGAAGATTGAGCTAGTATTCAATGTTCAGCACTACACAGAGATCAACAGAGTTAGAGTTGCTGCTACTGAATTTTATGACTATGCTCTCAGCTGGTGGGATCAGTTAGTCACTTCAAGGAGGAGAAATCAAGAGTATCCAGTGGAGACTTGGACAGAAATGAAGAGGATTATGAGAAAGAGGTTTGTTCCTAGTCATTACCACAGAGAGTTACACCTAAGACTGAGGAGACTCACACAAGGAAACCGGTCTGTTGAGGAGTATTATCAAGAAATGGAGACTTTGATGCTGCGTGCTGACATTTCAGAAGATAGAGAAGCAACAATGTCTAGGTTTCTTGGAGGTTTAAACCGTGAAATTCAAGACAGGCTTGAAACTCAGCACTATATAGATATAGAAGAGATGCTGCACAAAGCCATTCTGTTTGAGCAGCAGGTGAAGAGGAAAGGTTTTTCAAGATCTAGTTACAATCCAGGAGCAAATGCTAGCAAGTCTAATTTTCGCAGAGAAGAGAGACCAAGTTATTCAAGAGACATCAAGCAGCCTGCAAATCCTAGAGAGGAAAACAAGCCATATACTGCCATTCAAGACATCAAGGGCAAAGCTGTTGCTGATGCTTCCAGAACTCGTGATGTGAAGTGTTTCAAGTGTCAAGGCAGAGGGCATTATGCCAATGAATGCATTAACAAGAAGGTTATGATTCTGCTTGATAATGGAGAGTTTGAATCTGAAGATGAGGAATCAGAAGCTGAGATACTTTCAGATGAACATAAAGAAGAACCAGTCAAAGGGGAACTACTAGTAGCCAGAAGGTCTTCGAGTCTGCAATCAAGTCAAGAAAAGCAAGAACAGAGAGAGAACCTGTTTCATACTCGTTGCAAGGTTCAGGGCAAGGTCTGCAGCTTGATCATTGATGGAGGCAGCTGCACCAATGTGGCAAGTGATTTGATGGTCAAGAAGCTGGGATTGAAAGTCAGAAAGCATCCAAAGCCATACAAGCTTCAGTGGCTCAATGACAGTGGGGAAATGAAAGTAAACAGTCAAGTGGTGGTTCCCTTAGCTATTGGCAAGTATGAGGATGAGGTCTTGTGTGACATTTTGCCTATGGAGGCAGGACACATTCTGCTTGGGAGACCTTGGCAATCTGATCGAAAAGTGATTCATGATGGTTATACTAATCGTCATACCTTTGAGTTTAATGGCAGAAAGACCACACTACTTCCTATGACGCCAAGTGAGGTTTATGCAGACCAAATACATCTCAAACGCAAGGAAGAGCAGGTATCAAAACATTCTAACTTCTTTGTTAAGGCTAATGTTGTTAAGAAAGCTTTATTTGCAAAGAAACCAATGTTGCTGTTTGTTTATAAAGAAGCTCTTATGAGCTTAACTGACCTTGCACCGGTGCTGCCGAGTGAGATGATTTCTCTTTTGCAGAACTATGAGGACGTGTTCCCTGAAGATAATCCAGTGGGATTACCACCTATAAGAGGCATTGAACATCAAATTGATTTCATCCCTGGAGCCTCTCTTCCAAACCGTCCAGCATACAGAACAAACCCTGTGGAGACAAAAGAGCTGCAGAAACAAGTAGAAGAACTAATGGAGAAGGGACATATAAGAGAAAGCATGAGTCCTTGTGCTGTACCTGTTCTACTTGTGCCTAAGAAAGATGGTAACTGGCGCATGTGTGTGGACTGCAGAGCCATCAATAATATCACGGTGAAGTATCGACATCCTATACCTAGATTAGATGACATGCTAGATGAGTTGCATGGTTCCTGCATCTTTTCTAAAATTGATTTAAAGAGTGGATATCACCAAATTAGAATGAAAGAAGGTGATGAGTGGAAAACAGCCTTTAAAACTAAGCATGGGCTGTATGAATGGTTAGTTATGCCATTTGGGCTGACAAATGCACCTAGTACTTTCATGAGGCTGATGAATCATGTTCTTAGGTCATTCATAGGAGAGTTTGTTGTTGTTTACTTTGATGATATTTTGGTTTACAGCAAAAGCCTAAATGAACATGTTGAGCATCTGAATTCTGTTTTAAGTGTGCTTAGAAGGGAAAAGCTTTATGCTAATCTTAAGAAATGCACATTCTGCACAGATAACCTTGTGTTTCTAGGTTTTGTTGTAAGTGCAGATGGTGTTAAAGTGGATGAAGCAAAAGTTAAAGCAATCAGCGATTGGCCAAGTCCAAAGACAGTAGGCGAGGTGAGGAGTTTCCATGGCCTTGCTGGATTTTACAGGAGATTTGTGAAGGACTTTAGCACGCTGGCAGCTCCCCTCACTGAGGTTATAAAGAAGGACGTGGGTTTTAAATGGGAGCAAGCACAGGAAGATGCATTCCAATCCCTTAAAGAGAAGCTTACTCATGCCCCTGTCTTAACCTTACCAGATTTTCTTAAAACTTTTGAGATAGAATGTGATGCCTCTGGTATAGGTATTGGAGCTGTTCTGATGCAGGATAAGAAGCCCATAGCATTTTTCAGTGAGAAGCTTGGAGGAGCAATGCTAAACTATCCTACTTATGATAAGGAGCTGTATGCTTTGGTGAGAGCTTTACAAACATGGCAGCACTATCTCTGGCCTAAGGAGTTCGTTATACACTCTGATCATGAGTCCCTTAAGCATCTCAAAGGTCAGCAGAAGCTAAACAAGAGACATGCCAGGTGGGTTGAATTCATAGAAACCTTCCCCTATGTCATCAAGTACAAACAAGGTAAGGAAAATGTAGTGGCAGATGCATTGTCTCGGAGGTATGTTTTAATCTCAACTCTTGATGCCAAACTGTTGGGTTTTGAACAACTTAAGCATTTATATGAGACTGACCCTGATTTTAAGGAAGTTTATAAGTCTTGTGAGAAGTTTTCTTCAGGACATTACTTTAGGCAAGATGGTTTTCTTTTCTTTGATAATCGCTTGTGTGTGCCTAACTGTTCTGTTAGAGACTTGTTCATAAGGGAAGCTCACGGTGGAGGCCTGATGGGGCACTTTGGTATTGCTAAAACACTTAAGGTGATGCAGGATCACTTCCATTGGCCTCACATGAAAAGAGATGTGGAAAGGATCTGTGGCAGATGTGCAACATGTAAACAAGCTAAGTCTAAGGTCCAGCCTCACGGTTTGTACACTCCTCTGCCTATTCCTTCTCATCCCTGGACTGATATCTCTATGGACTTTGTGCTTGGATTGCCTAGAACTAGGACTGGAAAAGATTCTATTTTTGTGGTAGTTGATAGGTTTTCTAAGATGGCACATTTCATTGCTTGTCATAAAACAGATGATGCATCTCATGTAGCAGACTTGTTCTTTAAGGAAATCATTCGTTTACATGGCATGCCCAGAACCATTGTTTCTGATAGAGATACCAAGTTTCTTAGCTATTTCTGGAAAACATTGTGGTCTAAGCTAGGAACTAAGCTATTGTTTTCAACCACATGTCATCCCCAAACTGATGGACAAACAGAAGTTGTTAATCGCACTCTAGGAACTCTATTGCGTGCACTGATTAAAAAGAACCTAAAAACTTGGGAAGATTGCTTGCCTCATATAGAATTTGCATATAATCATGCTATGCATTCTGCTTCTAAGTTTTCTCCATTTCAGATTGTTTATGGCTTTAACCCATTATCACCTTTGGATCTAATGCCTTTACCTTTGAGTGAAAGAGCTAGCATAGATGGGAAAAAGAAAGCTGAATTAGTTAAACAGATTCATGAGAAAGCCAAGAAGAACATAGAAGAGAAAACAAAGCAGTATGTCAAACAAGCTAACAAAGGCAGGCGTGGCATGATCTTTGAAGTTGGTGACCAGGTCTGGGTTCATTTGAGGAAGGAACGATTCCCTGCTGAGAGAAATTCTAAGCTAATGCCAAAGATCGATGGCCCTTTCACAGTCACAAGGAGAATAAGCGACAATGCTTATCAGCTGGATCTCCAAGGTAAGTATAATGTAAGCTCTAGTTTTAATGTTTCTGACCTTGTTCCTTATATTGCAGATGAAACGGATTTGAGGTCAAATCCTTCTCAAGTAGGAGAGGATGATGTGATACTGGACAAATCATGGAGCTTGGAGCATGGAAAGGAGTCTATGGAGCAGCTTGAACCAGAGCTAGGAGGAGATGAAGCTTTGATTGTGCCTACCGGTCCAATGACTAGATCAAAGACTAAGCTATTCAATCAAGTTGTTGGAGGACTTCTCAATCATACCTTGAAGGCAGATGATCAAGACATCAAACAGGAAGGTATAACTTGTCAAAACACTTTGGTTTTGATTCAAGTTATATAGTTTTAACATTTGGGAAAAGTGTTGGGTTTATACTCTTTTTCCCTTGTCAAGTTTTGTCCCACTGGGTTTTCTTGACAAGGTTTTTAATGAGGTATTCCCAGCACTTCACAATGGCCCAAATTGTTAAAACTGAAGCCCAAGGCCTGGAAGCCACGTCCAGAAAGCAAGATGAGGCCTTTGGGAAACTCCCAACTGTATTTTAAATGCTTTTGTTATTTTCTAGACTCTGCATGAAGAGGAAATTCGAATTTGAACTTTAATTAAGTGTTTTGTTTAGTTCCAAGGTCATTTACTGCTTGCTGTGCATGCAAGCCTTGTTTGACCTCTACTTAAACTTCATGTACTCCCATTTTCAAATCTATCTATCTTCTTTTATCAAAAACCTTTTGAATTTAGATCACTGTTTATTGGTGTGTCATATCCAGTAAACAAACCCGAATTCTTGTGTGTCATATCAAGAATTCAACCTGGTTTGCTTGAGGAAATTCCGCAGCCTCTTAGCAAAGCCATTCAATCCATCTCATATTCCATTCTTCACAGTTCTGTTCCATCCGTTCCAGAATCTTTTCAACTTCAGACTGGGTGATTCAAGGGAGGTTATATTAAGGTCTTTGTCTCGCTCTCCTCTTCTTCCGTGGTGGCTTCCTTTGGTGCTGTGGCGTTGACCACATGACTCCAAAGTCCCCGGCCACACAACGAGGTTCTTGCGGTCCTAGACCACAGCAGGTAGTTTTCTCCTTTGAGAATGACGGGAATGACGAGCTGTTTGGTATTCTCCATGAGTGTTCTAGCGAGAATAAATGGGTGCTTGCTATGGACCTCTGGATAAAGCTATTATCCAATGGTTAAAGAGAGATGGCGACGAACAAGATGGTGAGGTTTATGAAAAAGAGCAAGCTTGGGACTGAAGATGAGATTAGTCGTAGCAATTTGTGAAAAACAAGTGATGTAATCATGGATAGCACAACATCTAAGGAGCCAAAGGAAGAGCCAGAGATAGTAGGAAGAGTCACACGATCCAGAGCTAAGGAACTGGCTAAGGAAGCTCATTCCCTTCTAGCTGAAGGATTACTTACCCTACCCACTATCCAAGTGTTCAACATCTTCAGCCAGAAGACTCCACCCAGTAATGATAACTAAGTAACTTAAGGTGATGAGTCTGTACTCTTTTTCCCATGATGAGTTTTGTCCCACTGGGTTTTCTCAGCATGGTTTTTAATGAGGCAGATGAGTCACTATGTTGAGTTGCTTAGGAGTCATTACCTTTGGGTAATAATGTACAAGTCACTATTATTAAACCGTGTGATACAAGTCATGGCCAGATCGTGTGAAGCAAGGAACAGGCTGACTTGGAGAACACGACTCAACACTCACCAAATAATGAAGGAAGAAGTGCAAGAGGACTTCAAATCCTTGTGACCGTTGTTGGTCACAACAAGGAAGGGTCACGTGTGGAGTTAAGGTTCCCAGCCGTTAGGAGCGGTCGCTTTCAGCGACCTGCGACCTTGAACTACTCCCCTTTCTCTCTCTCTCCAGCTCTTCCTGTCCACACATGTCACTGTCATTCTCTTTGTAGTCTATCCTGTCTGTCTATATATACTCTATGTCGAAACCATTGTAAACATACACTTATGGACTGAGTTCCATTTCAATCTCAATAAGATCATCTGTTCTTCATTCTTGCTATCATTCTCTATTCGAACCTATAGGTTCTTCATCTGTTTCATTTTCTAAAACTTACATGGTATCAGAGCAACAAAGCTCTTTCTCATTCAACCTATCTCCTTCACTCTAAATCTGCATTCGATTTCCAGAAAACTTTGTTCTTCATTTCCTTTTGTCCATTGGACAATAGCTCATTCGAATCTCTTCAGTCCTTGTGCTCTCTGACCTTTGTCACTTCCTTTCTTCTTATAAACACTTCTAGCGTGTGTGTGGTATCCTAAACTCTCAATCTTAACAATCGTGAGTCCTTTATCCAGCGGTCCTTAGTCAGATACATCTCTTTGTCCAGCGGTCCATAGCTGTTCTTCAAGCTGTTCTTCAAGCTCCCGACGAGTTACAATGGAAAACAACAAGCCAGTCACTCTTCCTGTGGTACTCAAGGGTGCAGACAACTACCTCCTATGGGCTAGAACCACTAAGGCTGTTTTGTGTGGTCGCAAACTATGGAGCCATGTCGAAGACAACAAGGCGACCGAGGATGAAGCCAAACATGGAGAAAAGGATGCAGCTGATGAAGGGGCCGGGGCAGAGAAGTGGTTCTCAGAGGATCAAGCGGTGCTTGCTATTCTTCAAGGATCTCTAACTCTCTCTGTTCTTGAAGCCTACTCATACTGCCAAAGTGCTAAGGAGTTATGGGATACCTTGAAAAATGTCTTTGGCAATGTGTCAAACCTTACCCGGGTCTTTGAAATCAAGAGAAGCATCAACCAACTGAGCCAAGGAGATACCGACTTCAACACCTTCTTTGGGAAGTTCAGGTCCTCTTGGGCTGAGCTGGAGATGCTCAGACCACCTTCCCTGGATGCGGCTGTCCTGAATGAACGAAGAGAGCAAGATAAGGTGTTTGCCCTCCTAATGGTTCTCAATCCAGCCTACAACGATCTGATTAAACACATCCTTCGTGGAACCAAGCTTCCAAGTCTTGATGAAGTGTGCTCACAAATCCAGAAGGAACAAGGCTCTCTTGGTCTATTCGGTGGGAAAGGTGGAGACCTTGTGTTAGCCAACAAAGCAGAGGAGACCAATGCGTTGGCTAACAAAGGCCATTACCGACTTGGAGAAGGCAATTCTGTGGTTTGCACCTATTGCAAGAAGCCAGGACACACCAAGGAGAAATGCTTCATTCTTCATCCTCACCTAAAGCGATTTCCTCCTCAATCAGGACGATGGGACTCTCGCTCTCCTAACCAAGGACATTGGAGAGACAACCACAATCACAGGGATACTCATGCTCACATGGCGTCTGGTTCCAGTGGGAATCAAGAAAAGGGGGGACCGTCTAGCCAACCCTTGGAGACATCCTCAGAGTTTGTCAAGAAAGCCGACCTTGATGCTCTCATCAATGCACTCAAGGATTCTGGTAACTCTGTAAAACCCTTGAGCTTTCATGCATCTTGTAGCAATGTTAGGCTAGATTCTACCAGTGTTAAACCATTGATTGTGGATTCAGGAGCTAGTCATCATATGATTAGTGACTCTAAGCTTATTGGAAATATTAAACCTGCTTTAGGATATGTGACTATAGCTAATGGTGAACAAGTCCAGATAGAAGGAATTGGTAACTTGAAATTGTTTGACAAAGAATCACCAGCTTTCTATATGCCAACATTCACATCTAACTTACTGTCAGTTAAGAAGGCAACCTCTGATTTAAACTGTTATGCTATTTTCGGTCCTGATGATGTTTCCTTTCAGGATATTGAAACAAGTAAGGTTCTTGGACAAGGAACCACTAAGGATGGACTCTATGTGCTTGAAGACACTAAGCTTCCTTCTTCTCTTTCAAGCGGCTTTAGCTTTAATGTAGTTGGTATTGATAATGCAACTTGGCATGCTAGATTAGGACATCCTCATCATAGGGCTTTAAACTTGTTGTTACCTAGAATTAAGTTTCAAAACTCTGAATGTGAAGCTTGTATACTTGGTAAACATTGCAAGACTGTTTTTCCAAAATCATCTACTCTCTATGAAAATTGTTTTGACTTAGTGCACTCTGATGTTTGGACCTCACCCTGTTATTCAAGAGAGAACCATAAGTACTTTGTCACATTTATAGATGAAAAATCTAAATATACATGGCTAACCTTGCTCCCATCTAAGGACAGAGTACTAGAAGCTTTTATTAGTTTTCATGCATATGTTACTAACCACTATAATGCTAAAGTAAAAGTGTTAAGATCAGACAATGGGGGAGAGTACTGTAAGTTTTAGAAGATGAAACAGATGAAGAACCTATAGGTTCGAATAGAGAATGATAGCGAGAATGAAGAACAGATGATCTTATTGAGATTGAAATGGAACTCAGTCCATAAGTGTGTGTTTACAATGGTTTCGACATAGAGTATATATAGACAGACAGGATAGACTACAAAGAGAATGACAGTGACATGTGTGGACAGGAAGAGCTGGAGAGAGAGAGAAAGGGGAGTGGTTCAAGGTCGCAGGTCGCTGAAAGCGACCGCTCCTAACGGCTGGGAACCTTAACTCCACACGTGACCCTTCCTTGTTGTGACCAACAACGGTCACAAGGATTTGAAGTCCTCTTGCACTTCTTCCTTCATTATTTGGTGAGTGTTGAGTCGTGTTCTCCAAGTCAGCCTGTTCCTTGCTTCACACGATCTGGCCATGACTTGTATCACACGGTTTAATACTCCCCCTCAAGCTTAACCACATGAGTAGTGTGGTCAAGCTTGGAGCCGTGAGTCTACACCTCATTAAAAACCTTAGCAAGCAAAACCACATGGGACAAAAGCTGTACATAAGGAAAAGAGTGTGAGTCTCACGGCCAAGGGTCTTCAAGGCCCGGCCGGTTGATATCAATGAGGCCTAGCTTCTCATAAGCAAACTCACAGGTCTTGAGGCTTGCGGACTTGGTAAAGATATCAGCCAGCTGATCAGAGCTCTGTGTATAGCAGGGCAGGATGGCTCCAAGTTGCATTTGCTCTCTGACCTTATGACAATCGACTTCTATATGCTTGGTTCTTTCATGGAACACTGAGTTAGATGCTATATGAATGGCTGCCTGGTTATCACAATGCATAGTGATAGGCATAGTGACTTCCCTCCCTAGGTCCTTTAGTAACATCTTCAACCACATCAGTTCGGTTGTGAGTCTCCTCATGGCTCGGTACTCAGCCTCAGCACTAGAACATGCGACCACCTTTTGCTTCTTGCTTTTCCAGGTAACTAAGTTCCCTCCAACAAAGGTACAATAGCCTGTGGTTGATCTCCTATCCTCTCGGTCACCAGCCCAATCCGCATCGCAATAGCCAACCACTTCTGTGCTTTTATTACACCCCATCCAAATGCCTTGTCCCGGAGAGCCTCTGAGGTACCTCAGTATGCGATCCACCATTCTCCAATGAGACTCCCTTGGCTCTTGCATGTGTTGGCTAATCTGATTCACAGCAAAACACAGGTCAGGTCTGGTGAGAGTGAGATAGATAAGCTTACCCACTAATCTTCGGTAAAGCTTGGCATCTTCAAACGGTCGATCTTCTTCATGCTCTTGTTGTTGATGAACCTTATAAGCATCTTCAAGAGGTGTTTTAGCTGATCTTCCTTCCTTAACACCTGATTCACTTAAAAGATCAAGTGTGTACTTCCTTTGAGATAAGAAGAGACCCTCCCTTGATCTACATACTTCTATCCCAAGGAAGTACTTTAGTTCTCCAAGATCCCTAATATCAAAGACAGATTTTAAATATGATTTGGTGTCTTGAATACCTACCTTGTCATTCCCTGAGATGATGATATCATCAACATAAATGAGAATGACTATAATACCTTTATGGCTTTGCAAGGTGAAGAGGGTATGATCAGCTTCTGATCTGTTGAATCCCCGATCCAAGAGAGTCACACTCAGCTTACGGTACCATGCCCTCAGAGATTGCTTCAGGCCATAGATTGCCTTCCTTAGTCTGAGCACCTTTCCTGGTTGCACAATGTCCTTCAGGCCTGGTGGAGGTGTCATGTATACTTCTTCCTCTAGCTCCCCCTGAAGGAAAGCATTCTTCACGTCCATCTGCCACAGTTCCCATTCCAGGTTGGTAGCAATGGACAGGATCACCCTAACCGTATGTAACTTTGCAACTGGTGCAAAAGTGTCACGGTAGTCTTCTCCATATGTCTGAGTGAACCCTCTTGCAACTAGCCTGGCCTTGTACCTTTCAATTTCCCCATTGCTCTTGTACTTGATGGTGAAGACCCATTTAGAGCTCACAGTCTTCTTTCCTTTAGGTAAGTCAGCTTCATACCAAGTGTGGTTTCTCTCCATAGCATTGGTCTCTTCTTGGACCGCATCTCTCCATTCTTTGATTTCTTTGGCCTCATCATACGTCTTGGAACTTCTTCCTGATCAAGAACACTGATGAACACCCTGTGATCTTCTGGAATGTATGCTAGAGAACATACTGCCTGAGTTGGATGAGCCACAGCTTGGCAATTGTAGTAGACCCTTGTGTTTACCCAGTTAGACGGGTCTCTCCTTATCCTCTGACTTCTCCTGAGCACCACCGGCTGATCAGCCACTGGACTATGTGGTTCTATGTTGTTCTCTGTATCACCCACCGTGGCCTCATCGGCCGGTGCGGTGGCTTCGTCCGGTTGATCATCATTCATGACAGGTGCGCCTTGATCATGATCCAGATCATCTTCCACATCATTCTCCCCCTCAGGATTAAGGGGAACTGCCACTGTAGGCTCAGAGATTGGAGGAAGGGCCGGCCGAGGGAGGAGGTATGCCTAGATTCTCAAAGAGGACGCGGAGGTTGGCAGCCCTGTCAGATTGAGACTGAGCCAGATTCTGGAGAGTATCCAATCTTTCTCAGTGTAGTATCCTTTGTGCTCTAGGAACTTCACATCACGAGACACCAACACCCTGCCAGTTTGTGGTACAAGGCACTTGTATCCTTTCTGGGTGGTTGAATAGCCAATGAACATGGCCTTGGTACTCTTTTCATCCAGCTTACTACGGTTTTCTCCTGGAACCAAAACATAACACACACATCCAAAGACACGTAAGTGTTCAATAGTAGGTGGTGAACCAGTAAGTACCTCAAAAGGGGATGAGTCCTGAAGGATCCTGGTCGGTATCCGATTGATTAGGTAACATGCAGCTACCACAGCATCACCCCAAAACCTCTTTGGTACATTGGCATGGAACATCATGGACCTTGCTACTTCCATGAGGTGCCTGTTCTTTCTTTCAGACACTCCATTCTGTTGAGGTGTGTATGGACAGCTGGTTTGATGGATCATTCCATGTTTAGTCATATATTGTTTGAATGCGTGGCTTGTGTACTTATTAAACCGTGTGATACAAGTCATGGCCAGATCGTGTGAAGCAAGGAACAGGCTGACTTGGAGAACACGACTCAACACTCACCAAATAATGAAGGAAGAAGTGCAAGAGGACTTCAAATCCTTGTGACCGTTGTTGGTCACAACAAGGAAGGGTCACGTGTGGAGTTAAGGTTCCCAGCCGTTAGGAGCGGTCGCTTTCAGCGACCTGCGACCTTGAACCACTCCCCTTTCTCTCTCTCTCCAGCTCTTCCTGTCCACACATGTCACTGTCATTCTCTTTGTAGTCTATCCTGTCTGTCTATATATACTCTATGTCGAAACCATTGTAAACACACACTTATGGACTGAGTTCCATTTCAATCTCAATAAGATCATCTGTTCTTCATTCTCACTATCATTCTCTATTCGAACCTATAGGTTCTTCATCTGTTTCATCTTCTAAAACTTACATGGTATCAGAGCAACAAAGCTCTTTCTCATTCAACCTATCTCCTTCACTCTAAATCTGCATTCGATTTCCAGAAAACTTTGTTCTTCATTTCCTTTTGTCCATTGGACAATAGCTCATTCGAATCTCTTCAGTCCTTGTGCTCTCTGACCTTTGTCACTTCCTTTCTTCTTATAAACACTTCTAGCGTGTGTGTGGTATCCTAAACTCTCAATCTTAACAATCGTGAGTCCTTTATCCAGCGGTCCTTAGTCAGATACATCTCTTTATCCAGCGGTCCATAGCTGTTCTTCAAGCTCCCGACGAGTTACAATGGAAAACAACAAGCCAGTCACTCTTCCTGTGGTACTCAAGGGTGCAGACAACTACCTCCTATGGGCTAGAACCACTAAGGCTGTTTTGTGTGGTCGCAAACTATGGAGCCATGTCGAAGACAACAAGGCGACCGAGGATGAAGCCAAACATGGAGAAAAGGATGCAGCTGATGAAGGGGCTGGGGTAGAGAAGTGGTTCTCAGAGGATCAAGCGGTGCTTGCTATTCTTCAAGGATCTCTAACTCTCTCTGTTCTTGAAGCCTACTCATACTGCCAAAGTGCTAAGGAGTTATGGGATACCTTGAAAAATGTCTTTGGCAATGTGTCAAACCTTACCCGGGTCTTTGAAATCAAGAGAAGCATCAACCAACTGAGCCAAGGAGATACCGACTTCAACACCTTCTTTGGGAAGTTCAGGTCCTCTTGGGCTGAGCTGGAGATGCTCAGACCACCTTCCTTGGATGCGGCTGTCCTGAATGAACGAAGAGAGCAAGATAAGGTGTTTGCCCTCCTAATGGTTCTCAATCCAGCCTACAACGATCTGATTAAACACATCCTTCGTGGAACCAAGCTTCCAAGTCTTGATGAAGTGTGCTCACAAATCCAGAAGGAACAAGGCTCTCTTGGTCTATTCGGTGGGAAAGGTGGAGACCTTGTGTTGGCCAACAAAGCAGAGGAGACCAATGCGTTGGCTAACAAAGGCCATTACCGACCTGGAGAAGGCAATTCTGTGAAGAACACAAATGTTTATTACTTAGATAGGATTGTTTGCATACATTGTTACATGTCTTTAAATAGACCAACAAGGAGATACAAATCGTATACAACAGCAAAAGGAAGTGAGAGTGACTTGTACGCAGATCCATATGCTGAAAGTGACATCTCTGCGCCTTGGTACACCCGTGACTCTTGCTCTCTCTAACGGTCATATACACACGTGATCTTTCTTCCCATTTAAGAGGAGTTAACCACTTTCCTTAGCTGTCTAGTTTAGGGAAACCTCACGTGTGCTAAAACCCCTTCTTGATATCTTCCTTCAACAGCTGTCACACAAGATGGCGTGTATCACACGGTCTGTTGCCTTGGATCACACGTCATGCCTCCTTTTGCTGAATACACCATTCCTTGCTCTTCCTTTGGTCAATAGGCCATACTCTCTTCAGTGGCTTAATGAAACAGGAGAGATGAAGGTGAGCAACAAAGTCCTAGTTCCAATCACCATTGGAAGGTACAAGGATGAAATCCTTTGCGACGTTCTACCTATGGAGGCCGGACATATTCTTTTAGGAAGGCCTTGACAATATGACAAAAGGGTCATACATGATGGGTACACAAACCGTCACACCTTTGAACACCAAGGGAAGAAGATTATGTTGGCACCACTGTCACCACAAGAGGTACATCAGGATCAAAAACTTTTAAAGGAAAGAAGAGAACAAGCCAAGCGAGATCATGAATCCAAATCATCCAAGGAAAGAGAATCCAAATTAGTAAGGCATTCCAATTTCTTTGCTAAAACTAGTGAGATCAAGAAAGCTTTGTTTTCTGATCAACCAATGCTTTTGCTAGTTTTTAAAGAAACACTAATGTCTTCTTCTAACAATGCACTGGAGCTTCCAAGTGAGTTTGAAAATCTTTTGCAAGGGTTTAGGGATGTGTTTCCTGATGAAAACCCGAAGGGACTACCTCCAATCAGAGGCATTGAGCACCAGATTGATTTCATACCAGGCACTTCTCTTCCAAACAGACCAGCATACAGGACCAATCCTGTTGACACTAAAGAGCTGCAAAAACAAATCAATGAGCTCATGGAGAAAGGATACATCAGAGAAAGCATGAGTCCATGCGCAGTTCCAGTTCTCCTTGTGCTAAAGAAAGATGGCAGTTGGCGTATGTGTGTGGATTGTAGAGCAATCAACAACATAACAGTTAAGTACAGACACCCCATCCCTATATTAGATGGTATGTTAGATGAACTACATGGATCATGCATCTTTTCGAAGATTGATTTGAAAAGTGGATATCATCAAATTAGGATGAAAGAAGGGGATGAATGGAAAACCGCTTTCAAAACTAAGTTAGGGTTGTATGAATGGTTAGTTATGTCTTTTGGTTTAACCAATGCACCTAGTACTTTCATGAGATTGATGAATCATGTCCTGAGAGCTTTCATAGGAGTCTTTGTTGTAGTATATTTCGATGACATTCTTGTCTACAGCAAAACACTTAGTGAGCACATTGATCATCTAAAATCGGTTTTAGGAGTGCTTAGGAAGGAAAAGCTCTATGCTAACTTGAAGAAATGCACTTTTGGGACAGATAATCTCGTGTTTTTGGGTTTTGTTTTGAGTGCAGATGGCATTAAAGTGGATGAGGAAAAGGTTAAAGCTATTAGAGAATGGCCAAGTCCGAAAACCGTAGGAGAGGTCAGAAGCTTTCATGGCCTTGCAGGATTCTACAGAAGGTTTGTAAAGGACTTCAGTACAATAGCAGCCCCTCTTACAGAAGTCATCAAGAAGAATGTGGGATTCAAATGGGAGCAAGCACAAGAAGACTCATTTCAGACATTGAAAGGGAAGCTTACGAATGCACCTCTTCTTGTTTTGCCTGATTTCCTGAAAACTTTTGAGATTGAGTGTGATGCCTCAGGAGTTGGGATTGGTGATGTCTTGATGCAGGATAGGGAACCGATTGCTTACTTCAGTGAGAAGCTAGGAGGAGCCACTCTCAATTACCCAACATATGATAAGGAGCTTTATGCACTAGTGAGAGCTTTGCAAACTTGGCAACATTATCTATGGCCTAAGGAGTTCGTGGTGCATACTGATCATGAGACTCTCAAGCACTTGAAAGGACAGCACAAGCTCAACAAAAGACATGCCAGATGGATTGAATTCATTGAAACCTTTTCCTATGTCATTCGGTATAAGAAAGGTAAAGACAATGTTGTGGCTGATGCTTTGTCTCGAAGGTATGTGCTCATCTCAACCTTAGATGCTAAGTTTCTCGGATTTGAGCAAGTTAAGGAGTTATATGAGTCTGATCTAGACTTCAAAGAACCATTTCTTGCTTGTTCTAGAACTGCAAGTGGCAAGTTCTATAGGAATGATGGTTACCTGTTTTATGCAAACCGATTATGCATTCCTAACTGTTCTTTGAGAGAATTGCTTGTAAGGGAAGCCCATGGAGGAGGATTAATGGGGCATTTCGGGAAAGCAAAGAAACTGAAGGTAGTGCAAGAACACTTCTTTTGGCCGCATCTACAAAGGGATGTTGAAAGGATCTGTGGCACGTGTGTTACTTGTAAACAGTCTAAGTCCAAAGTGCAGCCTAATGGTATGTATACTCCCTTGCCTATTCCTACTCATCCGTGGAATGACATATCTATGGATTTTGTGCTTGGATTGCCTAGAACTAGGACAGGAAAGGATTCTATCTTTGTGGTTGTAGATAGATTTTCTAAGATGGCCCATTTTATTCCATGTCATAAAACTGATGATGCATTGCATGTAGCTGATTTGTTCTTTAGAGAGATCATTCGTTTGCATGGCATGCCTAGGACAATTGTTTCTGATAGGGACACTAAGTTCTTGAGTTACTTCCGGAAAACTCTTTGGTCTAAGTTAGGTACTAAGTTGTTGTTTTCAACTACTTGTCACCCGCAAACTGATGGACAAACTGAAGTAGTTAATAGGATTTTTTCAACTTTGCTAAGGGCTGTCATTAAAAAGAACCTTAGAACTTGGGAAGAGTGCTTACCACATGTTGAGTTTGCATATAATCATGCAGTTCATTCGGCTACAAAGTACTCTCCATTTGAGATTGTGTATGGTTTCAATCCTTTGTCTCCTTTGGATCTAATCTCTTTGCCTTTGAGTGAAAGAACTAGTTTAGATGGCGAGAAGAAAGCTAAACTTGTTAAACAGATCCATGAGAAAGCAAGGATCAACATTAAGGAGAAGACTAAGCAGTATGCTAAGAAAGCCAACAAGGGCCGACGCGAGCTAGTCTTTGATGTTGGAGATCAAGTTTGGGTTTACTTGAGGAAAGACCGATTTCCGGCTGAAAGGAAGTCCAAACTTATGCCTAGGGTTGATGGACCATTCAAGATAGTCAAGCGGATCAACAACAATGCCTATCAAGTTGATTTGCAAGGTAAGTATCAAGTTAGTTCAAGATTTAATGTTTCTGACTTAATTCCTTTTGTGGCAGATGATCAAGATTTGAGGTCAAATCCTTTTCAACCGGGAGGGGATGATGCGATCATGGATGGCACCAAGGATGGAGAGCTTGAACCAGAACCTGAAACTGAGCTTAAGTCTGTGGAAGAGCATGGAGCAGAAGGCGTGAAGCTTGTAGCTGAGGATGCTTTGCAAGTACCAGCCGGAGCCATGACCAGGGCGCGGACCAGGCAGCTGTCTCAAACGCTAAGTTCTTTACTTAGTTCTGCCAATGTTCAGTACAACCTTAAGGAGGAAGATGTGCAACACACGACTTTATTAAGGTTCAGTAAGGATTTGGGAACCCCTTCCTAAATCGACTTTTAGTAAGGTTTCATGAAGATTTAGGTGGACCTTCCTAAATGGACGATTCGGATAGCATCAAGAGACCGCGTGTTCACATAAGTTGAAGAGTCAGTCAACATGGAATCAATTCAGTCAAGTCTTTACTTCATTAATGTATTGTTTTCCGTGTTGTCTTGTCTTGTTTTCTGAAACACAAACACTATATATGTATTTCGGAAACCATTGAATGAATAAGAAGTTAAGTTTGATCATTGCGATTGTCTTGGAGAGTGAATCTCTGTTGTTCCTTGTGAACAAACCCCTGTTGCTTGGTGAGTCATATCCAAACAACAACCCATCTTCGGTCGTCTAAGTGAGTCATATCTTAGGACTGCTGAGGTTTGGAATATCAAGGGCCTTCCGCATTCCTTGTGCGACCTAACGATCCATTCCTTTGTTCTTGAGAGCTAGTAGCTCAATTGAGTTCAAAGTCTATCCAGACCAACTTCATAGTGTAATCCGTGGGAGGGAGTTGATCCCCGTATCAGTACATGTCCGTACAGGCCGTGCAGAAGCCGTACAATCCGTACAAGGAGGCCGTACCATCAAGACTTGGTGTGATCAATGTCCAGGATATCAAATCCCGGGTCCGTGCAAAGTCTGAGCGTGTAAAACCCGGGATGTGCAAACCCCGGGACAAGTAGAGACAAGAGAATCAAGGAGCTGGCGCTGGGAATGAGCTGTCCACTTTTGAGTCAAAGATGCTGGTGCTTTTGCTTTAGCATATTCTTTATGCCTTGACTAGATCCTATGTCCACATGCAATGTATCTAAGCTTAGGGTCTGTCTATTTAAACAAGTGTAAATAATTTTGTATCATCTAATGAAATAAGAGGCAAGCTTACCAAAATTGTGTAATCTCTATCTACTTTACATTTTGCTCATTCATATTGTTGCAATGTAGGGAGTTAGTGCTTACCCGGTTCATGATCTGCCTTAAGGCAGATTTTTGCTTGTCCATTCACTCTTAAATCATCCATAAACTCTTCTTCTCTTTGCTTAATTTAATCTCTCTCTCTTTCCCCATCACACAGCCGGTTCTATCATGTTCCCTAAGCTGTTGTGAGTCTTCCTTCTAGAAGCCTTCCTTCCTTTCTCTTGTTTCATATGCACACCTCTTCAACCCTAAGGCGTGAATTACTTCTTCTTCACACATCTTCACTCTGAGCCGTGCTGGCCACGTTTGGTCTGGTGTGACCATCACTCCTCCTCATCAATACTCCCCCTCAAGCTTAGCATTAGTGGAAGGTAAGACTAAGCTTGGAGAACCCATGGATCATCACCTCATTAAAAACCTTGTTATAGAAAAACCACATGGGAGAAAACTACAACAAGAGAAAAAGAGTGTGATGTCCGTGGATTCAGAGGACTATGGTCACGCATGGGGAGGATCCACAAGTCCAAGCTTGTTGTGGATGTGGGAGCACACTTTGAGGCTTGCAGCTTTAGTGAACACATCAGCTAGCTGGTCTTCGCTTCTGGTGTAGCATGGAAGAATGACTCCTTCTTCAATCTTCTCACGAACTTTATGGCAATCGACCTCAATGTGTTTGGTCCGCTCGTGGAACACTGAGTTAGTCGCAATATGGATTGCGGCTTGGTTGTCACAATGCATTGTTATGGGAGTGGCCTGTTCAATATTCATGTCTTGGAGGAGCGCTTTCAGCCATGTTAGTTCATTTGTGAGCTTTCTCATTGCCCGGTATTCGGCTTCAGCACTAGAACAAGCCACGACCTTCTGCTTCTTTGTCTTCCAGGTGACGAAGTTCCCACCAATGAAGGTACAGTAGCCGGTTGTGGACTTCCTGTCTACTCTGTTCCTGCCCAATCCGCATCACAATAACCCACAATCTCAGTGCTCTCATTTCTGCCCATCCAGATGCGACGATCAAGACTCCCTCTCAGGTACCTTAGAACTCTTTCCACCATGCTCCAGTGGTACTTGGTGGGTGCTTTCATATGCTGACTAACCTGACTCACAGCAAAACACAAGTCTGGTCTTGTGAGAGTTAGATAAATCAGCTTACCTACAAGCTTCTGATATTGAGCAACGTCTGCATGGGGCTCATCTTCCTTCTCCTCCTCTCGGTTGACCTTGTAGCCATCCTCAAGTGGGGTACGGGCCGGCTTGGCCTCAAGATATCCTGTCTCCTGTAAAAGATCAAGTGTGTACTTCCGTTGGGAGAGAAAGAGGCCCTCAGGAGAGCGACAGATTTCAATCCCAAGGAAGTACTTAAGGGCCCCAAGATCATTAATGTCAAAGGCAGATTTGAGATGAGACTTGGTCGAAGCAATACCTGCCGTGTCATCACCGGAGATGATGAGGTCGTCAACGTAGATGAGGACCACGACCAAGCCCCGGGAACTGTGAAGAGTGAACAAGGAGTGGTCGGACTCAGAACGCCGGAAACCGTGGTCACACAATGTGTGACTGAGCTTGTGGTACCAGGCACGGGGAGACTGCTTGTGATGGATATCTGGTCATGGTAGGACATACACCAAGCACTCGCACCATGCCGGTCGTGGAGTACAGGATGGAGCATGAAGACCCGGATTTTAGGAACCCCTTCCTAAATCCATTTTTAGGAAACTCTTCCTAAAGCCTTCCTAAAAACGCTTCAACTGTCCAACAAATTAAATGAAGACTACTTTGGATTTGATCAACATTCGACCAGGCCTGCTGAATACTTGTCAAAACCCATTCCAGAAGCCAACTATCGAATTCTACAAAGGCCAGTCGAATTTAATCAGATCAAGAGTCATTTTGACTTTAAAAGTCATTCAAACTTCATTAAAAACTAGTCTAAGGCATTAACTAGGTGCTAATTTCGATTTGCCTTGTTTTTACCACATTCTACCTAGTTTTTAATATCTTTGTATGCTATTTAAACATAATTTCGTGGTTAATGAAAGTTAGACCTGTTTTGATTTGAAACCTTGTGTTTTGTGAGAGAGTATTTCTCTTCTGTTCCTTGTGAACATTTTCTGTTGAATTGGTTAAGGGATACTTCCATTCAGCAAACCTCCTTTCGTAAGGGTTACTTCCACTGGAGTTGGGTATACCAAAGGTCTTCCGCAGCCTTTGACGCTCCCATCAATCCACATCACCTTGTTCTTTGGTGCTAGTAGCCCTTAGATCGAAGGCATATCCAAATCTACCAACATCAGAGTGATCATCCTCGGACGGGATTCTATCAGCTTGAGACCATAGATAGCTTTGCGGAAGCGAAGAACTTGACCGGGAGTGATACTGCCTTCGAGGCCAGGTGGAGTCATGTAGACCTCGTCTTCCAGCTCCCCCTGAAGGAAAGCATTCTTGACGTCCATTTGCCAGAAATCCCAAGAGAGATTGGTGGCAATGGACAGAAGAACCCGGACGGTAGGCAGCTTGGCGACCGGTGCAAACGTATCGCGATAGTCGTTCCCATAGGTCTGGGTGAAGCCGCAGGCGACCAGGCAAGCCTTGTACCGTTCTATGGCCCCATCGCTCTTGTATTTTATGGTGAAGACCCATTTGGAGCTAACAGCTTTCTTGCCGTTGGTAAGCTCAGCAGGATCCCAAGTATGGTTGCGTTCCATCCCGCCGACCTCATCATCGACCGCGTCCCGCCAGACTTTCTGTGCTTTGGCCTCCGCATAGGTGAGGGGAATATGATCAAGTTCGACCTTGCCAAGAAACCCCACATGGTCCGAGGGCAAACGAGCAAACGGCCTGAGCAGGATGAGCCACGTCTAGGTTGTCGTAATAGACCCGGGTGTTGACCCAATTCGAGGGATCACGTCGGATACGGGTGCTACGGCGAAGGGGAGGGGCCGGTGCCTCCTCCAAAGTGGAGACCACAGGAGAGGGCGACTGATGACTGGCGGAAGGACCAGAAGGGCCGGAAGGGCCAGGAGTAGAGACCGGCCGTGAGGGTGAGGGCTGAGGGCCAGAAGGGCCGGAAGGGCCGGCCGGACTAGGAGGTGCAAGGGGTTCGGCAGTGGTGGGTTCCGCAGCCTCAGCTGGAGCAGCTGGGGCAGGGGTTGGCCCAGCGGCCGAGTGAGGGTTCCCAAGATGGTCGAGGAGGAACCGGAGACTAGTGGTACGGTCCGAGGGAGAACTCGAATGGTCTTTGAGGCCGGCCCAGTCCTTGATGTCATAGTAGCCGTGTTCCTCAAGGAACTTGACATCCCGAGAGACAAAAGTCTTGTGAGTGGTGGGGTCGTAGCACTTGTATCCTTTTTGCAAAGGAGAGTAGCCAAGAAAAATGCATCTAGTGCTCTTGGCATCCAACTTGGTACGTTGTTCACCTGGAAGCAAGACAAAACACACACATCCAAACGTTCGTAAGTGAGTAAGGGAAGGTTTGGTGTGATTGAGTACCTCAAAAGGAGATGTGTCATTGAGCACTCTGGTAGGAATCCGATTGATGAGGTAGCAAGCGGTCATGACCGCGTCTCCCCAAAACCGCTTGGGCACATTGTAATGGAACATCATGGAGCGTGCGACCTCCATGAGATGCCGGTTCTTCCTCTCAGCCACACCATTCTGTTGTGGTGTATAGGGACAGCTAGTTTGATGAAGGATGCCATGTTTGGCCAGATGAGATTTAAAACGTTGGCTTGTATATTCCCCCCCCATTGTCTGATCTAAATACCTTAAGCTTGGCATTAAACTGGTTAGTGACATAAGTTTGAAAGTTCAAGAAAGCTTCAAACACCCTATCCTTACTCGGCATTAAAGTTACCCATGTGTACTTCGATTTTTCATCAATGAAAGTTACAAAATATTTGTTGTTGTCTCTAGAAACACAAGGAGATGTCCAAAAAACCGAATGAACCAGATCAAAGCAGTTTTCATAGATAATAGTTGATTTAGGAAACACAGATTTGCAATGTTTTCCAAGAATACAAGCTTCACAGCTAGTGTGATCAAAAGAAACATCAGGCATCATTAGCTTAAGTGCATGAGTTAGGGGATGTCCTAATCTAGCATGCCACATAGAACTAACAGAAACTGAAAAACAAGTAGCCGGTTTTGAGTTTCTTAAAGAGATGTCATCCAAGACATAAAGCTCATCTTTTGTTCCTCCCTTTCCTAGCAGACTCAAGGTCTCAATATCCTGAAAATGCACATCATTAGGTCCAAAAATAGCATAACATTTTAGGTCAGTAGTAGCTCTTTTGACCGAAAGTAAGTTTGATGTAAACTTGGGCATGTAGAATGCTTTGGAGTTCTTATTAAACAAGCGTAGGTTACCTACTCCTTGCACAAGCACTTGGTCACCATTAGCTATAACTACATTCCCTATTGCCGGTTCTATGTCATTTAACAACTTGGGATTGCTAATCATATGGTGTGAAGCACCAGAGTCTACAACAAGTGTGCTATCCGATTTATCATACAAGACAGAGGTACCGGATTCTTTCAAGGATGCAATGGACTTGATAAGAGCCTCCAGGTCTGACTTCCTCACCACGTCATCATGAGAGGAGGCAGCCATGGCTGTCACTTCCAGTGCCTTAGTCTGTCCTTGTGAGCTGCCGGCTTCGGCTGAGTAGTTTCCCCTGGTATGGTCACGGTTCCCATCTCTGAACCGTGGGTTGGTCCTTAGATGTGACTCGGGCCGAAGGTGAGGATGAAGGAGCCAGCACTGATTCTTGTTGTGACCCTTCTTCTTGCAGTGGTCACAGAACCATGGCTTCTTTTCTTCATGCTTGTAGGAGGTTTTGTTGGCCGAGAGTAACTCGCCTTTCCCTCCAAAGAGACCAATCGACCCTTGTTCCTTCTGAATCTGTGAGCAGACCTCGTCCAGGCTTGGCAGCTTATCAGCTCTCAGGAGGTGCTTGATGAGGTTAATGAAAGCCGGATTCAGTGTGAGCAGCAAGGCAAACACCTTGTCTTGTTCACGTCGCTCAATGAGGGTTAAGGGATCCACGGTGTGTGGCCTTAACATTTCAAGTTCGGCCCACAGGGATCTGAACTTTCCAAAGTGTTTGGAGAACTCCAGGTCTTCTTGGCTCAGGTCATTAATCGCCTTCTTCACTTCGAAAACTCTGGTAAGGTTGGAGACGTTTCCATACACGTTCTTCAGGGTCTCCCATAGTTCTTTGGCCGTCTCGCAATATGAGTATCCTTCAAGGATTGAGGTGTCATGTGACCTATGGAGAAGCCCCAAGACCGTTGGTCTTCTTGAAACCATTTCCCTTCTTCTGGAGTAACCTCTTCTGTGTCCTCCTTTGTGGCTTCATTTGGAGCTTCAGATGAAACATAATGACTCCAAAGTCCGCAGCCAGCAAGCGTGGTCTTAGTGGTTCTAGACCACAAGAGATAGTTCATCACTTTGAGGATGACAGGGAGTACAATCGGCTTGGGATGCTCCATGGTTACTTCGCAAGAGTGATGAACAGATTCTTTGTCCGTTGGACAATGCTAGTCAATAGGGTACCAGGTATTTTGAAAGATGAGAGAAAGACAAGGTAAAGCTGGAGCGTGAGAAGATTGAAGTTGAGAGTTGAACTTGGTGTAATAAGATGAAGGTTGAGAATGAAAGTAGATAAGAATCGCCAGAAGGTGGCTATGGACCGTTGGACAAAAGGAACTTCAAACTGAGAGAGGAGTAAACGAGAGATGGTTGGAGAATTTGTAAGAAGAATAAGAATGTTTTGGCAAGAAGTTTTATGATTCCTGCTCTGATACCATGTTAAATTTGCGGAAGAACAAAAGTGAATGAAGGAGAATGAGAGTGAGAGTTTGCAAGAAGAAGAGAGAATAGACTAAAGAACACGCAAGAATAAAGTGGAAGAGAACATCTGATGTGATCATGGACGGCACCAAGGATGGAGAGCTAGAACCGGAACCTGAAGCTGAGCTTAAGGCCGTGGAAAAGCAAGGACCAGACGGTGTGGAGCTTGTAGCTGAGGACGCTTTGCATGTTCCGGCGGGAGCAATGACTAGGGCGCGGACCAGGCAGCTGTCTCAAACACTAAGTTCTTTACTTAGTTCTGCCAATGTTCAGTTCAACCTTAAGGAGGAAGATGTGCAACACATGACCTTAGTAAGGATCAGTAAGGATTCGGAAACCCCTTCCTAAAATCGACTTTTTAGTAAGGTTTCATGAAGATTTAGGTGGACCTTCCTAAATGGCGATTTGCATAGCACCCAGGCTGCGAGTTCACATCAGTTGAAGATTCAGTCAACATGGAATCAATTAGGTCAAGTCTTTACTTCATTAATGTATTGTTTTCCGTGTTGTCTTGTCTTGTTTTCTGAAACACAAACACTATATATATATTTCGGAAACCATTGAATGAAAGAAGTTTAAGTTTGATCATTGCGATTGTCTTGGAGAGTGAATCTCTGTTGTTCCTTGTGAACAAACCCCTGTTGCTTGGTGAGTCATATCCAAACAACAACCCCTCTTGGATCGACCAGCCAATCTCATGCAAATGACAACCCTTCCTCGGTGATGCCCTCAGAGTTTGTCAAGAAGGCCGATCTTGATGCCCTCATTAAAGCACTTATGGACTCTGGTAACTCTGTCAAACCCATGAGTCTTCATGCATCTTGTAACAACGCTAGGCTAGATTCTACTAATGATAAACCTTTGATAGTTGATTCAGGAGCTAGTCATCACATGATTAGCGACTCTAAGCTTATTGAAAACATCAAACCGGCTTTAGGATATGTTAGTATTGCTAATGGTGAACAAGTTCAGATAGAAGGAATTGGCAACCTGAAATTGTTTGATAAAGAATCACAAGCTTTCTACATGCCAACCTTTACTTCTAACTTGTTGTCAGTTAAGAAGGCAACCCTGATTTAAACTGCTATGCTATCTTCGGTCCTAATGACGTTTCCTTTCAGGATATTGAGACAAGTAAGGTTCTTGGACAAGGAACCACTAAGGATGGACTCTATGTGCTTGAAGACACTAGGCTCTCATCTTCTTTTTCAAGCGGTTTTAGTTTTAATGTTGTTGGCATTGACAATGCAACTTGGCATGCTAGGCTAGGTCACCCTCATCATAGGGCTTTAAACTTGTTGTTACCTAGAATTAAGTTTCAAAACTCTGAATGTGAAGCTTGTATACTTGGTATACATTGCAAGACTGTTTTTCTCAAATCATCTACTCTTTATGAAAATTGTTTTGACTTAGTTCACTCTGATGTTTGGACCTCACCCTGTCACTCAAGAGAAAATCATAAGTACTTTGTTACATTTATAGACGAAAAATCCAAGTATACTTGGCTGACCTTACTACCATCCAAAGACCGAGTCTTAGAAGCCTTCATTAGCTTTCATGCATATGTCACTAACCATTATAATGCCAAAGTGAAAGTTTTGAGATCAGATAATGGTGGTGAGTACACAAGCCTTGCGTTCAAACAATACATGACCAAGCATGGAATGATCCACCAAACCAGCTGTCCATACACACCTCAACAGAATGGGGTGTCTGAGAGAAAGAACAGGCATCTCATGGAAGTAGCCAGGTCCATGATGTTCCATGCCAAAGTACCAAAGAAGTTTTGGGGCGACGTTGTGGTCGCTGCTTGCTACTTGATCAACCGGATACCGACCAGGATCCTTCAGGACTCTTCCCCCTTTGAGGTACTTACTGGTTCACCTCATACGATTGACCACTTACTAGTTTTTGGTTGTGTGTGCTGTGTTTTAGTGTTAGGGGAGACTCGTAGCAAACTGGATGAGAAGAGTACGAAGGCCATGTTCATCGGCTACTCAAACACTCAGAAAGGATACAAGTGCCTTGTACCACAAACCGACAAGGTCTTGGTGTCTCGTGATGTGAAGTTCCTAGAGCACAAAGGGTACTACACTGAGAGGGATTGGGATTATCTTCAGAATCTGGCCCAGTCTCAGTCTGACCGGGCGGCCAACCTCCGGGTCCTCTTTGAGAATCTCGGCATACCTCCTCCCTTGGCCGGCCCTGTCTCAACTTCCGAGTCCACTATGGCAGCTCCCCTTAATCATGAGGGGGAGAATGATATGGAAGATGATCCGGATCATGATCAAGGTGCAACTGCCATGAATGATGATCAGCCGGACGAAGCAACTGCACCGGCCGCTGGACCGGCCGATGAGGCCATGGTGGTCGATACTGAGAACAACGTAGAACCACATGGTACGGTTGCGGCCGATCAGCCGGTGGTGCTCAGGAGAAGTCAGAGGATAAGGAGAGACCCGTCTAACTGGGTAAACACAAGGGTCTAATACAATTGCCAAGCTGTGGCTCATCCAACTCAGGCAGTGTGTTCTCTAGTGTACATTCCAGAAGATCACAGGGTGTTCATCAGTGTTCTTGATCAGGAAGAAGTCCCAAGATCTTATGATGAGGCCAAGGAGATCAAAGAATGGAGGGATGCGGTCAAAGAAGAGACTAATGCTATGGAAAGGAACCACACTTGGTATGAGGCCGATTTGCCTAAAGGCAAGAAAACCGTGAGCTCCAAATGGGTCTTCACCATCAAGTACAAGAGCAATGGAGAAATTGAAAGGTACAAAGCCAGGCTAGTTGCACGAGGGTTCACTCAGACATATGGAGAAGACTACCGTGACACTTTTGCACCGGTTGCGAAGCTACATACGGTTCGGGTGATCCTGTCCATTGCTACCAACCTAGAATGGGAATTATGGCAGATGGACGTGAAGAACGCTTTCCTTCAGGGGGAGCTGGAGGAAGAAGTGTACATGACACCTCCACCAGATCTGAAGGACATTGTGCAACCAGGAAAGGTGCTCAGACTAAGGAAGGCGATCTATGGCTTGAAACAATCTCCAAGAGCATGGTACAGAAAGCTGAGTGTGACTCTCTTGGATCGTGGATTCAACCGATCAGAAGCCGATCATACTCTCTTCACATTGCAAAGCAATAAAGGTATTATAGTCATTCTCATATATGTGGATGATATTATCATCTCAGGGAATGACAAAGTAGGTATTCAAGACACCAAGGTACTTCCTTGGGATAGAAGTATGTAGATCAAAGTAGGGTCTCTTCTTGTCCCAAAGGAAGTACACACTTGATCTTCTAAGTGAATCAGGTGTAAAGGAAGGAAGACTGGCTAGAACTCCTCTTGAAGATACTTATAAACTTCACCAACAACAGGAGCATGAAGAAGACCTACCGTTTGAAGATGCCAAGCTCTACCGCAGACTAGTGGGTAAGCTTATCTATCTTACTCTTACTCGACCTGACTTGTGTTTTGCTGTGAATCAGATAAGCCAACATATGCAAGAGCCGAGCATGTCTCATTGGAGAATGGTTGATCACATACTGAGGTATCTCAAAGGCTCTCCGGGACAAGGCATTTGGATGGGTTGTAATGAAAGCACAGAAGTGGTTGGCTATTGTGATGCGGATTGGGCTGGTGACCGTGAAGACAGGAGATCGACCACAGGATACTGTACCTTTGTTGGGGGAAACTTAGTCACCTGGAAAAGCAAGAAGAAAAAGGTGGTTGCGTGTTCTAGCGCTGAGGCTGAGTACCGGGCCATGAGAAGACTCACAACCGAACTAATGTGGCTGAAGATGCTACTGAAGGACCTTGGAAGAGAAGTCACTACACCTATCACTATGCATTGTGACAACCAGGCTGCCATACACATAGCATCCAATTCGGTGTTCCATGAAAGAACCAAGCATATAGAGGTCGATTGCCACAAGGTCAGAGAACAATGCAACTTGGAGTCATCTTACCTTGCTATACACAGAGCTCTAATCAGCTGGCCGACATCTTTACCAAGTCCGCAAGCCTCAAGACCTGTGAGTTTGCGTACGAGAAGCTCGGCCTTGTTGACATTAACCGGCCCGGCCTGGAAGACCCTTGGCCGTGAGACTCACACTCTTTTCCTTATGTACAGCTTTTTTCCCATGTGGTTTTGCTTGCTAAGGTTTTTAATGAGGTGTAGACTCACGGTTCCAAGCTTGACCACACTTCTCATGTGGCAAAGCTTGAGGGGGAGTATTAAACCGTGCGACTCAAGACACGACCGGACGTGTGAAGCAAGCAAATGAGTGGCTTGGTCTACACGGTCTAACACATGCTAAATGGAGTGCAACAAGGAAGAAGAGTGGACTTATTTTGGTGACCGTTGGAGGTCGCAAGAAGGAAGAGTCACGGGTGTGTTTAAGGTCCCAGCCGTTAGGAGCGGTCGCTTTCAGCGACCTTGGACCACTTTCTCTCTGACTCGCCAGTCCCTTCTGTCCACACATGTCTCTT
Organism: Iljinskaea planisiliqua; assembly: GCA_900108845.1. Classification (NCBI taxonomy): domain Eukaryota; kingdom Viridiplantae; phylum Streptophyta; class Magnoliopsida; order Brassicales; family Brassicaceae; genus Iljinskaea; species Iljinskaea planisiliqua. The sequence continues at coordinate 461,710 of FNXX01000021.1, forward strand.
TCATTCTCTATGTAACTTATCTCTGTCTGTCTATATATATACCTAGTGTCGAACCATTGTATACACACACTTATGGATTTAGTTTAAACTAATCCAACATTCAATATTGGTATGATCGTAGATAACACAGCATCTAAGGAACCGGAGGAGGAACCAGAAATAGCAGGAAGGGTCACTCGTTCCAGAGCTAGAGAGCTGGCTCCAGAGAAAGAACCAGAGATAGCAGGAATATCACTCGTTCCAGAGCTAGGGAGCTGGCTAAGGAAGCTCATTCACTCATAGCAGAAGGATCACTTACCTTACCTGCTATTCAAGTCTTCAACATCTTCATCCAGAAGACTCCACCTGGTAATGATAACTAAGTAACTTAGGTGATGAGTCAGTACTCTTTTTCCCATGATGAGTTTTGTCCCATTGGGTTTTCTCAACATGGTTTTTAATGAGGCAGATGAATCACTACGTTGAGTTGCTTATGAGTCATTACCAATGGGTAATAATGTACCAGTCACTATGGCTTAGTACTTAGTGATTTCAGAGGTGCACCAAATAGGAACCTGTAGGTTGGGACGCCTTGTTTTTTTTATTTGTTTCAGAACACTTTGTTGTTTTAGTTTTAGAATACCATGCTGTTTGCTGATTGTTTTAGAACAGCATGTTGTTGAGTTTTAGGGTTGTATTTATCTTGTAATCATGCCTCCTCTTGAGGATTAGCGAAGAACTTGATGAAAAGCAATAGATTGCACTTCTTCTCTCACCTTTGATTCCTTGAATGTGTTCATGAATCCGAGTTTCTATACACCTAGTGAATCTAAAACTCTTCTATCTGTTCTAATCATCTTACCATCTGACTTCAATCCATAAAACCTTTGTTACCATTCTGATCTTCATCCTAAATCCCCTAGTTCTATCACGGGATCCACCCTCATCAATTGATCTCCATACACGATCATACCCACCAGCAACACCTGATCGTCAGCCTTTCTTTAGAGTGGTCTCAGGGAGTTCACATCAGGTGGTATCAGAGCCAACTCTGAACCAAAGGCTGAGCAAACCCTAGAAAACCCCCTTTTCCCTTTTGTGATTTCATTCCTTTTATGCACCAAGTCTTAAAAGTTTTAGATATTCAGAAATTTTATCTTTAGGACTTTTTACTGTGAGCTGTTTTGATTGTTTCAGGTACCATGGAGCTTTCAGCAGAAGCTATGGAAGCTCTGAATCAAACTATGACTCAACAGATCAAAGAGGCAAATCAGTCTGTAGCTACTCAGCAACAGATAGAGCAAGTCAACAACAAGTTTGAGACTCGATTCAGAGATCTATTGAAAGAGCACAGCACTGCAGAGACTGCCTCATCAGAACCGCCAAGCCCTAGTGAAGCTATCCGTCTTGCCAAAGGAAAAGCGCACGTGGGAACCTCGTCTAAACAACCCAGAGCTAGCACCGTCAGATCACCTACAGGAGGTAGAGAAACCAACGTCACTCGGCCAAGAAACACCAAGGGCACAGGGAGAGAAAGACGCAGAGCCAACAGAACACTTTTACGCTCAAACCACCGAGCTGAACATCTTGGTGGGCACCGAGTCTTTTTGGAGACAGAGCCTGAGTATTCTGAAGAAGAAGAAAGATCAGATAACAGTCTTAATACCATAAGAAGAAACCGAAACAGAGGCCACGACAGAGACTATGACCCATTGGGGCAGCAGCTGAAGCACATCAAGATTCAATACCCTTCTTTCCACGGCACCAACAATCCAGAAGTCTACCTAGATTGGGAGAGAAAGATGGAATCAAACTTCTTGGTTCAAGGGACATATCAGCTTAATAAGGTGAAGATAGCTGTATCTGAGTTTAATGGCTATGCACTCTTGTGGTGGGAGCAATTGGGAATCACTAGAGATCGACACAGAGAGCTTCCTATCACTACTTGGGAGCAACTGACCACGCAGATGAGGAAGAAGTTTGTGCCTGCACACTATCAGAGAGAGATTCTCAACAAGCTCAGACGTCTCATGCAAAGAACTAAATCAGTCCGAGACTACTACCAAGAGCTGGAGACTTTACTGATCAGAGCTGATTTGAGAGAAGGCGAAGACATGGTGATGTCTAGGTTCCTTGGGGGACTTAACAGAGAGATTCAGGATAAAGTCGAGCTCCAGAACTATGAGGATGTGCAAGAGATGGTGCATAAGGCAGAGCTGATTGAAGCACAGATCAAGAGGAGAATCGGCAGATCAACCTTCACATCTAACATTCAAAAACCGAGAGAGCTCAGCAAACCGACCTATGCCAAAGACAACAAACACCGTCTTCAACTACAGTCAAGGAAGAGGTCAAAATCGAGTTTAAGCCAAGGAGTGGAACTTCTACTGGCAACATCAGATGCTTTAAATGCCAAGGTATGGGGCATTACTCCAGAGTGTAAGAATTGCGGAAGTAAACTAAGAGATTTTGTAGAGAATTAGTGAAGAACTAGAAAGAGAATTCATGGAGAATGAAGAGTGAAGAACACAAAATGTTTATTACTTAGAAAAGGATAGTTTGCATACATCGTTACATGTCTTTAAATAGACCAACAAGGAGATACAAATCGAATACAACAGCAAAAGGAAGTGAGAGTGACTTGTACGTAGATCCATATGCTGAAAGTGACATCTCAGCGCCTTGGTACACCTGTGACCCTTGCTCTCTCTTAACGGTCATATACACACGTGATCTTTCTTCCCATTTGAGAGGACTTAACCACTTTCCTTAGCTGTCTAGTTTAGGGAAACCCCACGTGTGCTAAAACCCCTTCTTGATATCTTCTTTCAACGGTTGTCACACAAGATGGCGTGTGTCACACGGTCTGATGCCTTGGATCACACGTCATGCCTCCTTTTGCTGAATACACCATTCCTTGCTCTTCCTTTGCTTAATACTCTCCCTCAAGCTTAGCATGGGAACCGCTAAGCTTGAAACCTCTTGAAGCAATACCTCATTAAAAACCTTGTCATAGAAAACCACTTGGGACAAAACTGTGTCAAGGGAAAAAGAGTGTATTGTTCAAGAGTAGGAAGAGCCTTGATCAAGCGTGTGTGAGGTCCACCAGTCCGAGCTTGCTGTGGATGTGAGAGCAAACCTTGAGGCTGGCGGATTTGGTGAAGATGTCTGCAAGTTGATCTTCACTCTTTGTGTAGCATGGCAATATGACTCCTTCTTCAATCTTCTCCCTCACCTTGTGACAATCAACTTCAATGTGTTTAGTTCTTTCATGAAAGACTGAGTTGCTGGCAATATGAATGGCAGCTTGATTATCACAGTGCATGGTAATGGGATCAGCTTGATCAATGTTGAGGTCTTTAAGGAGCGCTTTGAGCCAGGTCAATTCGTTGGTGAGCTTCCTCATAGCCCGGTATTCAGCCTCAGCCGTGGAGCAGGCTACCACCTTTTGCTTCTTTGTTTTCCAAGTGACTAAGTTCCCTCCAATGAAGGTGCAATAACCGGTAGTGGACTTCCTATCCACTCTGTCTCCAGGCCAATCAGCATCACAGTATCCTACAATCTCAGTGCTTTCATTCTTGCCCATCCATATGCCATGACCAAGAGTGCCATTGAGATATCTGAGGATCCTTTCCACCATACTCCAATGATATCTTGTTGGTGCCTTCATGTGCTGGCTAACCTGATTCACAGCAAAGCAAAGATCAGGCCTAGTAAGAGTTAAATAAATCATCTTACCTACTAGCTTGCGGTATTGTGCAACATCTTCAAAGAGTTCATCTTCTTTCTCCCCCTCTTGGTTGACCTTGTAACCATCCTCCAATGGTGTCTTAGCCGGCTTGGCATCAATGGTTCCTGTCTCACGTAAAAGGTCAAGTGTGTACTTCCTTTAGGATAGAAAGAGACCCTTAGGAGAGTGGCATACTTCTATACCAAGGAAGTACTTGAGTTCTCCCAAATCTTTAATATCAAAGACTGATTTGGTAAAGGATTTGGTGAGTTGGATACCTTCCTTGTTGTTCCCAGAGATGATAAGATCATCCACATAGATGAGAACAACAACTATACCTTGGTCATTTTGGAGTGTGAAGAGTGTATGATCAGACTCAGACCGCCTGAAGCCATAGTCCCGGAGAGTGTGACTGAGTTTGTGATACCAGACCCTTGGGGATTGTTTTAAACCGTAGATGGCCTTCCTGAGCCTGAGGACATTCCCTGGACGCACGGTGTGTTCAAGACCTGGAGGGGGTGTCATATAAACTTCCTCCTCAAGCTCCCCCTGAAGAAATGCATTCTTCACATCCATTTGCCAAAGTTCCCAAGATAAGTTGACCGCAAGGGAGAGGACCACACGCACAGTTGGGAGCTTAGCCACTGGTGCAAATGTATCCTTATAGTCTGCTCCATACGTTTGGGTGAACCCTCTGGCTACTAAACGTGCCTTGTATCTCTCAATATCCCCATTGCTTTTGTATTTGATGGTGAACACCCACTTAGAGCTGACTGCTTTCTTGCGGTGAGGAAGCTGAGCTTCATCCCATGTATGATTGTGGTTCATGGCATCCACCTCATCCCTCACAGCATCACGCCATACCTTCTGCTCCTTGGCTTCTTCATAAGTAAGAGGAATATGGTCCAGTTCAACCTTGCCAAGGAAGGCTAGATGGTCAGAGGGCAACCGAGCAAAGGAACATGTGGCTTGTATGGGATGAGCCACGGCTTGACTGTTGTAATAGACACGGGTGTTAACCCAGTTGGATGGGTCTTTGCGGATCCGAGTACTCCGGCGAAGAGCAGGAACTGGTGGTTCATGAGCTTGGTCCTCAGTACCAGCGGTGGGTGTGTTGTCTTGGTCGGAGGCTTCTACCGGTTCTGTTCCAGTCTGTGGGTCGACTTCTGTCGGTTCTGTGTCAAGAGAAGACTCCTCTGGGTCACCTGGGTCGGCAAGATCATCTGAAGTAGTGGTGTGTGTCTCATTGACTGTCTCTTTTGTGGCTGGGACGGTACCAAGATGATCGAGTAAGAACCGCAGGCTAGTGGCACGATCAGACGGAGACTGAGCTAAGTTCTTCAGACTTTCCCAGTCTTTCACAAGATGATACCCCTGCTCCTCCAAGAACTTGACATCCCGGGACACCAAGACCCGGTTGGTGGTAAGATCATAACACTTATATCCCTTTTGTGTGGAGGAATAGCCAATGAACATGCACTAAGTACTCCTAGCGTCTAGCTTGTTTCTCAATTCTCCTGGAACTAAAACAAAGCACACACAACCAAAAACTCTTAGGTGATCAATGGAAGGTTTAGACTTGTTAAGTACCTCAAAGGGTGAGGAGTCATGCAAGACTTTGGTCGGTACTCTGTTGATGAATACAGGCCGTCATGACTGCATCCCCCCAAAACCTCTTAGGCACATTAGTGTGAAACATCATTGACCTAGCCACTTCCATGAGATGTCTGTTCTTCCTTTCAGCAACACCATTTTGTTGTGGTGTGTATGGGCAGCTGGTCTGATGGAGAATGCCATGCTTGTGAAGGTGATCCTTAAATCGGTGGCTGATATACTCCCCTCCATTATCTGTTCTCAACACTTTAATCTTAGCTTTGAATTGGTTAGTCACATACGTTTGGAAGTTTAAAAATGCCTCAAACGTTTTATCTTTGGAAGGTAACAAAGTGAGCCAAGTGTATTTAGACTTTTCATCTATAAAGGTCACAAAGTACTTATTATTGTCTCTAGATAAGCAGGGTGAGGTCTAAACATCTGAGTGAACTAAATCAAAGCAGTTCTCATAAATGGTACTAGACTTTGGGAAAACAGATTTGCAATGTTTGCCAAGAATACAAGCCTCACAATCAGAATGATCAAAGGAAATTTCAGGCAACAATAACTTAAGAGCACACAAGTGTGGATGGCCAAGTCTAGCATGCCACATAGCATTTAGGAAAACAGAAAAACAAGAAACAGATTGCGGGTTGATATGAGAAGTGTCTTCCAAGACATAAAGGTCATCCTTGGTCACTCATTTTCCAAGTAATCTCATGGTCTCAATATCCTGAAAATGAACATCATTAGGACCAAATATAGCATAGCAATTTAAGTCTGAGGTAACCTTCCTAATTGATAGGAGATTAGACGTAAACTTGGGCATGTAAAGAGCCTTGGAATTCTTGTCAAACAACTTAAGGGTACCAATACCATTCACGGGAACACTATCACCATTTGCTATAGTTACATTGCCTAAGGCTGGTTCAATGTTACTAAGGAGATCAGGATTACTTATCATATGGTGAGAAGTACCTGAATCAACAATCAAATTGTTACTAGACTGGAGGGTGAGAAACGTTTTACCAGATTCTTTAAGGGAGGCAATGGATTTGATGAGAGCCTCCAAGTCTGACTTTCTCACCACATCATCATGAGTTGACGCAGTCATTGCCTTTTCTGAGGCATTGTGTGACCCTGAAGCAATGGCAAGTTCACCGGGAGTAGAGATGTTGGCTCTAGGGTCCTTAAACCGCGGGTTGGACCTGAATGATGGTTGATTTGTGGGACTAGGCCTCAGGTGCGGATGGAGGATCCAACATTGAGCTCTGTTATGCCCCTTCCTCTTGCAATGGTCGCATACCCCTGGTCTCCGGTCCTCCGGTGGCTTGTACACTCCTTTGTTTGCGGTTGGAAGTTCTCCTCTTCCATTGAACAGTCCAAAGGAGCCTTGTTCCTTTTGAATCTGAGAACATACTTCATCTAGTGTTGGAAGTTTTTCTCCCCTCAGAATGTGTTTAATGAGGTCGTTGAACATTGGATTCAGTGTGAGCAGAAGACCAAACACTTTGTCTTGCTCACGCCTTTCACTTAGCACCAATGGGTCCAAGGTACTTGGTCTTAACATCTCCAGTTCGGACCAGAGAGCTCTGAACTTCCCAAGGTGCCTGGTGAACTCCAGATCCTCTTGACTGAGAGTGTTGATTGCCCTCTTCACTTCAAACACGCGTGTTAGGTTGGAGATATTCCCATACACCTTCTTGAGTGTTTCCCACAGTACATGCGCCGTCTCACAGTGTGAGTAAGCTTCCAGTATTGATGCATCAAGAGAGGTCTGGAGCATGGATAGAACAGTCTGGTCCTCTTGGAACCACTTGCTTTCTTCCACCGGTGACACGAACCCCCTAGGATTCAACTTTGACAAACGCGGACGAGACAAGGGAATGGATCGGACGGTCGGCCGGCCGGTGGGTCTGATGGGTTTGGTCCGAGGGACAGAACGGACGGTCGGGTAGCTGATGGGTCAGGTGGAGTTTCGTCCACTGGGAAGGGAAATGAGATGGATAGAAGGTAGAGGTGGTTCTCAAACAAGGAATGAAGAACTTGGTTGAGAGGCTTGAAGGATTCAATGATATGACACACGAAGAATCCAACAAGGGTTTTCCCTGGATATTACGCACCAGAGAAGATGATCTAACTTAGAAGGTTTTAGAATAAAAAGATAGATGAGAAAACAAGTCTGTGGCACACAAGTATTTATAGGGAGGCTATGGTACACGCACCAAGCCAACCCTAGCAAATAAAATGAAACAAACCGGAAAATGTCTTAAACTTAATAACATATGCCTAAGTACCACAGATAGCATCATGAGCATATGGTGGGCAAAGCAATGGCCTCATTAAAAACCTTGTCAAGTAAAACCCATTGGGACAAAAGCTTGACAAGGGAAAAAGAGCACACAATGCTATCTAGCTTGGATGAACATCATCAAGCTGAACTTGGCCGGGTCTTCATTGGTCTTGATTTGATTAAGTAAAGTCTCCAATGCCTTGTAGAATGCCTTAGTCCTTGACCGCGTCATTGGTCCTCTTGGCACCTTAAGATCCTCCTCAGCTACAAGCTTGCTTTGTCCTTGCTCCTCAGGTTCAAGCTTGCTTTGTCCTTGCTCCTCTCGTTCAAGCTCACCTTGATTATGCTCCTCAGGTTCAAACTGTTCCTCTTTGTCCATGATCATATCATCCCCTCCATCTTGAAAAGGATTTGACCTCAAATCCAAGCTCTCTGAAACAAAAGGCACAAGGTCAGTAACATTAAAACTAGAACTAATGTTATACTTACCTTGGATGTCTAATTGATAAGCATTATTATTGATCTTTTTGGTGATCCGAAATGGTCCGTCCACTCTTGGCATCAGCTTCGATTTCCTTTCAGCCGGAAACCTTTCTTTTCTAAGGTGAACCCACACTTGATCCCCAACCTCAAAGACCTGCTCACGCCTTCCTTTGTTTGCATGTTTAGCATAAAGCTTAGTCTTCTCCTCCAAATTCTTTCTTGCGTCTAGGTGAATCCGCTGGACCAAGTCTGCTTTCTTTTTCCCATCCATACTAACCCTTTCACTCACAGGCAAAGGCATCAAATCCAAAGGAGAGATGGGATTGAACCCATAAACAATTTGAAAAGGAGAATACTCCGAAGCACAATGAACAGCATGATTATATGCAAACTCTACATGTGGCAAACATTCTTCCCACGACTTCAAGTTCTTCTTAATCAAAGCACGCAAGAGAGTACCTAGAGTTCTATTAACTACTTCGGTCTGCCCATCAGTTTGTGGATGACATGTGGTGGAAAACATAAGCTTATTTCCTAACTTAGACCACAAAGTCTTCCAAAAATAGCTTAAGAACTTAGTATCTCTATCAGACACAATGGACCTAGGCATGCCATGAATTCACACTATTTCCTTAAAGAACAAATTGGCTATATGCAATGCATCATCAGTCTTATGGCAAGCAATGAAGTGAGCCATTTTAGAGAATCTGTCAACAACCACAAAAATAGAATCTCTACCAGTCTTAGTGCGAGGCAAACCCATGACAAAGTCCATTGAAATATCATGCCAAGGATGAGAAGGAATGGGCAAAGGAGTATACAAACCGTGCGTTTGCACGTTAGACTTAGCTTGCGTACAAGTTGGACACCTCCCACACACACGTTCCACATCTCTTTTCATACGAGGCCAATAGAAGTGGTCCTTGACAATCTCCAGAGTTTTGGCAATGCCGAAATGCCCCATTAAGCCTCCACCGTGTGCTTCTCTAACAAACAAGTCTCTCAAAGAACAATTAGGTACATAAAGACGGTTCTCAAAGAAGAGAAACCCATCTTGCTTAAAGAATTTACCCGAAGGTGCTTTAGAACAGGCAACATAAGTTTCTGAAAAGTCATCATCTAATGGATACAGCTAATTAAGGTGATCAAAGCCTAGTAGTTTAACTTCTAGAGTTGATAGGAGAGTATACCTTCTGGACAATGCATCAGCAACCACATTGTCCTTACCTTGCTTATATTTGATCACGTAAGGAAATGTTTCTATAAACTCAATCCATCTCGCATGTCTCTTGTTGAGCTTATGTTGTCCCTTGATGTGTTTCAATGATTTATGATCAGTATGAATGACAAATTCCTTTGGCCATATGTAGTGTTACCATGTTTGCAAGGCACGGATAAGAGCATATAATTCCTTATCATAAGTTGGATAATTGAGGGTAGCTCCTTCAAGCTTCTTGCATAAGCACTGCTCCCACCCCTATACCTGATGCATCACACTCTATCTCAAATGTTTTTAAGAAATCAGGTAAAGCGAGAACAGGAGAATGAGTTAGCTTCTCTTTAAGGAGTTGGAAAGCTTCTTCTTGAGCCACACCCCACTTGAATCCCACATCTTTCTTGATTACTTCAGTTAAGGGTGCAGCTATGGTGCTAAAGCTTTGCACAAAACGTCTGTAAAACCCTGCTAGTCCATGGAAGCTCCTCACTTCTCCCACGCTTTTAGGACTAGGCCACTCTTTAATAGCTTTCACCTTCTCCTCATCCACTTTGATAGCTTTGGTGCTTACTACAAAACCAAGAAACATAATGCTATCCGAACAAAATGTGCACTTCTTGAGGTTAGCATACAACTTCTCTTGTCTAAGCAAATCAAGAACAAGTCCTATATGTCTAATATGCTCTTCTAGGTTCTTGCTGTATACTAGAATATCATCAAAATAAACTACTACAAAGACACCTATATAAGCTCTAAGGACATGATTCATCAATCTCATGAAAGTACTGGGAGCATTAGACAACCCAAAGGGCATAACTAACCACTCATATAGACCATGCTTAGTTTTGAATGCGGTTTTCCACTCATCACCCTCTTTCATTCTAATCTGGTGATAGCCACTTTTCAAATCAATCTTAGAGAAAATACTAGACCCATGCAACTCATCTAAAATGTCATCTAGCCTAGGAATGGGGTGTCTATACTTCACGGTTATATTGTTGATTGCACGGCAGTCAACACACATTCTCCAGCTCCCATCCTTCTTCGGCACAAGCAGAACCGGGACAACACAAGGGCTCATGCTCTCACGGATGTGACCCTTAGCCATTAGTTCATCAACCTGCCTTTGGAGTTCCTTGGTTTCCACAGGATTAGTGCTGTATGCTGATCTATTCGGCAAGGCCGCTCCCGGAGTGAAGTCAATTTGATGTTCTATCCCTCTGATTGGAGGGAGTCCCTCTGGAGTTTCTGCAGGGAAAACATCAATATAGTCCTGCAATAGAGCTTGCATTTCACTCGGGTATACCGGTGTGAGATCAGTTCTGTTAGTTAAAACTTCTTTAAACATGAATAAAAGCATTGGTTGTTTAAGTTTCAAAGCTTTCTTCACCTCACCGGCTTTAGCAAAGAAGTTAGGATGCTTGGCTGGCTTCTTAGCTTCCTTTTGGTCTTGATACACTTCATTAGGAGTCATTGGAACCAACACATTCTTTCGGCCTTTGTATTCAAATGAATGGCGATTTGTGTATCCATCGTGCAGCACCTTTCGGTCAGATTGCCAAGGCCTTCCTAGCAGTATATGGCTTGCCTCCATTGGTAATACATCACAGAGTATATCATCTTGATACTTCCCAATCTCTATAGGCACTGAAACTTGACGTGATACCTTCATTTCTCCTTCATCGTTTAACCATTGCAACGTATAAGGCTTGGGGTGTGGTGCGGTTTTTAGGCTGAGTTTCTTGACCATAGTCTCACTAGCCACATTGGTGCAGCTACCTCCGTCAATGATGAGACTGCACACCCTCCCTTGTACCATACAACGAGTATGGAACAAGTTCTCCCGCTGAATCTCCTCCTCTGTTTTGCCCTGCAAACTCAGGGTCCTTCTCGCAACCAACAGGTCTCCTTTAACTGGTAAGATCTCGGTTTCCTCTGGTGATTCTTCTTTAGACTCATCCTCGGACGTAACTTCTCCATTCTCCAGAAGAACCATGGTCCTTTTGTTGATGCACTCATTCGCATAATGACCACGCCCTTGGCACTTGAAACATTTCACATCCCGAGTTTTGGCCTGCGGCCCCTTGGGTTTGCTCTTAAGGTCTGGTACGTGATCAGGGTGACTTTTGAACTCAGTGGCTGGTTTACTCTCCTTGAGGGTTGTTCCCCTCTCGTCCCTTGCGTAATTAGACAGGTACGCGTTTGATCCTCCATTAGATGTTCGATAGGTCCCCTTCCTTTTGAGTTGCTGTTCAAACATCACGGCCTTATGCAACATTTCTTCGATGTCCATGTAATACTGAGTCTCGAGTCGGTCTTGGATGTCGCGGTTAAGCCCACCCAGGAAGCGTGCCATGGTAGCCTCCTTATCTTCGACAATATCTGCTCTAAGCATAAGTTTTTCCATCTCTTGGAAGTATTCTTCCACAGTGCGTGATCCCTGAACCAGTCTACTGAGCCTCTGATGCAGATCACGGCTGTAATGGCTCGGCACAAACCTCTTTCTCATCAATCCTTTCATCTCATTCCAAGATGAAACCGGATACTCCTGGTTGCGTCTCCTTGTTGTCACCAACTGATCCCACCAGTTAAGTGCATAGTCATAGAACTCGGTGGCTGCAACTTTGATCCTATCCTCTTCAGTATAGTGCTTTGCCACAAATATGAGCTCAATCTTTTTTTCCCACTCAAGGTAGGCATCCGGGTCGCATTTGCCATGGATTGGAGGGATCTTTATTTTGATTCCCTCCAAGTTATCTCGGGGACGGTTCCTAGCACGACTCCTTCGGCTGCCTTTTGAAGAGCTGCCACTCTTATAGTATTGATCCGTCTCATGGCCTACTTCATCACTCTCGCGACCGTTAGGTTGTTCTCTTGAAGCCTCTGCAGCCGGTTCTTTCCCTGGCCTATGTCGTCGGGTTCCTCTTTATTGCTCCTGCTCCTGCCGGTAGCTAGCCATCTCTTCCTGAAACATCTTCCTCATCTCGGCAGTAAGCGCTTCCATCATCAAACGGTTTTGTATTCCCACTGGAGTTTCCTCTGGATCATTGTCTCCAGCCATGGTTCCTGCAACCACACAAAACAAGTGCTATGAATCGTTCTCAAGCAACAAACTCCCACTAAACAACAGATCTATTGATCTCAAGTATCATAAACAAGCAACAGACTGTAGATCTACACGCACAAACACAGATCTAAAGTATACAAACGGTCACTTTCAAACTTGACACGCAAGGAAGTTGAAAGGTCGAAACACTTAGCTTGTCAAAGCTGCTCTGATACCACTTGACACGAACTCCCTAGGATTCAACTTTGACAAACGCGGACGAGACAAGGGAATGGATCGGGCGGTCGGCCGGCCGGTGGGTCTGATGGGTTTGGTCCGAGGGACAGAACGGATGGTCGGGTAGCTGATGGGTAAGGTGGAGTTTCGTCCACTGGGAAGGGAAATGAGATGGATAGAAGGTAGAGGTGGTTCTCAAACAAGGAATGACGAACTTGGAGGTTTGAGAGGCTTGAAGGATTCAACGATATGACACACGAAGAATCCAACAAGGGTTTTCCCTGGATATTACGCACCAGAGAAGATGATCTAACTTAGAAGGTTTTAGAATAAAAAGATAGATGAGAAAACAAGCCTGTGGCACACAAGCATTTATAGGGAGGCTATGGTACACGCACCAAGCCAACCCTAGCAAATAAAATGAAACAAACCGGAAAATGTCTTAAACATAATAACATATGCCTAAGTACCACAGATAGCATCATGAGCATATGGTGGGCAAAGCAATGGCCTCATTAAAAACCTTGTCAAGTAAAACCCATTGGGACAAAAGCTTGACAAGGGAAAAAGAGCACACAATGCTTTACCGGCTCATGAGCTATCTAGCTTGGATGCACATCATCAAGCTGAACTTGGCCGGGTCTTCATTGGTCTTGATTTGATTAAGTAAAGTCTCCAATGCCTTGTTGAATGCCTTAGTCCTTGACCGCGTCATTGGTCCTCTTGGCACCTTAAGATCCTCCTCAGCTACAAGCTTGCTTTGTCCTTGCTCCTCAGGTTCAAGCTTGCTTTGTCCTTGCTCCTCTCGTTCAAGCTCACCTTGATTATGCTCCTCAGGTTCAAACTGTTCCTCTTTGTCCATGATCATATCAACTGGTGAGGTCTTTGCCTCGCTCTCCTCTTCTTCCGTGGTGGCTTCCTTTGGTGCTGTGGCGTCCACATGACTCCAAAGTCCCCGGCCACACAACGAGGTTCTTGCGGTCCTTGACCACAGCAGGTAGTTTTCTCCTTTGAGAATGACCGGAATGACGAGCTGTTTGGTATTCTCCATGAGTGTTCCGGCGAGAGTAAATGGGTGCTTGCTATGGACCGCTGGATAAAGCTATTACCCAACGGTTAAAGAGAGATGGTGACGAACAGGATGGTGAGGTTTATGAAAAAGAGTAAGCTTGGGACTGAACATGAGATTGGTCGAAGCAATTTTTGAGAAGCAAGACTTTCTTTCTGTAGAGGAGTGAGGATGGTGAGATGAGTTGCGAAAAGAGCTTGGAGACAGATGCAGAATTTGAAAAAGTTTAGAACAGATATTCAGAGTTTATAACGATTAACTAAGAAAAATAGGAAACCAAAGCACAAAGCTCTGATACCATGTAAGAATTGCGGAAGTAAACTAAGAGAATTGGTAGAGAATTGGTAGAGAATTAGTGAAGAACTAGAAGGAGAATTCATGGAGAATGAAGAGTGAAGAACACAAAATGTTTATTACTTAGAAAAGGATAGTTTGCATACATCGTTACATGTCTTTAAACAGACCAACAAGGAGATACAAATCGAATACAACAGCAAAAGGAAGTGAGAGTGACTTGTACGTAGATCCATATGCTGAAAGTGACATCTCAGCGCCTTGGTAAACCCGTGACCCTTGCTCTCTCTTAACGGTCATATACACACGTGATATATCTTCCCATTTGAGAGGACTTAACCACTTTCCTTAGCTGTCTAGTTTAGGAAAACCCCACGTATGCTAAAACCCCTTCTTGATATCTTCCTTCAACGGTTGTCACACAAGATGGCGTGTATCATACGGTCTGATGCCTTGGATCACACGTCATGCCTCCTTTTGCTGAATACACCATTCCTTGCTCTTCCTTTGGTCAACACAGAGATTATCCTAACAAGAAGATGTTTCTGCTACAAGAAGGAGGAGAGATTGTGCCTCAAGACAGTTCAGAAGGTGAAACAGATGTTGGCACGGACGAAGAAGAAGAACCGGCAGCAGTTGGGGAGATGTTAGTAGCACGCAGGACTTTGAGTGTTCAGATTCACCCAGATGATAGAGGTATTAAACCGTGCGACTCAAGACACGGCCAGACGTGTGAAGCAAGCAAAGGAGTGGCTTGGTCTACACGGTCTAACACACGCCAAATGGAGTGTGCAACAAGGAAGAAGAGTGGACTTATTTTGGTGACCGTTGGAGGTCGCAAGAAGGAAGAGTCACGGGTGTGTTTAAGGTCCCAACCGTTATGACCGGTCGCTTTCAGCGACCTTGGACCACTTTCTCTCTGGTTCGCCAGTCTCTTCTGTCCACACATGTCCCTTTCATTCTCTTTGTAACTTATCTCTGTCTGTCTATATATATACCTAGTGTCGAACCATTGTAAACATATACTTATGGAGTAAGTTCCATTTTATTCAATCTAATCACTTGTTCTTCATTTTCGCTTTCACTCTCTGATACGAGGATCACTCCCTCCCACGGACTACACTCTGAAGTTGGTCTGGATAGACTTTGAACTCATTTGAGCTACTAGCTCTCAAGAACAAAGGAATGGATCGTTAGGTCGCACAAGGGATGCGGAAGGCCCTTGATATTCCAAACCTCAGCAGTCCTAAGATATGACTCACTTAGACGACCGAAGAGGGGTTGTTGTTTGGATATGACTCACCAAGCAACAGGGGTTTGTTCACAAGGAACAACAGAGATTCACTCTCCAAGACAATCGCAATGATCAAAACTTAACTTCTTATTCATTCAATGGTTTCCGAAATACATATATAGTGTTTGTGTTTCAGAAAACAAGACAAGACAACACGAAAAACAATACATTAATGAAGTAAAGACTTGACTGAATTGATTCCTTGTTGACTGACTCTTCAACTGATGTGAACACGCGGTCTCTTGATGCTATCCGAATCATCTATTTAGGAAGGTCCACCTAAATCTTCATGAAACCTTACTAAAAGTCGATTTAGGAAGGGGTTCCCGAATCCTTACTGAACCTTACTAAAGTCGTGTGTTGCACATCTTCCTCCTTAAGGTTGAACTGAACATTGGCAGAACTAAGTAGAGAACTTAGCGTTTGAGACAGCTGTTTGGTCCGCACCCTGGTCATTGCTCCGGCCGGTACTCGCAAAGCGTCCTCAACTTGAAGCTCCCCACCTTCTGGTCCATGCTCTTCCACAGCCTTAAGCTCAGCTTCTGGTTCTGGTTCAAGCTCTCCATCCTTGGTGCCATCCATGATCGCATCATCCCCTCCCGGTTGAAAAGGATTTGACCTCAAATCTTGATCATCTGCCACAAAAGGAATTAAGTCAGAAACATTAAAGCTTGAACTAACTTGATACTTACCTTGCAAATCAACTTTATAGGCATTGTTGTTGATCCGCTTGACTATCTTGAATGGTCCATCAACCCTTGGCATAAGTTTGGACTTCCTTTCAGTCGGAAATCGGTCCTTCCTCAAGTAAACCCAAACTTGATCTCCAACATCAAAGACTAGCTCGCGTCGGCCCTTGTTGGCTTTCTTAGCATACTGCTTAGTCTTCTCCTCAATGTTGATCCTTGCTTTCTCATGGATCTGTTTAACAAGTTTAGCTTTCTTCTCGCCATCTAAACTAGTTCTTTCACTCAAAGGCAAAGAGATTAGATCCAAAGGAGTCAAAGGATTGAAACCATAAACAATCTCAAATGGAGAGTACTTTGTAGCCGAATGAACTGCATGATTGTATGCAAACTCAACATGTGGTAAGCACTCTTCCCAAGTTCTAAGGTTCTTTTTAATGACAGCCCTCAACAAAGTTGACAAAGTCCTATTAACTACTTCTGTTTGTCCATCAGTTTGCGGATGACAAGTAGTTGAAAACAACAACTTAGTACCTAACTTAGACCAAAGAGTTTTCCATAAGTAACTCAAGAACTTAGTGTCCCTATCAGAAACAATTGTTCTAGGCATGCCATGCAAACGAATGATCTCTCTAAAGAACAAATCAGCTACGTGTAATGCATCATCAGTTTTATGACATGGAATAAAATGGGTCATATTAGAAAATCTATCTACAACCACAAAGATAGAATCCTTTCCTGTCCTAGTTCTAGGCAATCCAAGCACAAAATCCATAGATATGTCATTCCACGGATGAGTAGGAATAGGCAAGGGAGTATACATACCATTAGGCTGCACTTTGGACTTAGACTGTTTACAAGTAACACACCTGCCACAGATCCTTTCAACATCCCTTTGTAGATGCGGCCAAAAGAAGTGTTCTTGCACTACCTTCAGTGTCTTTGCTATCCCGAAATGCCCCATTAATCCTCCTCCATGGGCTTCCCTTACAAGCAATTCTCTCAAGGAACAGTTAGGAATGCATAATCGGTTTGCATAAAACAGGTAACCATCATTCCTATAGAACTTGCCACTTGCGGTTCTAGAACAAGCAAGAAATGGTTCTTTGAAGTCTAGATCAGACTCATATAACTCATTAACTTGCTCAAATCCGAGAAACTTAGCATCTAAGGTTGAGATGAGCACATACCTTCGAGACAAAGCATCAGCCATAACATTGTCTTTACCTTTCTTATACCGAATGACATAGGGAAAGGTTTCAATGAATTCAATCCATCTGGCATGTCTTTTGTTGAGCTTGTGCTGTCCTTTCAAGTGCTTGAGAGTCTCATGATCTGTATGCACCACGAACTCCTTAGGCCATAGATAATGTTGCCAAGTTTGCAAAGCTCTCACTAGTGCATAAAGCTCCTTATCATATGTTGGATAATTGAGAGTGGCTCCTCCTAGCTTCTCACTGAAGTAAGCAATCGGTTTCCTATCCTGCATCAAGACAGCACCAATTCCAACTCCTGAGGCATCACACTCAATCTCAAAAGTTTTTGGGAAATCAGGCAAAACAAGAAGAGGTGCATTCGTAAGCTTCCCTTTCAATGTCTGAAATGAGTCTTCTTGTGCTTGCTCCCATTTGAATCCCACATTCTTCTTGATGACTTCTGTAAGAGGGGCTGCTATTGAGCTGAAGTCCTTTACAAACCTCCTGTAGAATCCCGCAAGGCCATGAAAGCTTCTGACCTCTCCTACGGTTTTCGGACTTGGCCATTCTCTAATAGCTTTAATTTTTTCCTCATCCACTTTAATGCCATCTGCACTCAAAACAAAACCCAAAAACACGAGATTATCTGTCCCAAAAGTGCATTTCTTCAAGTTAGCATAGAGCTTTTCCCTCCTAAACACTCCTAAAACCGATTTTAGATGATCAATGTGCTCACTAAGTGTTTTGCTGTAGACAAGAATGACATCGAAGTATACTACAACAAAGACTCCTATGAAAGCTCTCAGGACATGATTCATCAACCTCATGAAAGTACTAGGTGCATTGGTTAAACCAAAAGGCATAACTAACCATTCATACAACCCTAGCTTAGTTTTGAAAGCAGTTTTCCATTTATCCCCTTCCTTCATCCTAATTTGATGATATCCACTTTTCAAATCAATATTCGAAAAGATGCATGATCCATGTAGTTCATCTAACATATCATCTAATCTAGGGATGGGGTGTCTGTACTTAACTGTTATGTTGTTGATTGCTCTGCAATCCACACACATACGCCAACTGCCATCTTTCTTGGGCACAAGGAGAACTGGAACTGCGCATGGACTCATGCTTTCTCTGATGTATCCTTTCTCCATGAGCTCATTGATTTGTTTTTGCAGCTCTTTAGTTTCAACAAGATTGGTTTTGTATGCTGGTCTGTTTGGAAGAGAAGCGCATGGTATGAAATCAATCTGGTGCTCAATGCCTCTGATTGGAGGTAGTCCCTTCAGGTTTTCATCAGGAAACACATCCCTAAAACCTTGCAAAAGAGTTTCAAACTCACTTGGAAGCTCCAGTGCATTGTTAGAAGAAGACATTAGTGTTTCTTTAAAAACTAGCAAAAGCATTGGTTGATCAGAAAACAAAGCTTTCTTGATCTCACTAATTTTAGCAAAGAAATTGGAATGCCTTACTAATTTGGATTCGCTTTCCTTGGATGATTTGGATTCATGATCTCGCTTGGCTTGTTCTCTTCTTTCCTTTAAAAGTTTTTGATCCTGATGTACCTCTTGTGGTGACAGTGGTGCCAACATAATCTTCTTCCCTTGGTGTTCAAAGGTGTGACGGTTTGTGTACCCATCATGTATGACCCTTTTGTCATATTGCCAAGGCCTTCCTAAAAGAATGTGACCGGCCTCCATAGGTAGAACGTCGCAAAGGATCTCATCCTTGTATCTTCCAATGGTGATTGGAACTAGGACCTGGTTGCTCACCTTCATCTCTCCTGTTTCATTAAGCCAGTGAAGAGAGTATGGCCGAGGGTGTTTCCTCATACTCAAGCCGAGTTTCTTAACCATTGTCTCGCTAGCCACGTTGGTACAACTGCCTCCATCCACGATCAGGCTACATACTTTGTCATTGACATAGCATATAGTGTGAAAGAGGTTCTCTCTCTTCTCATTCTCCTTAGGTTTGAGTTGTGCACTCAAGGTTCTCCTAGTAACCATAAGTTCCCCGTGAGCAGGATAATCTATTTGCTCTCCCTCAGAATCTGTTTGCGGCTTCTCATCCTCAGATTCTATGTCACCGTTCTCCAGAACAATCATGACTCTCTTGTTGGTACAATCCTTAGCATAGTGTCCAAGCCCTTGGCATTTGAAGCACCTCATGTCCCTGGCTCGTGCAGTAGGAGCTTCTGCCTTTTCCTTGACACTACTAGAAGATGGATTAGTTTTAAAATCAGAAATAGGTTTGGTTAGAGCTTTACCCTTGTCTTGGTAGCTAAGTTTAGCAACCGGTGTGTAGGTGGATTTAGGTAGACTCTTTCTCTTAACCTGCTGCTCAACCAAGATCGCCTTGTGTAGCATCTCTTCTAGGCACTCGTACTCTTGCATCTCCAACCTGTCTTGGATGTCACGGTTGAGTCCTCCTAGAAATCTTGCCATTGTTGCCTCCGGATCTTCATCAGCATCTGCTTTGATCATTAGCGTCTCCATCTCTTGGATGAAATCCTCAACGCTCTTAGTTCCTTGAACTAATCTCCTAAGCCTCTGATGCAAGTCTCGGTTGTAGTGGCTGGGCACAAAACGCTTCCTCATGAGAGTAATCATCTCATCCCATGTAGCTACGGGTCTTTCACCTGTTCTCCTCCTGTTGGTCACAATTTGATCCCACCAGTTAATAGCATAACCATAGAACTCAGTTGCGGCCAACCTTACCTTTTTAAGTTCAGAATAGTTCTGACAATCAAAGACCAGTTCTATCTTTTTCTCCCACTCTAGGTAAGCATCTGGATTGTTTTTACCATGGAAGGATGGAATTTTTAACTTAAGGCCACCTAAGTTATCATCTTGTCTTCCCCGGGCCTCTCTAGGCCGTCTGGTCCTTCTTTGGCTGTCACTAGAGGAGTGTTCATAAAAATCTTCATTGGCCCTGGTACGCCTTTGTCTGGTTCGTGACCTTCCAGTTGCTTCCTCTGGTGGTGGTCTAGCTTAGGTGTCCTCTTGGACTCGATCAAGTTCTGATCTCATCATTCTTTTCATTTCTCCCATCAAGGCCCTCATTTGTATTCTAGAAAGGCCAACGTTCTGGTTGTCTTCCTGTTCATCATTACTTGGATTGGACATCTTTCCTACAAACAAGAACAAACGGGTTAAAGAAACAGATACTCTTCAACGGCCGGTCCAAACTCTTCAACGGCCGGTTCTCCTGTGTGGATTTTCCTGCAACCACTTAGACAAACGAGTTAATCAAAACCCTCTGCCTCACAAGTGTTTATCTCTCACAGTGAAATCTCAAGAGTTCCAATAGAACAAATTCTGTCAAACCCAATGAATCTATCCAAACAACCCGAATAGATGAAGAGGTAGATAGATAGATTGCAAGATTTTTGGTTCTGGATGATTGACCAACCCTTGAAACCGATTTCTCCTGGTTCCTTAAACACTTCTTTTTTTTTTTTTTTTTTAAATATCAGGCGGCTCACCCAGAGAACAGATAGACAGAAAAGAACTTTGTTTTTTTTTTTTTTTTTTTTTTTTGAAGAAGAAGAAGATGATGAAGAGGTGAGAAAGATGGATCGAAATAGATACCAAACTTCAAAGTGGGCTCTGATACCACTTGATACGAGGATCACTCCCTCCCACGGACTACACTCTGAAGTTGGTCTGGATAAACTTTGAACTCAATTGAGCTACTAGCTCTCAAGAACAAAGGAATGGATCGTTAGGTCGCACAAGGGATGCGGAAGGCCCTTGATATTCCAAACCTCAGCAGTCCTAAGATATGACTCACTTAGACGACCGAAGAGGGGTTGTTGTTTGGATATGACTCACCAAGCAACAGGGGTTTGTTCACAAGGAACAACAGAGATTCACTCTCCAAGACAATTGCAATGATCAAAACTTAACTTCTTATTCATTCAATGGTTTCCGAAATACATATATAGTGTTTGTGTTTTAGAAAACAAGACAAGACAACCACGGAAAACAATACATTAATGAAGTAAAGACTTGACTGAATTGATTTCTTGTTGACTGACTCTTCAACTGATGTGAACACGCAGTCTCTTGATGCTATTCGAATCGTCCATTTAGGAAGGTCCACCTAAATCTTCATGAAACCTTACTAAAAGTCGATTTAGGAAGGGGTTCCCGAATCCTTACTGAACCTTATTAAAGTCGTGTGTTGCACATCTTCCTCCTTAAGGTTGAACTGAACATTGGCAGAACTAAGTAAAGAACTTAGCGTTTGAGACAGCTGTTTGGTCCGCGCCCTGGTCATTGCTCTGGCCGGTACTCGCAAAGCGTCCTCAACTTGAAGCTCCCCCCCTTCTGGTCCATGCTCTTCCACAGCCTTAAGTATCAAACCGTGTGAATCAAGACATGACCGGACGTGTGAAGCAAGCAAAGGAGTGGCTTGGTCTACACGGTCTAACACACGCCAATGAAGTGTACAACAAGGAAGAAGAAGAGTTGACTTGGTTTAGTGACCGTTGGAGGTCGCAGGAAGGAGAAGTCACGGGTGTGTTTAAAGTCCCAAACGTTAGGACCGGTCGCTTTCAGCGACCTTGGGCCTCTCCCTCTCTGACTCGCCAATTACTTCTGTCCTCATCTGTTCCTTTCATTCCCTTTGTATCTTATCTCTGTCTGTCTATATATATCTAGTGTCGAACCATTGTAAAGATATACTTATGGACTGAGTTCCATTTCAATCTCAATAAGATCATCTGTTCTTCATTCTCGCTATCATTCTCTATTCGAACCTATAGGTTCTTCATCTGTTTCATCTTCTAAAACTTACATGGTATCAGAGCAACAAAGCTCTTTCTCATTCAATCTATCTCTTTCATTCTAAATCTGCTTTCGATTTCCAGAAAACTTTGTTCTTCATTCCTTTTGTCCGCTGGATAATAGCGATCTCAAATCAATCTAAACCCTGTTTGCAAACTATATCTCTCATCCTTTCAACCATAAAATCTCTGAAATTCACTCGGTTTTCATCTTAGCCTCTCTTCCTTAAAGAGCAACATCTTTTGTCCAGCGGTCCATAGTAGAGTACCTCTCTTTGTCCAGCGGTCCATAGCTGTTTCTCAAGTTCCTGTCGCGCAACAATGGAGAACAACAAGCCAGTCTCTCTTCCAGTGGTGCTCAAAGGAGCTGACAACTACCTCCTTTGGGCCAGAACCACCAAGGCCGTCTTATGTGGTCGCAAACTATGGAGCCATGTTGAAGACAACAAGGCAACCGAGGACGAATCCAAACATGGAGAGAAGGATGCCGCTGATGAAGGGGCCGAGGCAGAGAAGTGGTTCTCAGAGGACCAAGCGGTGCTAGCTATTCTTCAAGGATCCCTCACTCTCTCTGTTCTTGAAGCATACTCATACTGCGAGAGTGCTAAGGAGCTGTGGGACACCTTGAAGAATGTCTTTGGCAATGTATCAAACCTTACCCGGGTCTTTGAGATCAAAAGGAGCATCAACCAACTGAGCCAAGGAGACACCGACTTCAACACCTTCTTTGGGAAGTTCAGGTCTTCCTGGGCTGAGCTGGAGATGCTGAGGCCACCTACCCTTGATGCTGCCATCCTGAACGAACGAAGAGAGCAGGATAAGGTGTTTGCACTCCTGATGGTTCTTAATCCGGCTTACAATGATCTAATCAAACATATTCTCCGTGGAACCAAGCTCCCAAGTCTTGATGAAGTATGTTCTCAAATCCAAAAGGAACAGGGATCCCTTGGCCTATTCGGTGGGAAAGGAGGAGAACTTGTGCTTGCTAACAAAGCTGAGGAGGCCATCGCTTCAGCCAACAAGGGTCACTATCGTTCTGGTGAGAGCAACTCGGTGGTGTGCACCTATTGCAAGAAGCCAGGACATACCAAAGAGAAGTGTTTCATCCTCCACCCTCACCTGAAGCGCTTTCCTCCTCAATCAGGACGCTGGGATTCACGCTCTTCTCACCAGGGCCATTGGAGAGACAACAACAATAACAACAAGGACTCTCGAGCTCACCTAGCATCCGGCTCCAATGGGAACCAAGAAAGAGGTGGACAGTCCAGTCAACACCATGCGAATGACAATCCCACCATGACAATGCCCTCTGAGTTTGTCAAGAAGGCCGACCTTGATGCTCTCATCAAAGCACTCAAGGAGTCTGGTAACTCTAAACCCATGAGCTTTCATGCATCTTGTAGTAATGTTAAGCTAGACTCTATTAGTAGGAAACCTTTGATAGTTGATTCAGGAGCTAGCCATCACATGATTAGTGACCCTAAGCTTATTGGAAATATTAAACCAGCCTTAGGATATGTTAGCATTGCCAATGGTGAACAAGTTCAGATAGAAGGCATTGGTAACCTGAAATTGTTTGATAAAGAATCAAAAGCCTTCTATATGCCCACCTTTACATCTAACTTGCTTTCGGTTAAGAAGGCAACATCTGATCTAAATTGCTATGCTATTTTCGGGCCTAATGATGTTTCCTTTCAGGATATTGAGACAAGTAAAGTCCTAGGACAAGGGACAACTAAGGATGGACTCTATGTGCTTGAAGACACTAGGCTCTCATCCTCTTTTCCAAGCGGTTTTAGTTTTAATGTTGTTAGCATTGACAATGCAACTTGGCATGCTAGGCTAGGTCACCCTCATCATAGGGCTTTAAACTTGTTGTTACCTAGAATTAAGTTTCAGAACTCTGAATGTGAAGCTTGTATACTTGGTAAACATTGCAAGACTGTTTTTCCCAAATCATCTACTCTGTATGACAATTGTTTTGACTTAGTTCACTCTGATGTGTGGACCTCACCCTGTTATTCAAGAGAAAACCATAAGTATTTTGTCACATTTATAGATGAAAAATCCAAATACACTTGGCTAACCTTGCTTCCATCTAAGGACAGAGTACTAGAAGCCTTTATTAGCTTTCATGCATATGTGACTAACCATTATCATGCCAAAGTAAAAGTGTTAAGGTCAGATAATGGGGGAGAGTATACAAGCCATGCATTCAAACAATACATGACCAAACATGGAATGATCCATCAAACCAGTTGTCCATACACACCTCAACAAAATGGAGTATCTGAACGAAAGAACAGACACCTCATGGAAGTAGCAAGGTCCATGATGTTCCACGCCAATGTACCAAAAAGGTTTTGGGGAGATGCTGTGGTAGCTGCATGTTACTTAATCAATCGGATACCAACCAGAATCCTTCAGGACTCATCCCCTTTTGAGGTACTTACTGGTTCACCACCTACTATTGAACACTTACGTGTCTTTGGATGTGTGTGTTATGTTTTGATTCCAGGAGAAAACCGTAGTAAGCTGGATGAAAAGAGTACCAAGGCCATGTTCATTGGCTATTCAACCACTCAGAAAGGGTACAAGTGCCTTGTACCACAAACTGGCAGGGTGTTGGTGTCTCGTGATGTGAAGTTCCTAGAGCACAAAGGATACTACACTGAGAGAGATTGGGATACTCTCCAGAATCTGGCTCAGTCTCAATCTGACAGGGCGGCCAACCTCCGAGTCCTCTTTGAGAATCTAGGCATCTCTCCTCCCTCGGCCGGCCCTTCCTCCATCTCTGAGCCTACCGTGGTAGTTCCCCTTAATCCTGAGGGGGAGAATGATATGGAAGATGATCTGGATCATGATCAAGGCGCACCTGCCATGAATGATGATCAACAGGACGAGGCCACCGCACCGGCCGATGAGGCCACGGTGGGTGATACAGAGAACAACATAGAACCACATAGTCCAGTGGCTGATCAGCCGGTGGTGCTCAGGAGAAGTCAGAGGATAAGGAGAGACCCGTCTAACTGGGTAAACACAAGGGTCTACTACAATTGCCAAGCTGTGGCTCATCCAACTCAGGCAGTATGTTCTCTAGCATACATTCCAGAAGATCACAGGGTGTTCATCAGTGTTCTTGATCAGGAAGAAGTTCCAAGATCGTATGATGGGGCCAAAGAAATCAAAGAATGGAGAGATGCGGTCCAAGAAGAGACCAATGCTATGGAGAGAAACCACACTTGGTATGAAGCTGACTTACCTAAAGGAAAGAAGACTGTGAGCTCTAAATGGGTCTTCACCATCAAGTACAAGAGCAATGGGGAAATTGAAAGGTACAAAGCCAGGCTAGTTGCAAGAGGGTTCACTCAGACATATGGAGAAGACTACCGTGACACTTTTGCACCAGTTGCGAAGCTACATACGGTTAGGGTGATCCTGTCCATTGCTACCAACCTGGAATGGGAACTATGGCAGATGGATGTGAAGAATGCTTTCCTTCAGGGGGAGCTAGAGGAAGAAGTATACATGACACCCCCACCAGGCCTGAAGGACATTGTGCAACCAGGAAAGGTGCTCAGACTAAGGAAGGCAATCTATGGCTTGAAGCAATCTCCAAGGGCATGGTACCGTAAGCTGAGTGTAACTCTCTTGGATCGGGGATTCAACAGATCAGAAGCTGATCATACCCTCTTCACCTTGCAAAGCCATAAAGGTATTATAGTCATTCTCATTTATGTTGATGATATCATCATCTCAGGGAATGACAAGGTAGGTATTCAAGACACCAAATCATATTTAAAATCTGTCTTTGATATTAAGGATCTTGGAGAACTAAAGTACTTCCTTGGGATAGAAGTATGTAGATCAAGGGAGGGTCTCTTCTTATCTCAAAGGAAGTACACACTTGATCTTTTAAGTGAATCAGGTGTTAAGGAAGGAAGATCAGCTAAAACACCTCTTGAAGATGCTTATAAGGTTCATCAACAACAAGAGCATGAAGAAGACCTACCGTTTGAAGATGCCAAGCTTTACCGGAGATTAGTGGGTAAGCTTATCTATCTCACTCTCACCAGACCTGATCTATGTTTTGCTGTGAATCAGATTAGCCAACACATGCAAGAGCCAAGGGAGTCTTATTGGAGAATGGTGGATCGCATACTGAGGTACCTCAGGGGCTCCCCGGGACAAGGCATTTGGATGGGGTGTAATGGAAGCACAGAAGTTGTTGGCTATTGTGATGCGGATTGGGCTGGTGACCGTGAGGACAGGAGATCGACCACAGGCTACTGCACCTTCATTGGGGGAAACTTAGTCACCTGGAAAAGCAAGAAGCAGAAGGTGGTTGCGTGTTCTTGTGCTGAGGCTGAGTACCGGGCTATGAGGAGACTCACGACCGAACTAATGTGGCTGAAGATGCTACTAAAGGACCTAGGAAGAGAGGTCACTACACCCATCACCATGCATTGTGACAACCAGGCGGCCATACACATAGCCTCCAATTCGGTGTTCCATGAAAGAACCAAACATATAGAAGTCGACTGTCACAAGGTCAGAGAACAGATGCAGCTTGGAGTCATCTTACCTTGCTATACACAGAGCTCTGATCAACTGGCCGACATCTTTGCCAAGTCTGCAAGCCTCATGACCTGTGAATTTGCATATGAGAAGCTCGGCTTAGTGGATATTAACCGGCCGGGCCTGGAAGACCCTTGGCCGTGAGACTTATACTCTTTTCCTTATGTATAGCTTTTTCCCATGTGGTTTTGCTTGCTAAGGTTTTTAACGAGGTGTAGACTCACGGTTCCAAGCTTGACCACACTCCTCATGTGGCTAAGCTTGAGGGGGAGTATCAAACCGTGTGAATCAAGACATGACCGGACGTGTGAAGCAAGCAAAGGAGTGGCTTGGTCTACACGGTCTAACACACGCCAATGAAGTGTACAACAAGGAAGAAGAAGAGTTGACTTGGTTTAGTGACCGTTGGAGGTCGCAAGAAGGAGAAGTCACGGGTGTGTTTAAAGTCTCAAACGTTAGGACCGATCGCTTTCAGCGACCTTGGGCCTCTCCCTCTCTGACTCGCCAATTACTTCTGTCCTCATCTGTTCCTTTCACTCCCTTTGTATCTTATCTCTGTCTGTCTATATATATCTAGTGTCGAACCATTGTAAAGATATACTTATGGACTGAGTTCCATTTCAATCTCAATAAGATCATCTGTTCTTCATTCTCGCTATCATTCTCTATTCGAACCTATAGGTTCTTCATCTGTTTCATCTTCTAAAACTTACATTAAGCTCAGCTTCTGGTTCTGGTTCAAGCTCTCCATCCTTGGTGCCATCCATGATCGCATCACTCTCTCTAGTCGAACCTCTCTAGGTTCTTCATCTGATTTCATCTTCTAAAACTTACAAGAGGCGAGCGTGAGAATCTCTTCCACACCAGATGTGTAGTTTAGGACAATGTTTGCACACTGATTGTAGATGGAGGTAGCTGCACAAATGCCGCAAGTGAAGAGATGGTAAAGAACCTTAATCTCAAAACCACTTCACACCCTAGACCCTATCAGCTACAATGGTTGGACAACAAAGGAGCCTTAACCGTTTCTCAGCATGTACTTGTCAAGTTAGCTATTGTTGGAAGTATGAGGATGAGCTCCTCTGTGATGTGGTTCCTATGAAGTCTAGTCACGTGTTATTGGCCAGATCATGGCAGTTTGACAAAAGAGTTCTTCATGATGGCTACACCAACAAGCATACCTTTGAGTTTAAAGGATGCAAGGTCACTCTTCTACCACTTTCACCCAGTGAAATCTACAAGGACCAGCTTCACATGAACCGCAAGGATAAGGAAAGAGTCTCCAACAGCTTATACATCAACCACAGTGAGTTCAACAAGCTCTTTGATCCAGAGATGACAACCTTCATGTTTGTCTACAAGGAAACACTTACTAGTACCAAACCTTTAGAGGAAGTTCCACATGAGATGATAGAGATCATTGAGGAGTACAAAGATGTCTTTCCAGAAGAGATACCTCCAGGCCTGCCTCCAATTCGTGGAATTGAGCATCAAATCGATCTAGTACCAGGGTCAGTGCTACCAAACAGACCAGCTTACAGAACCAACCCTGAGGAGACCAAGGAACTTCAGAAGCAAGTGGAAGAGCTGATGAGCAAAGGTCATATCAGAGAAAGTCTCAGTCCATGCGCAGTACCAGTTCTATTGGTTCCTAAGAAAGATGGAACATGGAGAATGTGTGTAGACTGCAGAGCTATCAACAACATCACAGTGAAGTACAGACACCCTATTCCAAGGCTTGATGATATGCTAGATGAGTTATGTGGGTCAACAATCTTCTCCAAAATCGATTTGAAGAGTGGTTATCACCAGATCAGAATGAAGGAAGGGGATGAGTGGAAGACTGCTTTCAAGACCAAGCAAGGGTTGTATGAGTGGTTAGTCATGCCATTTGGTCTCACCAATGCTCCCAGCAACTTCATGTTCCTAATGAATCATGCCTTAAGACCGTTCATTGGAGTCTTTGTTGTAGTCTACTTCGACGACATTCTCATCTACAGCAAAGGTTTGAGAGAACATCTAGAGCACATCCGCCGAGTTCTGGATGTTCTTCGTTCTCAATCTCTCTTTGCTAATTTCTAAGTGTTCATTATGTACTACTGAGGTTGTCTTTCTAGGCTTTGTTGTTAGTGCAGAAGGAGTTAAGGTTGATGAAGATAAGGTCAAAGCAATCAAAGAATGGCCTACGCCTAAGAGTATTGGAGAAGTCCGGAGCTTTCATGGATTAGCAGGATTCTACAGAAGATTTGTTCCAAACTTTAGCACCCTCACCGCACCACTAACCGAAGTCATCAAGAAGGAAGTTGGCTTCAGATGGGAGAATGCACAAGAACAGGCTTTTACAGCCATTAAAGAGAAGCTCATCAATGCCCCACTTTTAGTTCTTCCTGATTATCTGAAAACATTTGAAATTGAATGTGATGCTTCAGGAGTTGGTATTGGTGCTGTGTTGATGCAGGATAGGAAACTGGTGGCATACTTTAGTGAGAAGCTAGGAGGGTCAACTGCCAATTACCCAACCTATGACAAGGAACTATATGCATTGGTTCGAGCTCTTCAAATGTGACAGCATTACTTGTGGCCCAAGGAATTCGTCATTCACACGGATCATGAGTCTCTAAAGCACCTTAAAGGACAACAGAAGCTCAATAAAAGACACACCAGATGGATGGATTTCATAGAGACCTTCCCATACATCATTAAGTACAAGAAAGGTAAGGATAATGTCGTTGCAGATGCATTATCCAGAAGGTACACACTTGTCTCTACCTTAGCTTCAAAGCTAGACGGATTTGAGCATATTGTAGATCTTTATGAGACTGACATTGATTTTTCTGAGAGCTATGGCAAGTGCCATAAGTTTGCTTTGAAAAGTATCATAGACAGGATAGATATCTGTTTTATAACAACCGTCTGTGCATACCACAAGGATCTATCAGAGAACTGTTAGTTAGAGAAGCTCATCGAGGAGGACTAGCTGGACACTTTGGGGTCGCAAAGACTCTACTTGGACTACAAGACCACCTCTACTGGCCTAACCTGAAGACCGACGTTGAGAGGGTTTGTTCTAGGTGTGCTGTTTGTAAAATGGCAAAGGGGAAGGTGCAGCCTCACGGTTTGTATACCCCTCTTCCTATTCCTTCTCAACCTTGGACTCATATCTCTATGGATTTTGTGCTTGGGTTACCTCGAACCAGAAATGGTAGAGATTCGATTTTTGTAGTTGTTGACAGGTTCAGCAAGATGGCACACTTCATTGCTAGTGATAAGACAGACGATGCTGTCTGTGTAGCTAACTTGTTTTTCAGGGAAATAGTATGCCTGCTGTTGACCTTGGGACGTACGGCCGCACCGTCCGTACTGTACGGCCGCACCGTCCGTACTGTACGGCCGCACCGTCCGTACTGTACGGCCGCACCGTCCGTACAAGGCCGGCCGTACATCCACATCCGTTTGTCCCGGGAAGCTCTTTGGAAGAAGTGTGGAGGATGTGCAAAGTCCGGGCGTCCGTACCGTACGGCCTCACCGTCCATACAAGGCAGGCCGTACCAGCTCGACCGTACCGTCCTAAGAAGCTTCCTAGAAGGTCGAAGGCGTGTGCAAAGCCCGGGCACAAGAGGACAAGAAGGAAGCTTATAGGAAGCTTCCTAGAAGACCGACGAGCCAGCTGGTCATGACCGTTTGTGGATAAGGCCAGCTGGTCAAGACGTCCCTTTCTCCTTTTTGACCAAAGATTCGGCCTGCTCCCTACTTTATGACGCGTCCCTATGAGTCACTAGATCCTCTGGCATATTCTTGCCAGAGTTCTTCTTTATAAATGTTTGTATCACCTCTTGTAAACGTTAATCTTCATGTTACAATGAAATCTCTTTACCTCTCTCGTTCTATCTCGTGTTCTCTTTCGTTCTTGCTAAAACTCTCACCCAATCTTCCTTAATCTCTCCCATTCTCACTCTATATTCCGCATAATCTCACATGGTATCAGAGCAATCGATCATACTCACTATTCTCTTCATCACCTTTCTGGTTTCTTCTCGAATACTTGTTCATTCTCTTTGTTCGCGGTTCTTCATCACCTCTTGGTTTCTGTCTCCCTTCGTTGGAAAGGTATCACCTTTACTCTTTCCAAGCCATTTCCATCCATCTCAAGCTTCAAGGGAGGTCCTTGTCGCCAATCTTTAAGGTGTGTCTAAAGAAGGAACCTTTCAAGCTTCAAGACTTTAACTTGTAGCCGGTATCCATGGAGAACACCAACAACAAGTCAGTCACCTTTCCGGTCACACTAAAAGGAGGAAGCAACTACCTCTTGTGGGCAAGGACAGCAAAGGCGGTCCTTTGTGGCCGAGGAGTCTGGTCACATGTCAGTGACTTAGACGGTGAGAAGTTTCCTCAAGATGAGGATTCACCATCAGTTGGAGGAGCAAAATGGTTCCAACAAGATCAGGCCGTGCTAGCTATTCTTCAAGGAAGTCTAGACACGCCAGTCCTTGAAGCCTACTCATATTGTGAGGCAGCTAAAGCCCTGTGGGAAACCCTCCAGACAGTATTTGGTAATATCTCCAATCTTACCAGGGTGTTTAAGGTGAAGCGTGCCATCAACAACCTGTGCCAAGCAGACATGGAGTTCAATGCCTTCTTCGGCAAGTTTCGGTCACTATGGGCCGAGTTTGAGATGTTGCGACCAGCAACAGTTGATCCCTTGGTGCTGAATGAACAACAGTTGATCCCTTGGTGCTGAATGAACGGAAAGAGCAAGACAAGGTCTTTGCTCTGTTGATGGTTCTCAACCCTGCGTACAATGACCTCATCAAGCACATCCTCATAGCCGACAAACTTCCAAGTCTTGATGAGGTGTGTTGTCAAATCCAGAAGGAGCAAGGGTCGCTTGGATTGTTTGGTGGAAAAGATGAACTTCCTACAGCTAACAAAGGCTTCTTCAAGCCAGAAGATCGCAAGTGCGACCATTGCAAGAAGCAGGGCCATCCAAAGGACAAGTGTTGGATCCTTCATCCTCATCTCAAGCCGGCCAAGTTCAAAGGTGCTAAAGCTCATCTTACCGAAGCTGTGGGTGTTCATTGCCCTAATGGAGGAACACAAGGAGGTCATGGTGGTTCAGGACAAGTTGACAACAATCCTCTTACCATGATTGCTTACAAAGGACCTGGAGAAACCGGTGGTGCATATGGTGTTACGAGTGGGTCAAACAATGATGTGGTGAGGAAGTCCGACCTGGAGGCTCTTATCAAATCCATTGTGTCACTCAAGGAGTCTGGTATATCATTCCTAACTTCTAGACCTAGTAAATCTCTAGTTATTGATTCGGGTGCTTCCTATCACATGATTAGTAATCCTGATTTGCTTAGTGATATTAAACCGGCCTTAGGTAGTGTTGAAATAGCTAATGGTGATAAGATATCAGTTAGTGGTATAGGGAATCTTAAACTGTTTGATAAACATTCTAAAGCTCTATACATGCCTAAGTTCACATCAAATCTGTTGTCTGTTAAGCGAGCTACCACTGATCTTAATTGTTATGCTATCTTTGGTCCTAACAATGTGCACTTTCAGGATATTGAAACTATGAGATTTCTTGGTAAAGGAGGAACAAAGGATGATCTTTATGTGTTAGAAGACACTTCACCAAGCACCGTTTTATCTGCTTCTTGTAATTCAGTTGTTTTAAATAAGTTGTGGTATGCTAGATTAGGACATCCGCATGTGCGAGCTCTTAAAATGATGTTGCCCAATGTTGTCTTTGATCATTTGTCTTGTGAGGCTTGTATCTTAGGTAAACATTGTAGAACCGTTTTCCCTACTTCTAAAACAATATATGAGAACTGCTTTGATCTTGTGCATTCTGATGTTTGGACTTCACCCTGTCTATCTAGAGATAATAAGAAATACTTTGTCACATTCATAGATTGAATGAGAAATCAAAATATACCTGGATGACATTGCTTCCATCTAAGGATAGAGTGTTTGATGCATTCTTAAACTTTCATAACTACATTACTAATCAGTTTAAAACCAAGTTGAAAGTGTTAAGAACAGATAATGGTGGTGAATACATCAGTCAACGATTCAAGAATCACTTGTCCAAACACGGAATTCTTCATCAAACAAGTTGTGGCCACAACAAAATGGTGTGGCTGAGAGGAAGAACAGACACTTGATGGAAGTGGCCAGGTCTATGATGTTCCATAGTAGTGTTCCAAAGAAGTTTTGGGGAGATGCGGTCGTGGCCGCATGCTATCTTATCAACCGGATCCCTACACGGGTTTTGGGTGACCGGTCACCCTTTGAGGTATTACACGGTACCACTCCTTTCATTGGTCATTTGAAAGTCTTTGGGTGTGTGTGTTTTGTTTTGGTTCCAGGAGAACTTAGGACCAAACTTGATGCCACAAGTCGGCGATGTATGTTCATTGGCTATTCACCAACTCAGAAGGGTTACAAGCGCTTTGATCCAAGCACCAACCGCATGCACGTCTCAAGTTCTGTGCATTTCCTAGAAGACACGGCCTTTCATGCTACCAAAGATTGGAGCGAGTTCAAGGACCTGACTCAGTCACCTTCAGGAATTGCTTCTAGCCTACGGTTTCTTTTAGAACATCTTGGCAACAATCCTGGACGTGGAGCTCAATCTGCTCCTGTTGACCAAGAAATGGTGGCTCCTGAATCCTCTGTTCCGGCTCCAGTCCCTGTCCCTACGGAGGCCGGCCAGGGAAACACAACCGTGGAAGAGTCAGCAGAGTCGGTCCTTGCCCCATCCGATGACTCTGATGATGAGGCTGCCAATGTTCCAGCTGAAGAACTGGTGGTTCCCCTGCGTCGAAGTACAAGGATTAGAAGAGACCCCTCCAACTGGATCAACACTCGTGTCTACTACAATAGTCAGGCTGTTGCTCATCCAGCCATTGAAGCTGTTTGCTCGCTTGCCCGTTTGCCATCTGAGCACCTTGCATTCCTCACCAAGATAGAAGCTGAAGTCATTCCATCCACATACGAGGAGGCCATGGCCAACCCACAATGGAAGGATGCGATTGTAGCTGAGGTGGGTGCTATGGAGAAGAATCACACTTGGGATGCTTCGATTCTTCCTAAGGGCAAGAAGGCGGTCATGTCCAGATGGGTATTTACCATCAAGTATAAGACAAATGGAGACATTGACCGCTACAAGGCAAGGCTGGTCGCTCGAGGCTTCACACAGACCTATGGGAATGACTACAAGGACACCTTCGCACCGGTCGCCAAACTACCCACGGTAAGGGTTGTTTTAGCTTTAGCTGCTAACTTATCTTGGGAGTTGTGGCAGATGGACGTCAAGAATGCATTCTTGCAAGGCAACCTTGAGGAGGAAGTGTATATGCGACCGCCTCCAGGCCTGGAAGACACAATTGATCCCGACCAGGTGCTGCGGTTGAGGAAGGCCATCTATGGCCTTAAACAATCGCCAAGGGCGTGGTACCACAAACTCAGCTGCACATTGTGGGATCAAGGGTTCAGGCGATCTGAAGCTGATCCCAGCCTGTTTACCCACAAATCCTCTCAAGGTTCTGGCGACAACAAGGAAGGTATCCTCGCACTTAAAACTTCTCTTCAAGCTTCTTTAGACATTAAGGATCTTGGTGAGCTCAAATACTTCTTGGGTATAGAAGTATGTAGGTGTACTGACGGCATCTTTCTTTCCCATAGAACGTATGTCCTTGATTTGTTTAATGAGACAGGTACAATGGAGGCCAAGCCGGCTGTGAGTCCCCTTGAAGATGGCTACAAGGTCAATAGAGAGGGGGAGAAAGAGGATGAGCCCTTTGAAGATCCTGCCCTATACCGCAAGCTAGTTGGTAAGTTGATCTACTTAACACTTACTAGACCTGACTTGTGCTTTTGTGTGAACCAGGTCAGTCAGCACATGAAGGCCCCTACGAAGTATCATTGGACCATGGTCGAGAGAATCCTCAGATACCTCAGGGGGAGCTTGGACCATGGCATTTGGATGGGAAAGAATGCAAGTACCGAGATTGTGGGATATTGTGACGCTGACTGGGCCGGAGGATAGAGTGGACAGGAGGTCCACAACTGACTATTGCACGTTCATTGGAGGCAACATGGTGACCTGGAAGACCAAGAAGCAGAAGGTGGTGGCGTGCTCAACGGCTGAAGCAGAGTACCGGGCCATGAGGAAGCTGACAAATGAGTTGACTTGGCTGAAGAGTCTGCTGGCCGATCTTGACATTCAGCAAACCACACCTATGGTGATGCATTGTGACAACCAGGCGGCCATTCATATTGCGTCAAACTCAGTCTTCCACGAACGCACCAAGCATATAGAGGTGGACTGCCATATGGTTCGGGAAAAGATCGTGGACGGGACAATCCTTCCATGCTTCACGAGTGAGGATCAGCTTGCCGACATATTCACTAAGGCCGCAAGACCAAAGGTGTGTGACCACATCTTCAGCAAGCTCGGCCTAGTGAGCTTGGCCCGGGGGGTAAGCGCTTCCCTGCCCATGAAGTACATACTCTTTTCCTTAAACACAGTTTTTCCCAATGGGTTTTATCTGTTAAGGTTTTTAACGAGGTGTATCTTCATGGGCACTCCAAGCTGAGCATTCTAGGGTGATTCCAGAATGCTTAGCTTGAGGGGGAGTGTTGACCTTGGGACGTACGGCCGCACCGTCCGTAC
This sequence comes from Iljinskaea planisiliqua, assembly GCA_900108845.1. Lineage (NCBI taxonomy): Eukaryota > Viridiplantae > Streptophyta > Magnoliopsida > Brassicales > Brassicaceae > Iljinskaea > Iljinskaea planisiliqua. Next base: position 496,882 of record FNXX01000021.1, read on the forward strand.
AAGGCCGGCCGTACATCCACGTCTGTTTGTCCCGGGAAGCTCTTTGGAAGAAGTGTGGAGGATGTGCAAAGTCCGGGCGTCCGTACCGTACGGCCTCACCGTCCGTACAAAGCAGGCCGTACCAGCTCGACCGTACCGTCGTAAGAAGCTTCCTAGAAGGTCGAAGGCGTGTGCAAAGCCCGGGCACAAGAGGACAAGAAGGAAGCTTATAGGAAGCTTCCTAGAAGACCGACGAGCCAGCTGGTCATGACCGTTTGTGGATAAGGCCAGCTGGTCAAGACGTCCCTTTCTCCTTTTTGACCAAAGATTCGGCCTGCTCCCTGCTTTATGACGCGTCCCTATGGGTCACTAGATCCTCTAGCATATTCTTGCCAGAGTTCTTTTTTATAAACGTTTGTATCACCTCTTGTAAACGTTAATCTTCATGTTACAATGAAATCTCTTTACCTCTCTCGTTCTATCTCGTGTTCTCTCTTTCGTTCTTGCTAAAACTCTCACCCAATCTTCCTTAATCTCTCCTATTCTCACTCTATATTCCGCATAATCTCACACCTGCATGGAATGCCTCAAGAGATAGTTTCAGACAGGGACACAAAGTTTCTAGGACACTTCTGGAGAAAATTATGGGCTAAACTAGGAACAAAGCTTTCATTTTCAACTACATGTCATCCTCAGACTGATGGACAAACAGAGGTGGTGAACAGGACATTGTCTACACTCCTCAGAACATTGGTAAAAAGCAACATCAAGTCATGGGAAGAATGTCTACCACACGTGGAATTCGCTTACAATCACGCTAAGCATTCTGCATCTCTCTTTTCTCTTTTTGAAATTGTTTATGGCTTTTAACCCACAGTCACCTCTAGACTTGATCCCTTTGCCTTTAAGTGTGAAATGTAGTTTAGATGGAAAATAAAAAGCTGAACAGGTGAGGAAGATACACGCTAAAGCTAAGGAGAACATAGAGAAGAAGACTAAGCAGTATGAGAAGCACGTAAACAAGGGCAGAAAGGAGTTGATCTTCGAAGAAGGAGACTTGGTGTGAATTCATTTGAGGAAGGACCGATTTCCAGAGGAGAGGAAAAGCAAGCTTATGCCGCGAGTGGATGGACCATTTGAAGTCGTCAAGAGAATCAATAATAATGCCTACCAGATTATTCTCCAAGGTATAATATCTCTACATCATTCAATGTTTCTGACTTGCCTCCTTATGTTGCAGACACAGATTTCCTTTTCAAGAGGGAGAGGATGGTATGATCGTGGATAACACAGCATCTAAGGAACCGGAGGAGGAACCAGAAATAGCAGGAAGGGTCACTCGTTCCAGAGCTAGAGAGCTGGCTCCAGAGGAAGAACCAGAGATAGCAAGAAGGATCACTCGTTCCAGAGCTAGGGAGCTGGCTAAGGAAGCTCATTCACTCATAGCAGAAGGATGACTTACCTTACCTGCTATTCAAGTCTTCAACATCTTCATCCAGAAGACTCCACCTGGTAATGATAACTAAGTAACTTAGGTGATGAGTCTTACTCTTTTTCCCATGATGAGTTTTTTCCTATTGGGTTTTCTCAACATGGTTTTTAATGAGGCAGATGAATCACTACGTTGAGTTGCTTAGGAGTCATTACCAATGGGTAAAAATGTCCCAGTCACTATGGCTTAGTACTTAGTGATTTCAGAGGTGCACCAAATAGGTACCTGTAGGTTGGGACGCCTTGTTGTTTTTATTTGTTTCAGAACGCTTTGTTGTTTTAGTTTTAGAATACCATGCTGTTTGCTGATTGCTTTAGAACAGCATGTTGTTGAGTTTTAGGGTTGTATTTAACTTGTAATCATGCCTCCTCTTGAGGATTAGCGAAGAACTTGATGAAAACCAGATTGCACTTCTTCTCTCACCTTTGATTCCTTGAATGCGTTCATGAATCCGAGTTTCTATACACCTAGTGAATGTGAAACTCTTCTATCTGTTCTAATCATCTTACCATCTGACTTCAATCCATAAAACCTTTGTTACCATTCTGATCTTCATCCTAAATCCCCTAGTTCTATCACGGGATCCACCCTCATCAATTGATCTCCATACACGATCATACCCACCAGCAACACCTGATCGTCAGCCTTTCTTTAGAGTGGTCTCAGGGAGTTCACATCAAATATACTCAGTTCTTCATTCTCGCTTCAATCTTTCTCTCTTTGGTCAAAGTTCATCTTTGATCCTTTTTCATTCTCTAAACTTACATGTCCAACAATGCATATTTCTAGTGGTAATCATTGTTATGACCATTCTTACTCTTTAAAATTATGTTTTATGCATTTGGGGACATGAAGTTCATTTTCAGATATTCATTGGACTCATTTCTGTTCCAGATCCCTCTTTTCGGTGTATTGGATTTTGTTGGTTAACGGTGTCTCCCAATAAATGAGAAACAAGGTATTTATGCTTCTCATTCTTCATTTAGGTGTCCCACAATGCATATTTCAACTGGTATTCATTGTTTTGACCATTCTTACTTTTTAATATTCTGTTTTATGAATTTGGGGACATGAAGCTCCTTTTCTGATCTTCATTAGACTCATTTTAGTTCCAGATTCCACTTTTTAGGCTATTGGATTTGGTTCATTAACGGTGTCTCCCAATGATTGAGAAACAATGTATTTATGCTTCTCATTCCTGATTTAGGCGTCCCACAATGCATATTTCTAGTGGTATTCATTGTTATAACTATTCTTACTCTTTAAATTCTGTTTTATGAATTTGGGGACATGAAGTTCATTTTCTGATGTTCATTGGACTCATTTCAGTTCCAGATTCCTCTTTTAGTCTATCATATTTGGTTGATTAAGGGTGTCTCATAATGAACGAGAAACATATTGACCAAAGGAAGAGCAAGGAATGGTGTATTCAGCAAAAGGAGGCATGGCGTGTGATCCAAGGCATCAGACCGTGTGATACACGCCATCTTGTGTGACAGCTGTTGAAGGAAGATATCAAGAAGGGGTTTTAGCACACGTGAGGTTTCCCTAAACTAGACAGCTAAGGAAAGTGGTTAACTCCTCTTAAATGGGAAGAAAGATCACGTGTGTATATGACCGTTAGAGAGAGCAAGAGTCACGGGTGTACCAAGGCGCAGAGATGTCACTTTCAGCATATGGATCTGCGTACAAGTCACTCTCACTTCCTTTTGCTGTTGTATACGATTTGTATCTCCTTGTTGGTCTATTTAAAGACATGTAACAATGTATGCAAACAATCCTTATCTAAGTAATAAACATTTGTGTTCTTCTGATGTAATCATGGATAGCACAACATCTAAGGAGCCAAAGGAAGAGCCAGAGATAGTAGGAAGAGTCACACGATCCAGAGCTAAGGAACTGGCTAAGGAAGCTCATTCCCTTCTAGCTGAAGGATTACTTACCCTACCCACTATCCAAGTGTTCAACATCTTCAGCCAGAAGACTCCACCCAGTAATGATAACTAAGTAACTTAAGGTGATGAGTTTGTACTCTTTTTCCCATGATGAGTTTTGTCCCACTGGGTTTTCTCAGCATGGTTTTTAATGAGGCAGATGAGTCACTATGTTGAGTTGCTTAGGAGTCATTACCTTTGGGTAATAATGTACAAGTCACTATGGCTTGTACTTAGTGATTTTAAAGGTGCACCAATTAGGAACCTGTGGGTTGGGACACCTTGTTGTTTCTTTTAATTTGTGTTTAGAATGCTTGTTGTTTTAAATTTTTTAAACACCATGCTGTTTACTGATTGTTTTAAAACAGCATGTTGTTTAGTTTTAGGTTATCTGAGAGTTGTATTTAAGCTGTAATCAGCCCCCCCCCATGAGAGGTTAGCGAAGAACATTAATGAAAAGCAATAGATTGCATCTCTTCTCTCACCTTTGATTCCTTGAATGAGTTCATGAAATCCGAGTTTCATTACACCTAGTGACCTTGAAACTCTTCTAATCTGTTCTAATCATCTAATCATCTGAATTCAATCCATAAAATCATTGTATTCAATCCTAATCTTCACCCTCAATCCATAAAACTCACGGAATCCCCCCCCCCTCATCACCAAATTCGTGCTCAATCTCATCATCCATCATTCACAGGACGTCAGCCTTTCCTTTAGAGTGATCAAGGGAGTTCATATCATCTTCACTCTTCATTCTCCATGAATTCTCCTTCTAGTTCTTCACTAATTCTCTACCAAATCTCTTAGTTTACTTCCGCAATTCTTACATGGTATCAGAGCCTTGTGCTTTGGTTTCCTATTCTTCTTAGTTAATCGTTCTAAAGTCTGAATCTCTGTTCTAAACTCTTTCAAATTCTGCATCTGTCTCCAGCTCTCTTTGTAACTCATCTCACCATCCTCACACTTCTACAGAAATAAAGTCTTGTTTTTCACAAATTGCTACGACCAATCTCATCTTCAGTCCCAAGCTTACTCTTTTTCATAAACCTCACCATCTTGTTCGTCGCCATCTCTCTTTAACCATTGGATAATAGCTTTATCCAGAGGTCCATAGCAAGCACCCATTTATTCTCGCTAGAACACTCATGGAGAATACCAAACAGCTCGTCATTCCGGTCATTCTCAAAGGAGAAAACTACCTGCTGTGGTCTAGGACCGCAAGAACCTCGTTGTGTGGCCGGGGACTTTGGAGTCATGTGGTCAACGCCACAGCACCGAAGGAAGCCACCACGGAAGAAGAGGAGAGCGAGACAAAGACCTCACCGGTGGAAGAAAGCAAGTGGTTCCAAGAGGACCAGACTGTTCTATCCATGCTCCAGACCTCTCTTGATGCATCAATACTGGAAGCTTACTCACACTGTGAGACACCTTGTTGTTTCTTTTAATTTGTGTTTAGAATGCTTGTTGTTTTAAATTTTTAAAACACCATGCTGTTTACTGATTGTTTTAAAACAGCATGTTGTTTAGTTTTAGGTTATCTGAGAGTTGTATTTAAGCTGTAATCAGCCCCCCCCCCCCCATGAGAGGTTAGCGAAGAACATTAATGAAAAGCAATAGATTGCATCTCTTCTCTCACCTTTGATTCCTTGAATGAGTTCATGAAATCCGAGTTTCATTACACCTAGTGACCTTGAAACTCTTCTAATCTGTTCTAATCATCTAATCATCTGAATTCAATCCATAAAACCATTGTATTCAATCCTAATCTTCACCCTCAATCCATAAAACTCACGGAATCCCCCCCCCCCCTCATCACCAAATTCGTGCTCAATCTCATCATCCATCATTCACAGGACGTCAGCCTTTCCTTTAGAGTGATCAAGGGAGTTCATATCAGGTGGTATCAGAGCCAACTCTAAACCAAAGGCTGAGCCAACCCTAAAACCCCCTCTTTTCTTTTTGTGATATCCTTTCTTTTATGCATCAAGTTTTAAAAGTTTTAGGTATACAGAAGTATTGTTTTTAGAACTTTTACTGTGAGTTGTTTTGATTGTCTCAGGTACCATGGAGCTTTCAGCAGAGGCTATGGAAGCTCTGGATCAAACCATGGCTCAACAGATCAGAGAGGCAAACCAATCTGTGGCTACTCAACTTATGCAACAGATAGAACAACTCAACAACAAGTTTGAGATCCGATTCAAGGATCTGTTGAAGGAGCATAGCTCAGCAGAGACTGCCTCAACAGAACCACCCAGCCCTAGAGAAGCAATCCGCCTTGCCAAGGGGAAAGCTCATGTGGGATCCTCTTCCAGACAACCTGGAGGCAACACAGTCCGACCACCTACAGGAGGTAGGGAACCCAGCACCCATCAGACCAGAAATACTCAGGGCACAGGAAGAGGAAGTCGCAGACCAAACAGAACACCACGACACCGAGTCCAACTAGAGACAGAACCTGAATACTCAGAAGAAGAAGAGAGGTCAGATGACAGCCTTCACACCATAAGGAGGGACCGAAACCGAGACCACGGCAGAGACTATGATCCCTTAGGACAACAGCTGAGGCACATTAAGATTCAGTTCCCTTCTTTCCACGGCACCAATGATCCAGAAGCTTACCTAGATTGGGAGAGGAAGATGGAATCAAACTTCTTGGTACAAGGAACTTATGAGCTCAACAAGGTGAAGATAGCTGTATCAGAATTCAATGGCTATGCACTTTTGTGGTGGGAGCAGTTGGGAATCACCAGAGATCGACACAGAGAGCTTCCTATCACCACCTGGGAGCAACTGGTCACGCAAATGAGAAAGAAGTTCGTGCCTGCACACCACCAGAGGGAGATCCTCAACAAACTCCGACGCCTTATACAAGGAACTAAGTCAGTTCGAGACTATTACCAAGAGTTGGAGACCCTACTGATCAGAGCTGATCTAAGAGAAGGTTCCTTGGGGGACTTAACAGAGATATTCAGGACAAAGTGGAGTTACAAAACTATGAAGATGTACAAGAGATGGTGCATAAGGCCGAATTGATTGAATCACAGATCAAGAGGAGAATGGGCAGATCAAACTTCTCCTCTAACATTCCAAAGCCTAAGGAGCTCATTAAACCTGCTTACACCAAGGATCACAAACCATCTTCAACTACAGTCAAGGAAGAGGTCAAGATCGAGTTTAAACCAAGGAGTGGGACTTCTACTAACAACATCAAATGCTTTAAATGCCAAGGCATGGGGCATTACTCCAGAGACTGTCCCAACAAGAAGATGTTCCTGTTACAAGAAGGAGGAGAGATAGTACCTCAATATAGTTCAGAGAGTGAAACCGATGTTGGTACAGAAGAAGAAGAAGAACCAGCAGCAGTTGGGGAGATGTTAGTGGCCCGCAGAACCTTGAGTGTTCAGATCCATCCAGATGACAGAGGTCAGCGTGAGAATCTCTTCCACACCAGATGTATGGTCCAGGATAAGGTTTGCACACTGATTGTAGATGGAGGTAGTTGCACCAATGCAGTAAGTGAAGAGATGGTGAAGAAACTCAACCTTAAAACCACTTCACATCCAAGACCTTACCAACTACAATGGTTAGACAACAAAGGGGCCTTAACTGTTTCTCAGCAGGTACTTGTCAAGCTAGCCATTGGTAAGTATGAGGATGAGCTACTCTGCGATGTGATTCCAATGAAGTCTAGTCACTTGTTGTTGGGCCGGCCATGGCAGTTTGACAGAAGAGTTCTTCATGATGGCTACACCAACAAGCAGTCCTTTGAGTTTAAAGGGCGCAAGGTCACTCTCCTACCCTTATCACCCAGCGAAATCTACAAAAACCAGCTCCACATGAACCGCAAGGATAAGGAAAGGGTCTCAAACAGCTTTTACATCAACCACAGTGAGTTCAACAAACTCTTTGATCCTGAGATGACAACCTTCATGTTTGTCTACAAGGAGACACTTGCTAGCACCAAACCTTTAAAGGAACTTCCACAAGAGATGATAGAAATCATTGAGGAGTACAAGGATGTCTTTCCAGAAGAGATACCTCCAGGCCTACCTCCAATTCGTGGGATTGAGCATCAAATTGATCTAGTACCAGGGTCAGTGCTACCAAACAGACCAGCTTACAGAACCAACCCTGTGGAGACCAAGGAACTTCAGAAGCAAGTGGAAGAGTTGATGAATAAAGGCCACATCAGAGAAAGTCTCAGTCCTTGTGCAGTACCAGTTCTATTGGTTCCTAAGAAAGATGGAACATGGAGGATGTGTGTAGACTGCAGAGCTATCAACAATATCACAGTGAAGTACAGACACCCTATTCCAAGGCTTGATGATATGCTAGATGAGTTATGTGGTTCCACAATCTTCTCTAAAATCGATTTGAAGAGTGGTTACCACCATATCAGAATGAAGGAAGGGGATGAGTGGAAGACTGCTTTCAAGACCAAGCAAGGCTTGTATGAGTGGCTAGTCATGCCATTTGGTCTCACCAATGCACCCAGCACCTTCATGCGCCTCATGAATCATGCCTTGAGACCATTCATTGGAGTTTTTGTGGTAGTCTACTTTGATGACATTCTCATCTACAGCAAAGGTTTGAGAGAACATCTGGAGCATATCCGCCAAGTTCTGGAGGTTCTTCGTTCTCAATCTCTCTTTGCTAACTTCTCTAAATGTTCATTCTGTACTACTGAGGTTGTCTTTCTAGGCTTTGTTGTTAGTGCAGAAGGAGTTAAGGTTGATGAAGAGAAGGTTAAAGCAATCAAAGAATGGCCTACACCTAAGAGTATTGGAGAAGTTCGGAGGTTTCATGGGTTAGCAGGGTTCTACAGAAGATTTGTTCCAAACTTCAGCACTCTGGCCGCACCATTAACTGAAGTCATTAAGAAAGAAGTCGGGTTCAGATGGGAGGACGCCCAAGAACAGGCTTTTAAATCCCTTAAAGAGAAGCTTATCCATGCTCCCCTTTTAGTTCTTCCTGATTTTCTTAAAACATTTGAAATTGAATGTGATGCTTCAGGAGTTGGTATTGGTGCTGTGTTGATGCAGGATAGAAAACCAGTGGCATACTTTAGTGAGAAGTTAGGAGGAGTGATGTGATACTGGACAAATCATGGAGCTTGGAGCATGGAAAGGAGTCTATGGAGCAGCTTGAACCAGAGCTAGGAGGAGATGAAGCTTTGATTGTGCCTACCGGTCCAATGACTAGATCAAAGACTAAGCTATTCAATCAAGTTGTTGGAGGACTTCTCAATCATACCTTGAAGGCAGATGATCAAGACATCAAACAGGAAGGTATAACTTGTCAAAACACTTTGGTTTTGATTCAAGTTATATAGTTTTAACATTTGGGAAAAGTGTTGGGTTTATACTCTTTTTCCCTTGTCAAGTTTTGTCCCACTGGGTTTTCTTGACAAGGTTTTTAATGAGGTATTCCCAGCACTTCACAATGGCCCAAATTGTTAAAACTGAAGCCCAAGGCCTGGAAGCCACGTCCAGAAAGCAAGATGAGGCCTTTGGGAAACTCCCAACTGTATTTTAAATGTTTTTGTTATTTTCTAGACTCTGCATGAAGAGGAAATTCGAATTTGAACTTTAATTAAGTGTTTTGTTTAGTTCCAAGGTCATTTACTGCTTGCTGTGCATGCAAGCCTTGTTTGACCTCTACTTAAACTTCATGTACTCCCATTTTCAAATCTATCTATCTTCTTTTATCAAAAACCTTTTGAATTTAGATCACTGTTTATTGGTGTGTCATATCCAGTAAACAAACCCGAATTCTTGTGTGTCATATCAAGAATTCAACCTGGTTTGCTTGAGGAAATTCCGCAGCCTCTTAGCAAAGCCATTCAATCCATCTCATATTCCATTCTTCACAGTTCTGTTCCATCCGTTCCAGAATCTTTTCAACTTCAGACTGGGTGATTCAAGGGAGGTTATATTAAGTGGTATCAGAGCAAACCAGCCTGCAAGTTAAGTTTTCTTTCTATTTTCTTTGAGTGTCTGTTTTTATCTTCTCATGCACAGATCTGCTTGTTTTGGAACCAGAAAGTGTAGATCTGTTAGCTGTGACTTCTTTAAAACATATTAGGGCTATAGATCTGTTAGTTTCGAACCCTAAGAGTTACAGATCTGTGTTCTGCAATTTCTAGGCTTGAATATGACTGTTCATCTTCCAAATCCAGAAGTGTGTTAATCTGCAGAAAAATTGTTTAAGCACCTGTCTGGCCTAGTTTAATTTTTTTTCTTTTAAGAAGTTGTTTCTTTGGAACTCTTTACTGGTGGATTTGTGTTTTCTATTTCAGAGAACATGTCTGGAACAGAGGATGAGGAAGAATCCAGCAACAACAGAAACAACAAACTGCTGATTGAGGCTATGACAAAGATGATGGATGCTAAACTAAATGCTTTGTGCCAAGAGCTTCGTCCTAACAATGAACCAGAAGAAACTCAGTCAAAGAGAAGAAGAGAACAAAGAGGATCTCGTGATCAGACTGCAGAAACAAGGGGTGATGATACTGACAGCTACTACAGCAACAGAAGCAATGGATCTCAAAACAGTCAGAGAAGGCGCAATAGGATTGCAAGAGAAGGCAGAGAACGTTTGCAAGATAATCTTGGAGGACTCAAGCTTAAAATTCCTCCATTCCATGGGAAGAATGATCCAGATGCATATTTGGAATGGGAGAAGAAGATTGAGCTAGTATTCAATGTTCAGCACTACACAGAGATCAACAGAGTTAGAGTTGCTGCTACTGAATTTTATGACTATGCTCTCAGCTGGTGGGATCAGTTAGTCACTTCAAGGAGGAGAAATCAAGAGTATCCAGTGGAGACTTGGACAGAAATGAAGAGGATTATGAGAAAGAGGTTTGTTCCTAGTCATTACCACAGAGAGTTACACCTAAGACTGAGGAGACTCACACAAGGAAACCGGTCTGTTGAGGAGTATTATCAAGAAATGGAGACTTTGATGCTGCGTGCTGACATTTCAGAAGATAGAGAAGCAACAATGTCTAGGTTTCTTGGAGGTTTAAACCGTGAAATTCAAGACAGGCTTGAAACTCAGCACTATATAGATATAGAAGAGATGCTGCACAAAGCCATTCTGTTTGAGCAGCAGGTGAAGAGGAAAGGTTTTTCAAGATCTAGTTACAATCCAGGAGCAAATGCTAGCAAGTCTAATTTTCGCAGAGAAGAGAGACCAAGTTATTCAAGAGACATCAAGCAGCCTGCAAATCCTAGAGAGGAAAACAAGCCATATACTGCCATTCAAGACATCAAGGGCAAAGCTGTTGCTGATGCTTCCAGAACTCGTGATGTGAAGTGTTTCAAGTGTCAAGGCAGAGGGCATTATGCCAATGAATGCATTAACAAGAAGGTTATGATTCTGCTTGATAATGGAGAGTTTGAATCTGAAGATGAGGAATCAGAAGCTGAGATACTTTCAGATGAACATAAAGAAGAACCAGTCAAAGGAGAACTACTAGTAGCCAGAAGGTCTTTGAGTCTGCAATCAAGTCAAGAAAAGCAAGAACAGAGAGAGAACCTGTTTCATACTCGTTGCAAGGTTCAGGGCAAGGTCTGCAGCTTGATCATTGATGGAGGCAGCTGCACCAATGTGGCAAGTGATTTGATGGTCAAGAAGCTGGGATTGAAAGTCAGAAAGCATCCAAAGCCATACAAGCTTCAGTGGCTCAATGACAGTGGGGAAATGAAAGTAAACAGTCAAGTGGTGGTTCCCTTAGCTATTGGCAAGTATGAGGATGAGGTCTTGTGTGACATTTTGCCTATGGAGGCAGGACACATTCTGCTTGGGAGACCTTGGCAATCTGATCGAAAAGTGATTCATGATGGTTATACTAATCGTCATACCTTTGAGTTTAATGGCAGAAAGACCACACTACTTCCTATGACGCCAAGTGAGGTTTATGCAGACCAAATACATCTCAAACGCAAGGAAGAGCAGGTATCAAAACATTCTAACTTCTTTGTTAAGGCTAATGTTGTTAAGAAAGCTTTATTTGCAAAGAAACCAATGTTGCTGTTTGTTTATAAAGAAGCTCTTATGAGCTTAACTGACCTTGCACCGGTGCTGCCGAGTGAGATGATTTCTCTTTTGCAGAACTATGAGGACGTGTTCCCTGAAGATAATCCAGTGGGATTACCACCTATAAGAGGCATTGAACATCAAATTGATTTCATCCCTGGAGCCTCTCTTCCAAACCGTCCAGCATACAGAACAAACCCTGTGGAGACAAAAGAGCTGCAGAAACAAGTAGAAGAACTAATGGAGAAGGGACATATAAGAGAAAGCATGAGTCCTTGTGCTGTACCTGTTCTACTTGTGCCTAAGAAAGATGGTAACTGGCGCATGTGTGTGGACTGCAGAGCCATCAATAATATCACGGTGAAGTATCGACATCCTATACCTAGATTAGATGACATGCTAGATGAGTTGCATGGTTCCTGCATCTTTTCTAAAATTGATTTAAAGAGTGGATATCACCAAATTAGAATGAAAGAAGGTGATGAGTGGAAAACAGCCTTTAAAACTAAGCATGGGCTGTATGAATGGTTAGTTATGCCATTTGGGCTGACAAATGCACCTAGAACTTTCATGAGGCTGATGAATCATGTTCTTAGGTCATTCATAGGAGAGTTTGTTGTTGTTTACTTTGATGATATTTTGGTTTACAGCAAAAGCCTAAATGAACATGTTGAGCATCTGAATTCTGTTTTAAGTGTGCTTAGAAGGGAAAAGCTTTATGCTAATCTTAAGAAATGCACATTCTGCACAGATAACCTTGTGTTTCTAGGTTTTGTTGTAAGTGCAGATGGTGTTAAAGTGGATGAAGCAAAAGTTAAAGCAATCAGCGATTGGCCAAGTCCAAAGACAGTAGGCGAGGTGAGGAGTTTCCATGGCCTTGCTGGATTTTACAGGAGATTTGTGAAGGACTTTAGCACGCTGGCAGCTCCCCTCACTGAGGTTATAAAGAAGGACGTGGGTTTTAAATGGAGCAAGCACAGGAAGATGCATTCCAATCCCTTAAAGAGAAGCTTACTCATGCCCCTGTCTTAACCTTACCAGATTTTCTTAAAACTTTTGAGATAGAATGTGATGCCTCTGGTATAGGTATTGGAGCTGTTCTGATGCAGGATAAGAAGCCCATAGCATTTTTCAGTGAGAAGCTTGGAGGAGCAATGCTAAACTATCCTACTTATGATAAGGAGCTGTATGCTTTGGTGAGAGCTTTACAAACATGGCAGCACTATCTCTGGCCTAAGGAGTTCGTTATACACTCTGATCATGAGTCCCTTAAGCATCTCAAAGGTCAGCAGAAGCTAAACAAGAGACATGCCAGGTGGGTTGAATTCATAGAAACCTTCCCCTATGTCATCAAGTACAAACAAGGTAAGGAAAATGTAGTGGCAGATGCATTGTCTCGGAGGTATGTTTTAATCTCAACTCTTGATGCCAAACTGTTGGGTTTTGAACAACTTAAGCATTTATATGAGACTGACCCTGATTTTAAGGAAGTTTATAAGTCTTGTGAGAAGTTTTCTTCAGGACATTACTTTAGGCAAGATGGTTTTCTTTTCTTTGATAATCGCTTGTGTGTGCCTAACTGTTCTGTTAGAGACTTGTTCATAAGGGAAGCTCACGGTGGAGGCCTGATGGGGCACTTTGGTATTGCTAAAACACTTAAGGTGATGCAGGATCACTTCCATTGGCCTCACATGAAAAGAGATGTGGAAAGGATCTGTGGCAGATGTGCAACATGTAAACAAGCTAAGTCTAAGGTCCAGCCTCACGGTTTGTACACTCCTCTGCCTATTCCTTCTCATCTCTGGACTGATATCTCTATGGACTTTGTGCTTGGATTGCCTAGAACTAGGACTGGAAAAGATTCTATTTTTGTGGTAGTTGATAGGTTTTCTAAGATGGCACATTTCATTGCTTGTCATAAAACAGATGATGCATCTCATGTAGCAGACTTGTTCTTTAAGGAAATCATTCGTTTACATGGCATGCCCAGAACCATTGTTTCTGATAGAGATACCAAGTTTCTTAGCTATTTCTGGAAAACATTGTGGTCTAAGCTAGGAACTAAGCTATTGTTTTCAACCACATGTCATCCCCAAACTGATGGACAAACAGAAGTTGTTAATCGCACTCTAGGAACTCTATTGCGTGCACTGATTAAAAAGAACCTAAAAACTTGGGAAGATTGCTTGCCTCATATAGAATTTGCATATAATCATGCTATGCATTCTGCTTCTAAGTTTTCTCCATTTCAGATTGTTTATGGCTTTAACCCATTATCACCTTTGGATCTAATGCCTTTACCTTTGAGTGAAAGAGCTAGCATAGATGGGAAAAAGAAAGCTGAATTAGTTAAACAGATTCATGAGAAAGCCAAGAAGAACATAGAAGAGAAAACAAAGCAGTATGTCAAACAAGCTAACAAAGGCAGGCGTGGCATGATCTTTGAAGTTGGTGACCAGGTCTGGGTTCATTTGAGGAAGGAACGATTCCCTGCTGAGAGAAATTCTAAGCTAATGCCAAAGATCGATGGCCCTTTCACAGTCACAAGGAGAATAAGCGACAATGCTTATCAGCTGGATCTCCAAGGTAAGTATAATGTAAGCTCTAGTTTTAATGTTTCTGACCTTGTTCCTTATATTGCAGATGAAACGGATTTGAGGTCAAATCCTTCTCAAGTAGGAGAGGATGATGTGATACTGGACAAATCATGGAGCTTGGAGCATGGAAAGGAGTCTATGGAGCAGCTTGAACCAGAGCTAGGAGGAGATGAAGCTTTGATTGTGCCTACCGGTCCAATGACTAGATCAAAGACTAAGCTATTCAATCAAGTTGTTGGAGGACTTCTCAATCATACCTTGAAGGCAGATGATCAAGACATCAAACAGGAAGGTATAACTTGTCAAAACACTTTGGTTTTGATTCAAGTTATATAGTTTTAACATTTGGGAAAAGTGTTGGGTTTATACTCTTTTCCCTTGTCAAGTTTTGTCCCACTGGGTTTTCTTGACAAGGTTTTTAATGAGGTATTCCCAGCACTTCACAATGGCCCAAATTGTTAAAACTGAAGCCCAAGGCCTGGAAGCCACGTCCAGAAAGCAAGATGAGGCCTTTGGGAAACTCCCAACTGTATTTTAAATGCTTTTGTTATTTTCTAGACTCTGCATGAAGAGGAAATTCGAATTTGAACTTTAATTAAGTGTTTTGTTTAGTTCCAAGGTCATTTACTGCTTGCTGTGCATGCAAGCCTTGTTTGACCTCTACTTAAACTTCATGTACTCCCATTTTCAAATCTATCTATCTTCTTTTATCAAAAACCTTTTGAATTTAGATCACTGTTTATTGGTGTGTCATATCCAGTAAACAAACCCGAATTCTTGTGTGTCATATCAAGAATTCAACCTGGTTTGCTTGAGGAAATTCCGCAGCCTCTTAGCAAAGCCATTCAATCCATCTCATATTCCATTCTTCACAGTTCTGTTCCATCCGTTCCAGAATCTTTTCAACTTCAGACTGGGTGATTCAAGGGAGGTTATATTAAGGAGCAACAGCAAACTACCCAACCTATGACAAAGAACTATATGCCTTGGTTAGAGCTCTCCAAATGTGGCAGGACTACTTGTGGCCCAAGGAATTTGTCATTCACACAGATCATGAGTCTTTAAAACACCTTAAAGGACAACAGAAGCTTAATAAAAGACATGCCAGATGGATGGAGTTTATAGAGACCTTCCCATACATTATCAAATACAAGAAAGGTAAGGATAATGTAGTTGCAGATGCATTATCCAGAAGGTACACACTTGTATCTACCTTGACTTCAAAGTTAGATGGGTTAGATCACATAATAGATCTGTATGAAACTGACATTGATTTTGCTGAAAGCTATGGCAAGTGCCATAAGTTTGCGTTTGAAAAATATCATAGACAGGAAGGGTATCTATTCTATAACAACCGCCTGTGCATACCACGGAGCTCCATCAGAGAACTGTTAGTAAGAGAAGCTCATGGAGGTGGACTAGCTGGACACTTTGGAGTTGCAAAAACATTACTTGGATTGCAAGACCACTTCTATTGGCCTAACATGAAGACCGATGTGGAGAGGGTCTGTTCTAGATGTGCAGTCTGTAAAATGGCAAAGAGTAGGGTGCAACCTCACGGTTTGTACACCCCTCTCCCTATCCCTTCTCAACCTTGGACTCATATCTCTATGGATTTTGTGCTTGGCTTACCCCGAACTAGGAATGGTAGAGATTCTATCTTTGTAGTTGTTGACAGGTTCAGCAAGATGGCACACTTCATTGCCAGTCACAAGACAGATGATGCTGTCTGTGTAGCTAACTTGTTTTTCAGGGAAGTAGTAAGATTGCATGGAATGCCTCAAGAGATAGTTTCAGACAGGGACACTAAATTCCTAGGACATTTTTGGAGAACCTTATGGGCTAAACTAGGAACAAAGCTTGCATTCTCTACTACATGTCACCCCCAAACTGATGGACAGACAGAGGTGGTGAACAGAACATTGTCTACACTCCTCAGAACTTTTGTTAAAAGCAACATCAAGTCATGGGAAGAGTGCCTACCCCACGTGGAGTTTGCTTACAACCATGCTAAGCACTCTGCTTCTCTCTTTTCCCCTTTTGAAATTGTATATGGTTTTAATCCACAATCACCTCTAGACTTGATCCCTTTGCCTTTAAGTGTGAAAAACAGTTTAGATGGAAAGGAAAAAGCTGAACAGGTGCGGAAGATACATGCTAAGGCCAAGGAGAACATAGAGAAGAAGACTAAACAGTATGAGAAGCACGCAAACAAGGGCAGAAAGGAGTTCATTTTCTGATGTTCATTGGACTCATTTCAGTTCCAGATTCCTCTTTTAGTCTATCATATTTGGTTGATTAAGGGTGTCTCATAATGAACGAGAAACATATTAACCAAAGGAAGAGCAAGGAATGGTGTATTCAGCAAAAGGAGGCATGACGTGTGATCCAAGGAATCAGACCGTGTGATACACGCCATCTTGTGTGACAGCTGTTGAAGGAAGATATCAAGAAGGGGTTTTAGCACACGTGAGGTTTCCCTAAACTAGACAGCTAAGGAAAGTGGTTAACTCCTCTTAAATGGGAAGAAAGATCACGTGTGTATATGACCGTTAGAGAGAGCAAGAGTCACGGGTACCAAGGCGCAGAGATGTCACTTTCAGCATATGGATCTGCGTACAAATCACTCTCACTTCCTTTTGCTGTTGTATACGATTTGTATCTCCTTGTTGGTCTATTTAAAGACATGTAACAATGTATGCAAACAATCCTTATCTAAGTAATAAACATTTGTGTTCTTCTGATGTAATCATGGATAGCACAACATCTAAGGAGCCAAAGGAAGAGCCAGAGATAGTAGGAAGAGTCACACGATCCAGAGCTAAGGAACTGGCTAAGGAAGCTCATTCCCTTCTAGCATTACTTACCCTACCCACTATCCAAGTGTTCAACATCTTCAGCCAGAAGACTCCACCCAGTAATGATAACTAAGTAACTTAAGGTGATGAGTCTGTACTCTTTTTCCCATGATGAGTTTTGTCCCACTGGGTTTTCTCAGCATGGTTTTTAATGAGGCAGATGAGTCACTATGTTGAGTTGCTTAGGAGTCATTACCTTTGGGTAATAATGTACAAGTCACTATGGCTTGTACTTAGTGATTTTAAAGGTGTACCAATTAGGAACCTGTGGGTTGGGACACCTTGTTGTTTCTTTTAATTTGTGTTTAGAATGCTTGTTGTTTTAAATTTTTTAAACACCATGCTGTTTACTGATTGTTTTAAAACAGCATGTTGTTTAGTTTTAGGTTATCTGAGAGTTGTATTTAAGCTGTAATCAGCCCCCCCCCCCCCCCATGAGAGGTTAGCGAAGAACATTAATGAAAAGCAATAGATTGCATCTCTTCTCTCACCTTTGATTCCTTGAATGAGTTCATGAAATCCGAGTTTCATTACACCTAGTGACCTTGAAACTCTTCTAATCTGTTCTAATCATCTAATCATCTGAATTCAATCCATAAAACCATTGTATTCAATCCTAATCTTCACCCTCAATCCATAAAACTCACGGAATCCCCCCCCCTCATCACCAAATTCGTGCTCAATCTCATCATCCATCATTCACAGGACGTCAGCCTTTCCTTTAGAGTGATCAAGGGAGTTCATATCATCTTCACTCTTCATTCTCCATGAATTCTCCTTCTAGTTCTTCACTAATTCTCTACCAAATCTCTTAGTTTACTTCCGCAATTCTTACATGGTATCAGAGCCTTGTGCTTTGGTTTCCTATTCTTCTTAGTTAATCGTTCTAAACTCTGAATCTCTGTTCTAAACTCTTTCAAATTCTGCATCTGTCTCCAGCTCTCTTTGTAACTCATCTCACCATCCTCACACTTCTACAGAAATAAAGTCTTGTTTTTCACAAATTGCTACGACCAATCTCATCTTCAGTCCCAAGCTTACTCTTTTTCATAAACCTCACCATCTTGTTCGTCGCCATCTCTCTTTAACCATTGGATAATAGCTTTATCCAGAGGTCCATAGCAAGCACCCATTTATTCTCGCTAGAACACTCATGGAGAATACCAAACAGCTCGTCATTCCGGTCATTCTCAAAGGAGAAAACTACCTGCTGTGGTCTAGGACCGCAAGAACCTCGTTGTGTGGCCGGGGACTTTGGAGTCATGTGGTCAACGCCACAGCACCGAAGGAAGCCACCACGGAAGAAGAGGAGAGCGAGACAAAGACCTCACCGGTGGAAGAAAGCAAGTGGTTCCAAGAGGACCAGACTGTTCTATCCATGCTCCAGACCTCTCTTGATGCATCAATACTGGAAGCTTACTCACACTGTGAGACGGCGCATGTACTGTGGGAAACACTCAAGAATGTGTATGGGAATATCTCCAACCTAACCCGCGTGTTTGAAGTGAAGAGGGCAATCAACACTCTCAGTCAAGAGGATCTGGAGTTCACCAAGCACCTTGGGAAGTTCAGAGCTCTCTGGTCCGAACTGGAGATGTTAAGACCAAGTACCTTGGACCCATTGGTGCTAAGTGAAAGGCGTGAGCAAGACAAAGTGTTTGGTCTTCTGCTCACACTGAATCCAATGTTCAACGACCTCATTAAACACATTCTGAGGGGAGACAAACTTCCAACACTAGATGAAGTATGTTCTCAGATCCAAAAGGAACAAGGCTCCTTTGGATTGTTCAATGGAAGAGGAGAACTTCCAACCGCAAACAAAGGAGTGTACAAGCCACCGGAGGACCGGAGACCAGGGGTATGCGACCATTGCAAGAGGAAGGGGCATAACAGAGCTCAATGTTGGATTCTCCATCCGCACCTGAGGCCTAGTCCCACAGCTCAACCATCATTCAGGTCCAACCCACGGTTTAAGGACCCTAGAGCCAACATCTCCACTCCCAGTGAACTTGCCAATGCTTCAGGGTCACACAATGCCTCAGAGAAGGCAATGACTGCGTCAACTCATGATGATGTGGTGAGAAAGTCAGACTTGGAGGCTCTCATCAAATCCATTGCCTCCCTTAAAGAATCTGGTAAAACGTTTCTCACCCTCCAGTCTAGTAACAATTTGGTTGTTGATTCAGGTGCTTCTCACCATATGATAAGTAATCCTGATCTCCTTAGTAACATTGAACCAGCCTTAGGAAATGTAACTATAGCAAATGGTGATAGTGTTCCCGTGAATGGTATTGGTACCCTTAAGTTGTTTGACAAGAACTCCAAGGCTCTTTACATGCCCAAGTTTACGTCTAATCTCCTATCAGTTAGGAAGGTTACCTCAGACTTAAATTGCTATGCTATATTTGGTCCTAATGATGTTCATTTTCAGGATATTGAGACCATGAGATTACTTGGAAAAGGAGTGACCAAGGATGACCTTTATGTCTTGGAAGACACTTCTCCTATCAACCCGCAATCTGTTTCTTGTTTTTCTGTTTCCCTAAATGCTATGTGGCATGCTAGACTTGGCCATCCACACTTGTGTGCTCTTAAGTTATTGTTGCCTGAAATTTCCTTTGATCATTCTGATTGTGATATGAACTCCCTTGATCACTCTAAAGGAAAGGCTGACGTCCTGTGAATGATGGATGATGAGATTGAGCACGAATTTGGTGATGAGGGGGGGAATTCCGTGGGTTTTATGGATTGAGGGTGAAGATTAGGATTAAATACAATGGTTTTATGGATTGAATTCAGATGATTAGATGATTAGAACAGATAGAAGAGTTTCAAGGTCACTAGGTGTAATGAAACTCGGATTTCATGAACTCATTCAAGGAATCAATGGTGAGAGAAGAGATGCAATCTATTGCTTTTCATTGATGTTCTTCGCTGATCTTACATTGGAGGCTAATTACAGCTTAAATACAACTCTCAGATGACCTAAAACTACACAACATGCTGTTTTAAAACAATCAGGAAACAGCATGGTGTTTTAAAAGTTTAAAACAACAAGCATTCTAAACACAAATTAAAAGAAACAACAAGGTGTCCCAACCCACAGGTTCCTAATTGGTGCACCTTTTAAATCTAAGTACAAGCCATTGTGACTTGTACATTATTACCCAAAGACTCATAAGCAACTCAACATAGTGACTCATCTGCCTCATTAAAAACCATGCTGAGAAAACCCAGTGGGACAAAACTCATCATGGGAAAAAGAGTACAGACTCATCACCTTAAGTTACTTAGTTATCATTACTAGGTGGAGTCTTCTGGCTGAAGATATTGAACACTTGGATAGTAGGTAGGGTAAGTAATCCTTCAGCTAGAAGGGAATGAACTTCCTTAGCTAGTTCTTTAGCTCTGGATCGTGTGACTCTTCCTACTATCTCTGGCTCTTCCTTTGGCTCCTTAGATGTTGTGCTATCCATGATTACATCAGATTGTGAGGCTTGTATTCTTGGCAAACATTGCAAATCTGTTTTCCCAAAGTCTAGTACCATTTATGAGAACTGCTTTGATTTAGTTCACTCAGATGTTTGGACCTCACCCTGCTTATCTAGAGACAATAATAAGTACTTTGTGACCTTTATAGATGAGAAGTCTAAATACACTTGGATCACTTTGTTACCTTCCAAAGATAAAATGTTTGAGGCATTTTTAAACTTCCAAACATATGTGACTAACCAATTCAAAGCTAAGATTAAAGTGTTGAGAACAGATAATGGAGGGGAGTATATCAGCCACCGATTTAAGGATCACCTTCACAAGCATGGCATTCTCCATCAGACCAGCTGCCCATACACACCACAACAAAATGGTGTTGCTGAAAGGAAGAACAGACATCTCATGAAAGTGGCTATTAAACCGTGTGATACAAGTCATGGCCAGATCGTGTGAAGCAAGGAACAGGCTGACTTGGAGAACACGACTCAACACTCACCAAATAATGAAGGAAGAAGTGCAAGAGGACTTCAAATCCTTGTGACCGTTGTTGGTCACAACAAGGAAGAGTCACGTGTGGAGTTAAGGTTCCCAACCGTTAGGAGCGGTCGCTTTCAGCGACCTGCGACCTTGAACCACTCCCCTTTCTCTCTCTCCAGCTCTTCCTGTCCACACATGTCACTGTCATTCTCTTTGTAGTCTATCCTGTCTGTCTATATATACTCTATGTCGAAACCATTGTAAAGATACACTTATGGACTGAGTTCCATTTCAATCTCAATAAGATCATCTGTTCTTCATTCTCGCTATCATTCTCTATTCGAACCTATAGGTTCTTCATCTGTTTCATCTTCTAAAACTTACAGTGGCTAGGTCAATGATGTTTCACACTAATATGCCTAAGAGGTTTTGGGGGGGATGCAGTCATGACGGCCTGCTATCTCATCAACAGAGTACCGACCAAAGTCTTGCATGACTCCTCACCCTTTGAGGTACTTAACAAGTCTAAACCTTCCATTGGTCACCTAAGAGTTTTTGGTTGTGTGTGCTTTGTCTTAGTTCCAGGAGAATTGAGAAACAAACTGGACGCTAAGAGTACTAAGTGCATGTTCATTGGTTATTCCTCCACACAAAAGGGATATAAGTGTTATGATCTTACCACCAACCGGGTCTTGGTGTCCCGGGACGTCAAGTTCTTGGAGGAGCAGGGGTATCATCCTGTGAAAGACTGGGAAAGTCTGAAGAACTTAGCTCAATCTCCGTCTGATCGTGCCACTAGCCTGCGGTTCTTACTCAATCATCTTGGTACCGTCCCAGCTACAAAAGAGACGGTCAATGAGACACACACCACTACTTCAGATGATCTTGCCGACCCAGGTGACCCAGAGGAGTCTTCTCTTGACACAGAACCGATAGAAGTCGACCCACAGACTGGAACAGAACCGGTGGAAGCCTCCGACCAAGACAACACACCCACCGCTGGTACTGAGGACCAAGCTCATGAACCACCAGTTCCTGCTCTTCGCCGGAGTACTCGAATCCGCAAAGACCCATCCAACTGGGTTAACACCCGTGTCTATTACAACAGTCAAGCCGTGGCTCATCCCATACAAGCCACATGTTCCTTTGCTCGGTTGCCCTCTGACCATCTAGCCTTCCTTGGCAAGGTTGAACTGGACCAGATTCCTCTTACTTATGAAGAAGCCAAGGAGAAGAAGGTATGGCGTGATGCTGTGGGGGATGAGGTGGATGCCATGAACCGCAATCATACATGGGATGAAGCTCAGCTTCCTCACGGCAAGAAAGCAGTCAGCTCTAAGTGGGTGTTCACCATCAAATACAAAAGCAATGGGGATATTGAGAGATACAAGGCACGGCTAGTAGCCAGAGGGTTCACCCAAACATATGGAGCAGACTATAGGGATACATTTGCACCAGTGGCTAAGCTCCCAACCGTGCGTGTGGTCCTCTCCCTTGCGGTCAACTTATCTTGGGAACTTTGGCAAATGGATGTGAAGAATGCATTTCTTCAAGGGGAGCTTGAGGAGGAAGTTTATATGACACCCCCTCCAGGTCTTGAACACACCGTGCGTCCAGGGAATGTCCTCAGGCTCAGGAAGGCCATCTACGGTTTAAAGCAATCCCCAAGGGCCTGGTATCACAAACTCAGTCACACTCTCCGGGACTATGGCTTCAGGCGGTCTGAGTCTGATCATACACTCTTCACACTCCAAAATGACCAAGGTATAGTTGTTGTTCTCATCTATGTGGATGATCTTATCATCTCTGGGAACAACAAGGAAGGTATCCAACTCACCAAATCCTTTCTAAAAACAGTCTTTGATATTAAAGATTTGGGAGAACTCAAGTACTTCCTTGGTATAGAAGTATGCCGCTCTCCTGAGGGTCTCTTTCTATCCCAAAGGAAGTACACACTTGACCTTTTACGTGAGACAGGAACAATTGACGCCAAGCCGGCTAAGACACCATTGGAGGATGGTTACAAGGTCAACCGAGAGGGGGAGAAAGAAGTTGAACTCTTTGAAGATGTTGCACAATACCGCAAGCTAGTAGGTAAGATGATTTATTTAACACTTACTAGGCCTGATCTTTGCTTTGCTGTGAATCAGGTTAGCCAGCACATGAAGGCACCAACAAGATATCATTGGAGTATGGTGGAAAGGATCCTCAGATATCTCAATGGCACTCTTGGTCATAGCATATGGATGGGCAAGAATGAAAGCATTGAGATTTTAGGATACTGTGATGCTGATTGGGCTGGAGACAGAGTGGATAGGAAGTCTACTACCGGTTATTGCACCTTCATTGGAGGGAACTTAGTCACTTGGAAAACAAAGAAGCAAAAGGTGGTAGCCTGCTCCACGGCTGAGGCTGAATACCGGGCTATGAGGAAGCTCACCAACGAATTGACCTGGCTCAAAGCGCTCCTTAAAGACCTCAACATTGATCAAGCTGATCCCATTACCATGCACTGTGATAATCAAGCTGCCATTCATATTGCCAGCAACTCAGTCTTTCATGAAAGAACTAAACACATTGAAGTTGATTGTCACAAGGTGAGGGAGAAGATTGAAGAAGGAGTCATATTGCCATGCTACACAAAGAGTGAAGATCAACTTGCAGACATCTTCACCAAATCCGCCAGCCTCAAGGTTTGCTCTCATATCCACAGCAAGCTCGGACTGGTGGACCTCACACACGCTTGATCAAGGCTCTTCCTACTCTTGAACAATACAGTCTTTTTCCCTAGACATAGTTTTGTCCCAAGTGGTTTTCTATGACAAAGTTTTTAATGAGGTATTGCTTCAAGAGGTTTCAAGCTTAGCGGTTCCCATGCTAAGCTTGAGGGGGAGTATTGACCAAAGGAAGAGCAAGGAATGGTGTATTCAGCAAAAGGAGGCATGACGTGTGATCCAAGGCATCAGACCGTGTGATACACGCCATCTTGTGTGACAGCTGTTGAAGGAAGATATCAAGAAGGGGTTTTAGCACACGTGAGGTTTCCCTAAACTAGACAGCTAAGGAAAGTGGTTAACTCCTCTTAAATGGGAAGAAAGATCACGTGTGTATATGACCGTTAGAGAGAGCAAGAGTCACGGGTGTACCAAGGCGCAGAGATGTCACTTTCAGCATATGGATCTGCGTACAAGTCACTCTCACTTCCTTTTGCTGTTGTATACGATTTGTATCTCCTTGTTGGTCTATTTAAAGACATGTAACAATGTATGCAAACAATCCTTATCTAAGTAATAAACATTTGTGTTCTTCACTCTTCATTCTCCATGAATTCTCCTTCTAGTTCTTCACTAATTCTCTACCAAATCTCTTAGTTTACTTCCGCAATTCTTACAAATCTGATAGACTAAAAAGAGGAATCTGGAACTGAAATGAGTCCAATGAACATCAGAAAATGAACTTCATGTCCCCAAATTCCACTTTTTAGGCTATTGGATTTGGTTCATTAACGGTGTCTCCCAATGATTGAGAAACAATGTATTTATGCTTCTCATTCCTGATTTAGGCGTCCCACAATGCATATTTCTAGTGGTATTCATTGTTATAACTATTCTTACTCTTTAAATTCTGTTTTATGAATTTGGGGACATGAAGTTCATTTTCTGATGTTCATTGGACTCATTTCAGTTCCAGATTCCTCTTTTTAGTCTATCAGATTTGGTTGATTAAGGGTGTCTTATAATGAACGAGAAACAATGTATTTATGCTTCTCATTCCTCATTTCGGTGCCCCCACAATGCATATTTCTAGTGGTATTCATTGTTATAACTATTCTTACTCTTTAAAATTCTGTTTTATGAATTTGGGGACATGAAGTTCATTTATTGATGTTCATTGGTGATATGAACTCCCTTAGACCACTCTAAAGAAGGCTGATGATCTAGTGTTGCTGATTTGATATGAACTCCCTTGATCACTCTAAAGGAAAGGCTGACGTCCTGTGAATGATGGATGATGAGATTGAGCACGAATTTGGTGATGAGGGGGGGGGATTCCGTGGGTTTTATGGATTGAGGGTGAAGATTAGGATTAAATACAATGGTTTTATGGATTGAATTCAGATGATTAGATGATTAGAACAGATAGAAGAGTTTCAAGGTCACTAGGTGTAATGAAACTCGGATTTCATGAACTCATTCAAGGAATCAATGGTGAGAGAAGAGATGCAATCTATTGCTTTTCATTGATGTTCTTCGCTGATCTTACATTGGAGGCTAATTACAGCTTAAATACAACTCTCAGATGACCTAAAACTAAACAACATGCTGTTTTAAAACAATCAGGAAACAGCATGGTGTTTTAAAAGTTTAAAACAACAAGCATTCTAAACACAAATTAAAAGAAACAACAAGGTGTCCCAACCCACAGGTTCCTAATTGGTGCACCTTTTAAATCTAAGTACAAGCCATTGTGACTTGTACATTATTACCCAAAGGTAATGACTCCTAAGCAACTCAACATAGTGACTCATCTGCCTCATTAAAAACCATGCTGAGAAAACCCAGTGGGACAAAACTCCTCATGGGAAAAAGAGTACAGACTCATCACCTTAAGTTACTTAGTTATCATTACTAGGTGGAGTCTTCTGGCTGAAGATATTGAACACTTGGATAGTAGGTAGGGTAAGTAATCCTTCAGCTAGAAGGGAATGAACTTCCTTAGCTAGTTCTTTAGCTCTGGATCGTGTGACTCTTCCTACTATCTCTGGCTCTTCCTTTGGCTCCTTAGATGTTGTGCTATCCATGATTACATCACATCCCCTTCCTTCATTCTGATCTGGTGGTAACCACTCTTCAAATCGATTTTAGAGAAGATTGTGGAACCACATAACTCATCTAGCATGTCATCAAGCCTTGGAATAGGATGTCTGTACTTCACTGTGATATTGTTGATAGCTCTGCAGTCTACACACATCCTCCATGTTCCATCTTTCTTAGGAACCAATAGAACTGGTACTGCACAAGGGCTGAGACTCTCTCTGATGTGGCCTTTGTTCATCAACTCTTCCACTTGCTTCTGAAGTTCCTTGGTCTCCACAGGGTTGGTTCTGTAAGCTGGTCTGTTTGGTAGCACTGACCCTGGTACTAGATCAATTTGGTGCTCAATCCCACGGACTGGAGGTAAGCCTGGAGGTATCTCCTCAGGAAAAACATCCTTGTACTCCTCAATGATCTCTACCATCTCTTGTGGCAGTTCCTTTATGGGTTTGGTGCTAGCAAGTGTCTCCTTGTAGACAAACATGAAGGTTGTTGATGTAATCATGGATAGCACAACATCTAAGGAGCCAAAGGAAGAGCCAGAGATAGTAGGAAGAGTCACACGATCCAGAGCTAAAGAACTAGCTAAGGAAGTTCATTCCCTTCTAGCTGAAGGATTACTTACCCTACCTACTATCCAAGTGTTCAATATCTTCAGCCAGAAGACTCCACCTAGTAATGATAACTAAGTAACTTAAGGTGATGAGTCTGTACTCTTTTTCCCATGATGAGTTTTGTCCCACTGGGTTTTCTCAGCATGGTTTTTAATGAGGCAGATGAGTCACTATGTTGAGTTGCTTAGGAGTCATTACCTTTGGGTAATAATGTACAAGTCACAATGGCTTGTACTTAGATTTAAAAGGTGCACCAATTAGGAACCTGTGGGTTGGGACACCTTGTTGTTTCTTTTAATTTGTGTTTAGAATGCTTGTTGTTTTAAACTTTTAAAACACCATGCTGTTTCCTGATTGTTTTAAAACAGCATGTTGTGTAGTTTTAGGTCATCTGAGAGTTGTATTTAAGCTGTAATTAGCCTCCAATGTAAGATCAGCGAAGAACATCAATGAAAAGCAATAGATTGCATCTCTTCTCTCACCATTGATTCCTTGAATGAGTTCATGAAATCCGAGTTTCATTACACCTAGTGACCTTGAAACTCTTCTATCTGTTCTAATCATCTAATCATCTGAATTCAATCCATAAAACCATTGTATTTAATCCTAATCTTCACCCTCAATCCATAAAACCCACGGAATCCCCCCCCTCATCACCAAATTCGTGCTCAATCTCATCATCCATCATTCACAGGACGTCAGCCTTTCCTTTAGAGTGATCAAGGGAGTTCATATCAGGTGGTATCAGAGCCAACTCTGAACCAAAGGCTGAGCAAACCCTAACACCCCCTCTTTCTCTTTTGTGATATCATTTCTTTTATGCATCAAGTTTTAAAGGTTTTAGGTATATAGAAGTATTGTTTTTAGAACCTTTTTACTGTGAGCTGTTTTGATTGTTTCAGGTACCATGGAGCTTTCAGCAGAAGCTATGGAAGCTCTGAATCAAACCATGGCTCAACAGATCAGAGAGGCAAATCAATCTGTGGCTACTCAACTTATGCAACAGATAGAACAACTCAACAACAAGTTTGAGGTGCGATTCAAGGATCTGTTGAAGGAGCATAGCACAGCAGAGACTGCCTCAACAGAACCACCAAGCCCTAGAGAAGCAATCCGCCTTTCCAAGGGGAAAGCACATGTGGGAACCTCTTCTAAGCAACCTAGAGGCAACACAGTCCGACCACCTCCAGGAGGTAGGGAACCCAGCACCCATCAGACCAGAAATACTCAGGGCAAGGGGAGAGGAAGTCGCAGACCAAACAGAACACCACGACACCGAGTCCAACTAGAGACAGAACCTGAGTACTCAGAAGAAGAAGAGAGGTCAGATGACAGCCTTCACACCATAAGGAGGGAGCGAAACAGAGGCCACGGCAGAGACTATGATCCTCTAGGACAGCAGCTGAGGCACATTAAGATTCAGTTCCCTTCTTTCCACGGTACCAATGATCCAGAAGCTTACCTGGATTGGGAGAGGAAGATGGAATCAAACTTCTTGGTACAGGGAACCTATGAGCTTAACAAGGTGAAGATAGCTGTATCAGAATTCAATGGTTATGCACTTTTGTGGTGGGAGCAATTGGGAATCACCAGGGAACGACACAGAGAGCTTCCTATCACCACCTGGGAGCAACTGGTCACGCAAATGAGAAAGAAGTTCGTGCCTGCACACTACCAGAGGGAGATCCTCAACAAACTCCGACGCCTTATACAAGGAACTAAGTCAGTTCGGGACTATTACCAAGAGTTGGAGACCTTACTGATCAGAGCTGATCTGAGAGAAGGAGAAGACATGGTGATGTCTAGGTTCCTTGGGGGACTTAACAGAGAGATTCAGGACAAAGTGGAGTTACAAAACTATGAAGATGTACAAGAGATGGTGCATAAGGCCGAATTGATTGAATCACAGATCAAGAGGAGAATGGGCAGATCAAACTTCTCCTCTAACATTCCAAAGCCTAAGGAGCTCATTAAACCAGCTTACACCAAGGATCACAAACCATCTTCTACCACAGTCAAGGAAGAGGTTAAGATCGAGTTTAAACCAAGGAGTGGGACTTCTACAAGCAACATCAGATGCTTTAAATGCCAAGGCATGGGGCATTACTCCAGAGACTGTCCTAACAAGAAGATGTTCCTGTTACAAGAAGGAGGAGAGATAGTACCTCAAGACAGTTCAGAGAGTGAAACCGATGCTGGCACAGAAGAAGAAGAAGAGCCAGCAGCAGTTGGGGAGATGTTAGTGGCACGCAGAACCTTGAGTGTTCAGATCCATCCAGATGATAGAGGCCAGCGTGAGAATCTCTTTCACACTAGATGTGTGGTCCAGGATAAGGTTTGCACACTGATTGTAGATGGAGGAAGCTGCACCAATGCCGCAAGTGAAGAGATGGTGAAGAAACTCAACCTTAAAACCACTTCACACCCAAGACCTTATCAGCTTCAATGGTTGGACAACAAAGGAGCCTTAACTGTCTCTCAGCAAGTACTTGTCAAGCTAGCCATTGGTAAGTATGAGGATGAGCTACTCTGTGATGTGATCCCAATGAAATCCAGCCACCTGTTGTTGGGCCGGCCATGGCAGTTTGACAGAAGAGTTCTTCATGATGGCTACACCAACAAGCAGTCTTTTGAACTTAAAGGGCGCAAGGTCACTCTCCTACCCTTATCACCCAGCGAAATCTACAAAGATCAGCTCCACATGAACCGCAAGGATAAGGAAAGGGTCTCAAACAACTTGTATATCAATCACAGTGAGTTCAACAAACTCTTTGATCCAGAGATGACAACTGATATGAACTCCCTTGATCACTCTAAAGGAAAGGCTGACGTCCTGTGAATGATGGATGATGAGATTGAGCACGAATTTGGTGATGAGGGGGGGGAATTCCGTGGGTTTTATGGATTGAGGGTGAAGATTAGGATTAAATACAATGGTTTTATGGATTGAATTCAGATGATTAGATGATTAGAACAGATAGAAGAGTTTCAAGGTCACTAGGTGTAATGAAACTCGGATTTCATGAACTCATTCAAGGAATCAATGGTGAGAGAAGAGATGCAATCTATTGCTTTTCATTGATGTTCTTCGCTGATCTTACATTGGAGGCTAATTACAGCTTAAATACAACTCTCAGATGACCTAAAACTACACAACATGCTGTTTTAAAACAATCAGGAAACAGCATGGTGTTTTAAAAGTTTAAAACAACAAGCATTCTAAACACAAATTAAAAGAAACAACAAGGTGTCCCAACCCACAGGTTCCTAATTGGTGCACCTTTTAAATCTAAGTACAAGCCATTGTGGCTTGTACATTATTACCCAAAGGTAATGACTCCTAAGCAACTCAACATAGTGACTCATCTGCCTCATTAAAAACCATGCTGAGAAAACCCAGTGGGACAAAACTCATCATGGGAAAAAGAGTACAGACTCATCACCTTAAGTTACTTAGTTATCATTACTAGGTGGAGTCTTCTGGCTGAAGATATTGAACACTTGGATAGTAGGTAGGGTAAGTAATCCTTCAGCTAGAAGGGAATGAACTTCCTTAGCTAGTTCTTTAGCTCTGGATCGTGTGACTCTTCCTACTATCTCTGGCTCTTCCTTTGGCTCCTTAGATGTTGTGCTATCCATGATTACATCATCCTCTCCCTCTTGAAAAGGATTTGTCCTCAAATCTGTATCTGCAACATAAGGGAGCAAGTCAGAAACATTGAATGTTGTAGAGATGTTATACTTACCTTGAAGATCAATCTGGTAGGCATTGTTGTTGATTCTCTTGACAACTTCAAATGGCCCATCCATTCGTGGCATGAGCTTGCTTTTCCTCTCCTCTGGAAACCTGTCTTTCCTCAAATGGATCCACACCATGTCTCCTTCTTCGAAGATCAACTCCTTTCTGCCCTTGTTTGCGTGTTTCTCATACTGTTTAGTCTTCTTCTCTATGTTCTCCTTGGCCTTAGCATGTATCTTCCGCACCTGTTCAGCTTTTTCCTTTCCATCTAAACTGCTTTTCACACTTAAAGGCAAAGGGATCAAGTCTAGAGGTGATTGTGGATTAAATCCATATACAATTTCAAAAGGGGAAAAGAGAGAAGCAGAGTGCTTAGCATGGTTGTAAGCAAAATCCACGTGGGGTAGACACTCTTCCCATGACTTGATGTTGCTTTTAACTAAGGTTCTGAGGAGTGTAGACAATGTTCTGTTCACCACCTCTGTCTGTCCATCAGTTTGGGGGTGACATGTAGTAGAGAATGCAAGCTTTGTTCCTAGCTTAGCCCATAGGGTTCTCCAGAAATGTCCTAGAAACTTAGTGTCCCTGTCTGATACTATCTCTTGAGGCATTCCATGTAGTCTTACTACTTCCCTGAAAAACAAGTTAGCTACACAGACAGCATCATCTGTCTTGTGACTGGCAATGAAGTGTGCCATCTTGCTGAACCTGTCAACAACTACAAAAATAGAGTCTCTACCATTCCTAGTTCGGGGTAAGCCAAGTACAAAATCCATAGAGATATGAGTCCAAGGTTGAGAAGGAATAGGGAGAGGGGTGTACAAACCGTGTGGTTGCACCTTACTCTTTGCCATCTTACAGATAGCACATCTAGAACAAACCCTCTCCACATCGGTCTTCATGTTAGGCCAATAGAAGTGGTCTTGCAATCCAAGTAATGTCTTGGCAACTCCAAAGTGTCCAGCTAGTCCACCTCCATGAGCTTCTCTTACTAATAGTTCCCTGATTGAGCCTCGTGGTATGCACAGGCGGTTATTGTATAACAAATACCCTTCCTGTCTATGATACTTTTCAAAAGCAAACTTATGGCACTTGCCATAGCTCTCAGCAAAATCAGTGTCAGTTTCATAAAGATCTATTATGTGATCTAACCCATCTAACTTAGAAGTCAAGGTAGATACAAGTGTGTACCTTCTGGATAATGCATCTGCAACTACATTATCCTTACCTTTCTTGTATCTAATGATGTATGGGAAGGTCTCTATGAACTCCATCCATCTGGCATGTCTTTTGTTGAGCTTCTGTTGTCCTTTAAGATGCTTTAAAGACTCATGATCTGTGTGAATAACGAATTCCTTGGGCCACAAGTAGTGCTGCCACATTTGGAGAGCTCTAACCAAAGCATATAGTTCTTTGTCATAGGTTGGATAGTTAGCTGTTGCTCCTCCTAACTTCTCACTGAAGTATGCCACTGGTTTCCTATCCTGCATCAACACAGCACCAATACCAACTCCTGAAGCATCACATTCAGTTTCAAATGTTTTAAGAAAATCAGGAAGAACTAAAAGGGGAGCATTGATAAGCTTCTCTTTAAGGGCTTTAAAGGCCTGTTCTTGGGCGTCCTCCCATCTGAACCCAACTTCTTTCTTGTTGACCTCAGTTATGGGTGCGGCCAGAGTGCTGAAGTTTGGAACAAATCTTCTGTAGAACCCTGCTAACCCATGAAAGCTCCGAACTTCTCCAATACTCTTAGGTGTAGGCCATTCTTTGATTGCTTTAACCTTCTCTTCATCAACTTTAACTCCTTCTGCACTAACAACAAAGCCTAGAAAAACAACCTCAGTAGTACAGAATGAACATTTAGAGAAGTTAGCAAAGAGAGATTGAGAACGAAGAACCTCCAGAACTTGGCGGATATGTTCCAGGTGTTCTCCCAAACCTTTGCTGTAGATGAGAATGTCATCAAAGTAGACTACCACAAAAACTCCAATGAATGGTCTCAAGGCATGATTCATGAGGCGCATGAAGGTACTGGGAGCATTGGTGAGACCAAATGGCATGACTAGCCATTCATACAAGCCTTGTTTGGTCTTGAAAGCAGTCTTCCACTCATCCCCTTCCTTCATTCTGATCTGGTGGTAACCACTCTTCAAATCGATTTTAGAGAAGATTGTGGAACCACATAACTCATCTAGCATGTCATCAAGCCTTGGAATAGGATGTCTGTACTTCACTGTGATATTGTTGATAGCTCTGCAGTCTACACACATCCTCCATGTTCCATCTTTCTTAGGAACCAATAGAACTGGTACTGCACAAGGGCTGAGACTCTCTCTGATGTGGCCTTTGTTCATCAACTCTTCCACTTGCTTCTGAAGTTCCTTGGTCTCCACAGGGTTGGTTCTGTAAGCTGGTCTGTTTGGTAGCACTGACCCTGGTACTAGATCAATTTGGTGCTCAATCCCACGGACTGGAGGTAAGCCTGGAGGTATCTCCTCAGGAAAAACATCCTTGTACTCTTCAATGATCTCTACCATCTCTTGTGGCAGTTCCTTTATGGGTTTGGTGCTAGCAAGTATCTCCTTGTAGACAAACATGAAGGTTGTTGATGTAATCATGGATAGCACAACATCTAAGGAGCCAAAGGAAGAGCCAGAGATAGTAGGAAGAGTCACACGATCCAGAGCTAAAGAACTAGCTAAGGAAGTTCATTCCCTTCTAGCTGAAGGATTACTTACCCTACCTACTATCCAAGTGTTCAATATCTTCAGCCAGAAGACTCCACCTAGTAATGATAACTAAGTAACTTAAGGTGATGAGTCTGTACTCTTTTTCCCATGATGAGTTTTGTCCCACTGGGTTTTCTCAGCATGGTTTTTAATGAGGCAGATGAGTCACTATGTTGAGTTGCTTAGGAGTCATTACCTTTGGGTAATAATGTACAAGTCACAATGGCTTGTACTTAGATTTAAAAGGTGCACCAATTAGGAACCTGTGGGTTGGGACACCTTATTGTTTCTTTTAATTTGTGTTTAGAATGCTTGTTGTTTTAAACTTTTAAAACACCATGCTGTTTCCTGATTGTTTTAAAACAGCATGTTGTGTAGTTTTAGGTCATCTGAGAGTTGTATTTAAGCTGTAATTAGCCTCCAATGTAAGATCAGCGAAGAACATCAATGAAAAGCAATAGATTGCATCTCTTCTCTCACCATTGATTCCTTGAATGAGTTCATGAAATCCGAGTTTCATTACACCTAGTGACCTTGAAACTCTTCTATCTGTTCTAATCATCTAATCATCTGAATTCAATCCATAAAACCATTGTATTTAATCCTAATCTTCACCCTCAATCCATAAAACCCACGGAATCCCCCCCCTCATCACCAAATTCGTGCTCAATCTCATCATCCATCATTCACAGGACGTCAGCCTTTCCTTTAGAGTGATCAAGGGAGTTCATATCAGGTGGTATCAGAGCCAACTCTGAACCAAAGGCTGAGCAAACCCTAACACCCCCTCTTTCTCTTTTGTGATATCATTTCTTTTATGCATCAAGTTTTAAAGGTTTTAGGTATATAGAAGTATTGTTTTTAGAACCTTTTTACTGTGAGCTGTTTTGATTGTTTCAGGTACCATGGAGCTTTCAGCAGAAGCTATGGAAGCTCTGAATCAAACCATGGCTCAACAGATCAGAGAGGCAAATCAATCTGTGGCTACTCAACTTATGCAACAGATAGAACAACTCAACAACAAGTTTGAGGTGCGATTCAAGGATCTGTTGAAGGAGCATAGCACAGCAGAGACTGCCTCAACAGAACCACCAAGCCCTAGAGAAGCAATCCGCCTTGCCAAGGGGAAAGCACATGTGGGAACCTCTTCTAAGCAACCTAGAGGCAACACAGTCCGACCACCTCCAGGAGGTAGGGAACCCAGCACCCATCAGACCAGAAATACTCAGGGCACGGGGAGAGGAAGTCGCAGACCAAACAGAACACCACGACACCGAGTCCAACTAGAGACAGAACCTGAGTACTCAGAAGAAGAAGAGAGGTCAGATGACAGCCTTCACACCATAAGGAGGGAGCGAAACAGAGGCCACAGCAGAGACTATGATCCTCTAGGACAGCAGCTGAGGCACATTAAGATTCAGTTCCCTTCTTTCCACGGTACCAATGATCCAGAAGCTTACCTGGATTGGGAGAGGAAGATGGAATCAAACTTCTTGGTACAGGGAACCTATGAGCTTAACAAGGTGAAGATAGCTGTATCAGAATTCAATGGTTATGCACTTTTGTGGTGGGAGCAATTGGGAATCACCAGGGAACGACACAGAGAGCTTCCTATCACCACCTGGGAGCAACTGGTCACGCAAATGAGAAAGAAGTTCGTGCCTGCACACTACCAGAGGGAGATCCTCAACAAACTCCGACGCCTTATACAAGGAACTAAGTCAGTTCGGGACTATTACCAAGAGTTGGAGACCTTACTGATCAGAGCTGATCTGAGAGAAGGAGAAGACATGGTGATGTCTAGGTTCCTTGGGGGACTTAACAGAGAGATTCAGGACAAAGTGGAGTTACAAAACTATGAAGATGTACAAGAGATGGTGCATAAGGCCGAATTGATTGAATCACAGATCAAGAGGAGAATGGGCAGATCAAACTTCTCCTCTAACATTCCAAAGCCTAAGGAGCTCATTAAACCAGCTTACACCAAGGATCACAAACCATCTTCTACCACAGTCAAGGAAGAGGTTAAGATCGAGTTTAAACCAAGGAGTGGGACTTCTACAAGCAACATCAGATGCTTTAAATGCCAAGGCATGGGGCATTACTCCAGAGACTGTCCTAACAAGAAGATGTTCCTGTTACAAGAAGGAGGAGAGATAGTACCTCAAGACAGTTCAGAGAGTGAAACCGATGCTGGCACAGAAGAAGAAGAAGAGCCAGCAGCAGTTGGGGAGATGTTAGTGGCACGCAGAACCTTGAGTGTTCAGATCCATCCAGATGATAGAGGCCAGCGTGAGAATCTCTTTCACACTAGATGTGTGGTCCAGGATAAGGTTTGCACACTGATTGTAGATGGAGGAAGCTGCACCAATGCCGCAAGTGAAGAGATGGTGAAGAAACTCAACCTTAAAACCACTTCACACCCAAGACCTTATCAGCTTCAATGGTTGGACAACAAAGGAGCCTTAACTGTCTCTCAGCAAGTACTTGTCAAGCTAGCCATTGGTAAGTATGAGGATGAGCTACTCTGTGATGTGATCCCAATGAAATCCAGCCACCTGTTGTTGGGCCGGCCATGGCAGTTTGACAGAAGAGTTCTTCATGATGGCTACACCAACAAGCAGTCTTTTGAACTTAAAGGGCGCAAGGTCACTCTCCTACCCTTATCACCCAGCGAAATCTACAAAGATCAGCTCCACATGAACCGCAAGGATAAGGAAAGGGTCTCAAACAACTTGTATATCAATCACAGTGAGTTCAACAAACTCTTTGATCCAGAGATGACAACTGATATGAACTCCCTTGATCACTCTAAAGGAAAGGCTGACGTCCTGTGAATGATGGATGATGAGATTGAGCACGAATTTGGTGATGAGGGGGGGAATTCCGTGGGTTTTATGGATTGAGGGTGAAGATTAGGATTAAATACAATGGTTTTATGGATTGAATTCAGATGATTAGATGATTAGAACAGATAGAAGAGTTTCAAGGTCACTAGGTGTAATGAAACTCGGATTTCATGAACTCATTCAAGGAATCAATGGTGAGAGAAGAGATGCAATCTATTGCTTTTCATTGATGTTCTTCGCTGATCTTACATTGGAGGCTAATTACAGCTTAAATACAACTCTCAATGACCTAAAACTACACAACATGCTGTTTTAAAACAATCAGGAAACAGCATGGTGTTTTAAAAGTTTAAAACAACAAGCATTCTAAACACAAATTAAAAGAAACAACAAGGTGTCCCAACCCACAGGTTCCTAATTGGTGCACCTTTTAAATCTAAGTACAAGCCATTGTGACTTGTACATTATTACCCAAAGGTAATGACTCCTAAGCAACTCAACATAGTGACTCATCTGCCTCATTAAAAACCATGCTGAGAAAACCCAGTGGGACAAAACTCATCATGGGAAAAAGAGTACAGACTCATCACCTTAAGTTACTTAGTTATCATTACTAGGTGGAGTCTTCTGGCTGAAGATATTGAACACTTGGATAGTAGGTAGGGTAAGTAATCCTTCAGCTAGAAGGGAATGAACTTCCTTAGCTAGTTCTTTAGCTCTGGATCGTGTGACTCTTCCTACTATCTCTGGCTCTTCCTTTGGCTCCTTAGATGTTGTGCTATCCATGATTACATCATCCTCTCCCTCTTGAAAAGGATTTGTCCTCAAATCTGTATCTGCAACATAAGGGAGCAAGTCAGAAACATTGAATGTTGTAGAGATGTTATACTTACCTTGAAGATCAATCTGGTAGGCATTGTTGTTGATTCTCTTGACAACTTCAAATGGCCCATCCATTCGTGGCATGAGCTTGCTTTTCCTCTCCTCTGGAAACCTGTCTTTCCTCAAATGGATCCACACCATGTCTCCTTCTTCGAAATCAACTCCTTTCTGCCCTTGTTTGCGTGTTTCTCATACTGTTTAGTCTTCTTCTCTATGTTCTCCTTGGCCTTAGCATGTATCTTCCGCACCTGTTCAGCTTTTTCCTTTCCATCTAAACTGCTTTTCACACTTAAAGGCAAAGGGATCAAGTCTAGAGGTGATTGTGGATTAAATCCATATACAATTTCAAAAGGGGAAAAGAGAGAAGCAGAGTGCTTAGCATGGTTGTAAGCAAAATCCACGTGGGGTAGACACTCTTCCCATGACTTGATGTTGCTTTTAACTAAGGTTCTGAGGAGTGTAGACAATGTTCTGTTCACCACCTCTGTCTGTCCATCAGTTTGGGGGTGACATGTAGTAGAGAATGCAAGCTTTGTTCCTAGCTTAGCCCATAGGGTTCTCCAGAAATGTCCTAGAAACTTAGTGTCCCTGTCTGATACTATCTCTTGAGGCATTCCATGTAGTCTTACTACTTCCCTGAAAAACAAGTTAGCTACACAGACAGCATCATCTGTCTTGTGACTGGCAATGAAGTGTGCCATCTTGCTGAACCTGTCAACAACTACAAAAATAGAGTCTCTACCATTCCTAGTTCGGGGTAAGCCAAGTACAAAATCCATAGAGATATGAGTCCAAGGTTGAGAAGGAATAGGGAGAGGGGTGTACAAACCGTGTGGTTGCACCTTACTCTTTGCCATCTTACAGATAGCACATCTAGAACAAACCCTCTCCACATCGGTCTTCATGTTAGGCCAATAGAAGTGGTCTTGCAATCCAAGTAATGTCTTGGCAACTCCAAAGTGTCCAGCTAGTCCACCTCCATGAGCTTCTCTTACTAATAGTTCCCTGATTGAGCCTCGTGGTATGCACAGGCGGTTATTGTAGAACAAATACCCTTCCTGTCTATGATACTTTTCAAAAGCAAACTTATGGCACTTGCCATAGCTCTCAGCAAAATCAGTGTCAGTTTCATAAAGATCTATTATGTGATCTAACCCATCTAACTTAGAAGTCAAGGTAGATACAAGTGTGTACCTTCTGGATAATGCATCTGCAACTACATTATCCTTACCTTTCTTGTATCTAATGATGTATGGGAAGGTCTCTATGAACTCCATCCATCTGGCATGTCTTTTGTTGAGCTTCTGTTGTCCTTTAAGATGCTTTAAAGACTCATGATCTGTGTGAATAACGAATTCCTTGGGCCACAAGTAGTGCTGCCACATTTGGAGAGCTCTAACCAAAGCATATAGTTCTTTGTCATAGGTTGGATAGTTAGCTGTTGCTCCTCCTAACTTCTCACTGAAGTATGCCACTGGTTTCCTATCCTGCATCAACACAGCACCAATACCAACTCCTGAAGCATCACATTCAATTTCAAATGTTTTAAAAAATCAGGAAGAACTAAAAGGGGAGCATTGATAAGCTTCTCTTTAAGGGATTTAAAGGCCTGTTCTTGGGCGTCCTCCCATCTGAACCCAACTTCTTTCTTGATGACCTCAGTTAAGGGTGCGGCCAGAGTGCTGAAGTTTGGAACAAATCTTCTGTAGAACCCTGCTAACCCATGAAAGCTCCGAACTTCTCCAATACTCTTAGGTGTAGGCCATTCTTTGATTGCTTTAACCTTCTCTTCATCAACTTTAACTCCTTCTGCACTAACAACAAAGCCTAGAAAAACAACCTCAGTAGTACAGAATGAACATT
Source organism: Iljinskaea planisiliqua (assembly GCA_900108845.1). Lineage (NCBI taxonomy): Eukaryota > Viridiplantae > Streptophyta > Magnoliopsida > Brassicales > Brassicaceae > Iljinskaea > Iljinskaea planisiliqua. The sequence goes on from FNXX01000021.1 coordinate 535,247, forward strand.
TAGAGAAGTTAGCAAAGAGAGATTGAGAACGAAGAACCTCCAGAACTTGGCGGATATGTTCCAGGTGTTCTCTCAAACCTTTGCTGTAGATGAGAATGTCATCAAAGTAGACTACCACAAAAACTCCAATGAATGGTCTCAAGGCATGATTCATGAGGCGCATGAAGGTACTGGGAGCATTGGTGAGACCAAATGGCATGACTAGCCATTCATACAAGCCTTGTTTGGTCTTGAAAGCAGTCTTCCACTCATCCCCTTCCTTCATTCTGATCTGGTGGTAACCACTCTTCAAATCGATTTTAGAGAAGATTGTGGAACCACATAACTCATCTAGCATGTCATCAAGCCTTGGAATAGGATGTCTGTACTTCACTGTGATATTGTTGATAGCTCTGCAGTCTACACACATCCTCCATGTTCCATCTTTCTTAGGAACCAATAGAACTGGTACTGCACAAGGGCTGAGACTCTCTCTGATGTGGCCTTTGTTCATCAACTCTTCCACTTGCTTCTGAAGTTCCTTGGTCTCCACAGGGTTGGTTCTGTAAGCTGGTCTGTTTGGTAGCACTGACCCTGGTACTAGATCAATTTGGTGCTCAATCCCACGGACTGGAGGTAAGCCTGGAGGTATCTCCTCAGGAAAAACATCCTTGTACTCCTCAATGATCTCTACCATCTCTTGTGGCAGTTCCTTTATGGGTTTGGTGCTAGCAAGTGTCTCCTTGTAGACAAACATGAAGGTTGTCATCTCTGGATCAAAGAGTTTGTTGAACTCACTGTGATTGATATACAAGTTGTTTGAGACCCTTTCCTTATCCTTGCGGTTCATGTGAAGCTGATCTTTGTAGATTTCGCTGGGTGATAAGGGTAGGAGAGTGACCTTGCGCCTTTAAGTTCAAAAGACTGCTTGTTGGTGTAGCCATCATGAAGAACTCTTCTGTCAAACTGCCATGGCCGGCCCAACAACAGGTGGCTGGACTTCATTGGGATCACATCACAGAGTAGCTCATCCTCATACTTACCAATGGCTAGCTTGACAAGTACTTGCTGAGAGACAGTTAAGGCTCCTTTGTTGTCCAACCATTGAAGCTGATAAGGTCTTGGGTGTGAAGTGGTTTTAAGGTTGAGTTTCTTCACCATCTCTTCACTTGCGGCATTGGTGCAGCTTCCTCCATCTACAATCAGTGTGCAAACCTTATCCTGGACCACACATCTAGTGTGAAAGAGATTCTCACGCTGGCCTCTATCATCTGGATGGATCTGAACACTCAAGGTTCTGCGTGCCACTAACATCTCCCCAACTGCTGCTGGCTCTTCTTCTTCTTCTGTGCCAGCATCGGTTTCACTCTCTGAACTGTCTTGAGGTACTATCTCTCCTCCTTCTTGTAACAGGAACATCTTCTTGTTAGGACAGTCTCTGGAGTAATGCCCCATGCCTTGGCATTTAAAGCATCTGATGTTGCTTGTAGAAGTCCCACTCCTTGGTTTAAACTCGATCTTAACCTCTTCCTTGACTGTGGTAGAAGATGGTTTGTGATCCTTGGTGTAAGCTGGTTTAATGAGCTCCTTAGGCTTTGGAATGTTAGAGGAGAAGTTTGATCTGCCCATTCTCCTCTTGATCTGTGATTCAATCAATTCGGCCTTATGCACCATCTCTTGTACATCTTCATAGTTTTGTAACTCCACTTTGTCCTGAATCTCTCTGTTAAGTCCCCCAAGGAACCTATACATCACCATGTCTTCTCCTTCTCTCAGATCAGCTCTGATCAGTAAGGTCTCCAACTCTTGGTAATAGTCCCGAACTGACTTAGTTCCTTGTATAAGGCGTCGGAGTTTGTTGAGGATCTCCCTCTGGTAGTGTGCAGGCACGAACTTCTTTCTCATTTGCGTGACCAGTTGCTCCCAGGTGGTGATAGGAAGCTCTCTGTGTCGTTCCCTGGTGATTCCCAATTGCTCCCACCACAAAAGTGCATAACCATTGAATTCTGATACAGCTATCTTCACCTTGTTAAGCTCATAGGTTCCCTGTACCAAGAAGTTTGATTCCATCTTCCTCTCCCAATCCAGGTAAGCTTCTGGATCATTGGTACCGTGGAAAGAAGGGAACTGAATCTTAATGTGCCTCAGCTGCTGTCCTAGAGGATCATAGTCTCTGCCGTGGCCTCTGTTTCGCTCCCTCCTTATGGTGTGAAGGCTGTCATCTGACCTCTCTTCTTCTTCTGAGTACTCAGGTTCTGTCTCTAGTTGGACTCGGTGTCGTGGTGTTCTGTTTGGTCTGCGACTTCCTCTCCCCGTGCCCTGAGTATTTCTGGTCTGATGGGTGCTGGGTTCCCTACCTCCTGGAGGTGGTCGGACTGTGTTGCCTCTAGGTTGCTTAGAAGAGGTTCCCACATGTGCTTTCCCCTTGGCAAGGCGGATTGCTTCTCTAGGGCTTGGTGGTTCTGTTGAGGCAGTCTCTGCTGTGCTATGCTCCTTCAACAGATCCTTGAATCGCACCTCAAACTTGTTGTTGAGTTGTTCTATCTGTTGCATAAGTTGAGTAGCCACAGATTGATTTGCCTCTCTGATCTGTTGAGCCATGGTTTGATTCAGAGCTTCCATAGCTTCTGCTGAAAGCTCCATGGTACCTGAAACAATCAAAACAGCTCACAGTAAAAAGGTTCTAAAAACAATACTTCTATATACCTAAAACCTTTAAAACTTGATGCATAAAAGAAATGATATCACAAAAGAGAAAGAGGGGGTGTTAGGGTTTGCTCAGCCTTTGGTTCAGAGTTGGCTCTGATACCACCTGATATGAACTCCCTTGATCACTCTAAAGGAAAGGCTGACGTCCTGTGAATGATGGATGATGAGATTGAGCACGAATTTGGTGATGAGGGGGGGGGATTCCGTGGGTTTTATGGATTGAGGGTGCTGGGTTCCCTACCTCCTGGAGGTGGTCGGACTGTGTTGCCTCTAGGTTGCTTAGAAGAGGTTCCCACATGTGCTTTCCCCTTGGCAAGGCGGATTGCTTCTCTAGGGCTTGGTGGTTCTGTTGAGGTAGTCTCTGCTGTGCTATGCTCCTTCAACAGATCCTTGAATCGCACCTCAAACTTGTTGTTGAGTTGTTCTATCTGTTGCATAAGTTGAGTAGCCACAGATTGATTTGCCTCTCTGATCTGTTGAGCCATGGTTTGATTCAGAGCTTCCATAGCTTCTGCTGAAAGCTCCATGGTACCTGAAACAATCAAAACAGCTCACAGTAAAAAGGTTCTAAAAACAATACTTCTATATACCTAAAACCTTTAAAACTTGATGCATAAAAGAAATGATATCACAAAAGAGAAAGAGGGGGTGTTAGGGTTTGCTCAGCCTTTGGTTCAGAGTTGGCTCTGATACCACCTGATATGAACTCCCTTGATCACTCTAAAGGAAAGGCTGATGTCCTGTGAATGATGGATGATGAGATTGAGCACGAATTTGGTGATGAGGGGGGGGGGATTCCGTGGGTTTTATGGATTGAGGGTGAAGATTAGGATTAAATACAATGGTTTTATGGATTGAATTCAGATGATTAGATGATTAGAACAGATAGAAGAGTTTCAAGGTCACTAGGTGTAATGAAACTCGGATTTCATGAACTCATTCAAGGAATCAATGGTGAGAGAAGAGATGCAATCTATTGCTTTTCATTGATGTTCTTCGCTGATCTTACATTGGAGGCTAATTACAGCTTAAATACAACTCTCAGATGACCTAAAACTAAACAACATGCTGTTTTAAAAAAATCAGGAAACAGCATGGTGTTTTAAAAGTTTAAAACAACAAGCATTCTAAACACAAATTAAAAGAAACAACAAGGTGTCCCAACCCACAGGTTCCTAATTGGTGCACCTTTTAAATCTAAGTATAAGCCATTGTGACTTGTACATTATTACCCAAAGGTAATGACTCCTAAGCAACTCAACATAGTGACTCATCTGCCTCATTAAAAACCATGCTGAGAAAACCCAGTGGGACAAAACTCATCATGGGAAAAAGAGTACAGACTCATCACCTTAAGTTACTTAGTTATCATTACTAGGTGGAGTCTTCTGGCTGAAGATATTGAACACTTGGATAGTAGGTAGGGTAAGTAATCCTTCAGCTAGAAGGGAATGAACTTCCTTAGCTAGTTCTTTAGCTCTGGATCGTGTGACTCTTCCTACTATCTCTGGCTCTTCCTTTGGCTCCTTAGATGTTGTGCTATCCATGATTACATCAGTACCAAGCCATAGTGACTTGTACATTATTACCCACTGGCAATGACTCCTAAGGAACTCGACGTAGTGAATCATCTGTCTCGTTAAAAACCATGTTGAGAAAACCCAATGGGACAAAACTCATCATGAGAAAAAGAGTACAGACTCCTCACCTAAGTTACTTAGTTATCATTACCGGGTGAAGTCTTCTGGATGAAGATGTTAAAGACTTGAATAGCTGGTAAGTTAAGTGATCCTTCTGCTATGAGTGAATGAGCTTCCTTAGCCAGCTCCCTAGCTCTGGAACGAGTGATCCTTCCTGCTATCTCTGGTTCATCCCCTGGCTCCTTAGATGCCGTGCTATCCTCGATCATATCATCCTCTCCCTCTTGAAAAGGATTTGTCCTCAAATCTGTATCTGCAACATAAGGGAGCAAGTCAGAAACATTGAATGATGTAGAGATATTATACTTACCTTGGAGATCAATCTGGTATGCATTGTTATTGATTCTCTTGACGACTTCAAATGGTCCATCCACTCGCGGCATAAGCTTGCTTTCCCTCTCCTCTGGAAATCAGTCCTTCCTCAAATAAATCCACACAAAGTCTCCTTCTTCGAAGATTAACTCCTTTCTGCCCTTGTTTGCGTGCTTCTTATACTGCTTAGTCTTCTTCTCTATGTTCTCCTTAGCTTTAGCGTGTATCTTCCTCACCTGTTCAGCTTTTTCTTTTCCATCTAAACTACATTTCACATTTAAAGGCAAAGGGATCAAGTCTAGAGGTGATTGTGGGTTAAAGCCATAAACAATTTCAAAAGGAGAAAAGAGAGATGCAGAATGCTTAGCGTGATTGTAAGCGAATTCCACGTGTGGTAGGCATTCTTCCCATGACTTGATGTTGCTTATTACCAAGGTTCTGAGGAGCGTAGACAATGTCCTGTTCACCACCTCTGTTTGTCCATCAGTCTGAGGATGACATGTAGTTGAAAATGCAAGTTTGTTCCTAGTTTAGCCCATAATGTTCTTCAGAAGTGTCCTAGAAACTTTGTATCCCTGTCTGAAACTATCTCTTGAGGCATTCCATGCAGACGAACTATTTCCCTGAAAAACAAGTTAGCTACACAGACAGCATCATCTGTCTTATGACTAGCAATGAAGTGTGCCATCTTGCTGAACCTGTCAACAACTACAAAAATCGAATCTCTACCATTTCTGGTTCGAGGTAAGCCAAGCACAAAATCCATAGAAATATGAGTCCAAGGTTGAGAAGGAATAGGAAGAGGGGTATACAAACCGTGAGGCTGCACCTTGCTCCTTGCCATTTTGCAAACAACACACCTAGAACAAACCCTCTCAACGTCGGTCTTTTTCCCATGATGAGTTTTGTCCCACTGGGTTTTCTCAGCATGGTTTTTAATGAGGCAGATGAGTCACTATGTTGAGTTGCTTAGGAGTCATTACCTTTGGGTAATAATGTACAAGTCACTATGGCTTGTACTTAGTGATTTTAAAGGTGCACCAATTAGGAACCTGTGGGTTGGGACACCTTGTTGTTTCTTTTAATTTGTGTTTAGAATGCTTGTTGTTTTAAATTTTTAAAATACAATGCTGTTTACTGATTGTTTTAAAACAGCATGTTGTTTAGTTTTAGGTTATCTGAGAGTTGTATTTAAGCTGTAATCAGCCCCCCCATGAGAGGTTAGCGAAGAACATTAATGAAAAGCAATAGATTGCACCTCTTCTCTCACCTTTGATTCCTTGAATGTTCTTGAAATCCGAGTTTCATTACACCTAGTGACCTTGAAACTCTTCTATCTGTTCTAATCATCTAATCATCTGAATTCAATCCATAAAACCATTGTAATCAATCCTAATCTTCAACCTCAATCCATAAAACTCACGGAATCCCCCCCCCCTCATCACCAAATTCGTGCACAATCTCATCATCCATCATTCACAGGACGTCAGCCTTTCCTTTAGAGTGATCAAGGGAGTTTATATCAGGTGGTATCAGAGCCAACTCTGAACCAAAGGCTGAGCAAATCCTAGAAAACCCCCTCTTTTCCTTTTGTGTTTTCATTCCTTTTATGCAACTAATTTTTAAAAGTTTTAGGTATACAGAAGTTTGTTTTTAGGACCTTTTACTGTGAGCTGTTTTGATTGTTTCAGGTACCATGGAGCTTTCAGCAGAAGCTATGGAAGCTCTGAATCAAACCATGGCTCAGCAGATCAGAGAGGCAAATCAATCTGTGGCCACTCAACTTATGCAACAGATAGAGCAGCTCAACAACAAATTTGAGGTCCGCTTCAAGGATTTGTTGAAGGAGCATAGCACAGCAGAGACTGCCTCTTCAGAACCACCCAGCCCTAGAGAGGCTATGCGCCGTGCCAAGGGGAAAGCTCATGTGGGATCCTCTTCCAGACAACCTGGGGGCAACACAGTCCGACCACCTACAGGAGGTAGGGAACCCAGCACCCATCAGACCAGAAATACTCAGGGCACAGGGAGAGGAAGTCGCAGACCAAACAGAACACCACGACACCGAGTCCAACTAGAGACAGAACCTGAATACTCAGAAGAAGAAGAGAGGTCAGATGACAGCCTTCACACCATAAGGAGGGACCGAAACCGAGACCACGGCAGAGACTATGATCCCTTAGGACAACAGCTGAGGCACATTAAGATTCAGTTCCCTTCGTTCCACGGCACCAATGATCCAGAAGCTTACCTAGATTGGGAGAGGAAGATGGAATCAAACTTCTTGGTACAAGGAACCTATGAGCTCAACAAGGTGAAGATAGTTGTATCAGAATTCAATGGCTATGCACTTTTGTGGTGGGAGCAGTTGGGAATCACCAGAGATCGACACAGAGAGCTTCCTATCACCACCTGGGAGCAACTGGTCACGCAAATGAGAAAGAAGTTCGTGCCTGCACACTACCAGAGGGAGATCCTCAACAAACTCCGACACCTTATACAAGGAACTAAGTCAGTTCGAGACTATTACCAAGAGTTGGAGACCCTACTGATCAGAGCTGATCTAAGAGAAGGTGAAGACATGGTGATGTCTAGGTTCCTTGGGGGACTTAACAGAGAGATTTAGGACAAAGTGGAGTTACAAAACTATGAAGATGTACAAGAGATGGTGCATAAGGCCGAATTGATTGAATCACAGATCAAGAGGAGAATGGGCAGATCAAACTTCTCCTCTAACATTCCAAAGCCTAAGGAGCTCATTAAACCTGCTTACACCAAGGATCACTGATGTGATCCTGAACAGCACCAAGAACATGGAGCTTGTACCTGAGGATGAGCTTGTAGCTGAGGAAGCTTTAGTTGCACCAGAAGAAATTAAAACTCATTTTAAGGCCAAGAAGCTCAAAGAAGCCAATGGAGGATTACTTCAACAAATCAAGTCATGGATCAGTCAGAGACAAATCAAACCACATTGGTTTTGATTCAGGCCCAAAGAGATCACTAATTGGGTATGTGAATCAATTGTACTCTTTTTCTCTTCTCCAAGTTTTGTCCCACTGGGTTTTCTTGGAAAGGTTTTTAATGAGGCAATTGGTCCACATTGTTATTGACCCATTAGTTGATTCTCTTCAAGCCCAAGAAGCCCAAAATATAGAAGAATTTCGTCCAAGACCTTTGCATGAAGAGGAAATTCGAATTTGAACTTTAATTAAGTGTTTTGTTTAGTTCCAAGGTCATTTAATGCTTGCTGTTCATGCAAGCCTTGTTTGACCTTTACTTAAACCTCATGTACTCCTATTTTCGAAACTATCTATCTTCTTTTATCAAAAACCTTTTGAATTTAGATCACTGTTTATTGGTGTGTCATATCCAGTAAACAAACCCGAATTCTTGTGTGTCATATCAAGAATTCAACCTGGTTTGCTTGAGGAAATTCCGCAGCCTCTTAGCAAAGCCATTCAATCCATCTCATATTTCATTCTTTACAGTTCTGTTCCATCCGTTCCAGAATCTTTTCAACTTCAGACTGGGTGATTCAAGGGAGTTTATATTAAGTGGTATCAGAGCAAACCAGCCTGCAAGTTAAGTTTTCTTTCTATTTTTTTCTTTGTGTCTGTTTATCTTCTCATGCACAGATCTGCTTGTTTTGAAACCAGGAAGTGTAGATCTGTTAGCTATGACTTCTTTAAAACATATTAGGCCTATAGATCTGTTAGTTTCGAACCCTAGGAGCTACAGATTTGTGTTCTGCAATTTTAGGCTAGAATATGACTATTCATCTTTCAGATCCAGAATTGTGTTAATCTGCAGAAAATGTGTTTAAGCACATGTTTGGTCTAGTTTAATTTCTTTCTTTTAAGAAGTTGTTTCTTTAGAACTCTTTACTGGCGGATTTGTGTTTTCTGTTTCAGAGAACATGTCTGGAACAGAGGATGAGGAAGAATCCAGCAACAACAGAAACAACAAACTGCTGATTGAGGCTATGACAAAGATAATGGATGAAAGAATTGATGTCTTTCGACAAGAGTTTCAACAGAACTCAAACCAGAAGCATAGAAAAACTCGGCAAAGAAAGGAACAAGAAAGATCACCAAAGGACAGAGAGCAACCGAAGCAATCCAGTGCTCAAACTGATGAGAAGAAATACACTCAACCTGAGCTTAGTTCACCTCTACTTGAACCACAAAGGATGAATACTCAAGGTTCAGAAACTGGAAAAGAACAACTGGATAAGGATCTGGACATACAAAAGAAGCTTGTTGAGCAAGAAGAAGAGCCAAGCTTGATTACAGATCAGAGGCAAATCTCAAACCTTCCTCTTGAGGCAAGATCAGGTGGTGCACGTGGTTTAGATGCAGCACAAGACCTTCTGCTTGGTACCAGAATAAGAGAAACTCATAACCTGATTCCATATTGGCAAAACTTCATAACAGGTCATAGTTTCAAGTACTCTGTTTCTAAATTTCCTCTTTCAAGTATAATGCACTTGTTCTGTCCAATGAGTGCTCAGAAAGAAACAGGAGCCATGGAGAAGCAATGGTGCCTGATAGAAGTAACACCAGATTTGCAATGGGCTCAATCTGTTCGTAGTGAACCCAAGCAAGGAACCAAGAGTAGAATTGGAGACATCATTAGAGGAAATGCAGAACTGAATGATAGTCAGGGAGAAGAACCCACATGTTATATCAAGGAGAACCCACCAGATATATGCCAACGAACTCAAAAGCAACAAACTCGAGGTACCTATCTAGACTCCCAAAAACGAATGAAGCCTAATTTGCCTTCTGTTGGTACAGGATCAACTGTTTTAAAGACAGGCTTTATGAAACAAGAGAGTATAATGCTGTTACCAACCCAAGAAACTACCAAACTCAAGAACCTGAGATCAGGAGGTCCACAATGGAATATTGTAAGAAGAGTGGGGATGTATTCAAGTCATCTTCAATGTTCAAGGATGAACCACCAGATGCATTACTGATGCTCAAATCAAAAAACAATTCCCAACAAGGTAAGCCCTTCAACCAACCACTAGAATCTTGGTACACTTTTTCTTGTTTTGATGCAGGACAAGGGAAACACAAAGAAGATGGAAAACTAGAACAACATCAGACCAGAAAAGTTCTCACTGATCAAGAACAAGGTTTATGCCATGGATGGATAAAACCAATCCTAATACGAGCCAGAGACATAGAACTTGAACATGCCAAGGTAAGTATCTATGTTTTCAAGGATCCTTTTGTTTCTAATCACACAGATATGATTTGCTTGTCTTTGTCAAAAGAGCCAAATGCAGGTTTTAGAACAGCCTTGAAGCGCACAAGAAGAACCCGAAAGAGAGAAGAAGACAAAAGGTTCAAGCCACCTGATTTGGACCAGGAAAAACACCAAGAAGTCAACTTTTTCATACTGATCAAAGAAGCACCACCAGACATAACATACACACCAAAGCCGAGCCTAAACAGATTTGGAGGTAATTCCTTAGTCCTACATGATTCCGCGAGTGCTAACTTGTTCAATGTCCATGTAGATGAATCAGATTTGAGGACAAATCATTTTCAAGTGAAGGGGGATGATGTGATCCTAAACAACACCAAGAACATGGAGCTTGTACCTGAGGATGAGCTTGTAGCTGAGGAAGCTTTAGTTGCACCAGAAGAAATTAAAACTCATTTTAAGGCCAAGAAGCTCAAAGAAGCCAATGGAGGATTACTTCAACAAATCAAACCACATTGGTTTTGATTCAGGCCCAAAGAGATCACTAATTGGGTATGTGAATCAATTGTACTCTTTTTCTCTTCTCCAAGTTTTGTCCCACTGGGTTTTCTTGGAAAGGTTTTTAATGAGGCAATTGGTCCACATTGTTATTGACCCATTAGTTGATTCTCCTCAAGCCCAAGAAGCCCAAAATAAAGAAGAATTTCGTCCAAGACCTTTGCATGAAGAGGAAATTCGAATTTGAACTTTAATTAAGTGTTTTGTTTAGTTCCAAGGTCATTTAATGCTTGCTGTTCATGCAAGCCTTGTTTGACCTTTACTTAAACCTCATGTACTCCTATTTTCGAAACTATCTATCTTCTTTTATCAAAAACCTTTTGAATTTAGATCACTGTTTATTGGTGTGTCATATCCAGTAAAACAAACCCGAATTCTTGTGTGTCATATCAAGAATTCAACCTGGTTTGCTTGAGGAAATTCCGCAGCCTCTTAGCAAAGCCATTCAATCCATCTCATATTCCATTCTTCACAGTTCTGTTCCATCCGTTCCAGAATCTTTTCAACTTCAGACTGGGTGATTCAAGGGAGTTTATATTAATCACAAACCATCTTCAACTACAGTCAAGGAAGAGGTCAAGATCGAGTTTAAACCAAGGAGTGGGACTTCTACTAACAACATCAGATGCTTTAAATGCCAAGGCATGGGGCATTACTCCAGAGACTGTCCCAACAAGAAGATGTTCCTGTTACAAGAAGGAGGAGAGATAGTACCTCAAGATAGTTCAGAGAGTGAAACCGATGTTGGTACAGAAGAAGAAGAAGAACCAGCAGCAGTTGGGGAGATGTTAGTGGCACGCAGAACATTGAGTGTTCAGCTCCATCCAGATGATAGAGGCCAGCGTGAGAATCTCTTCCACACCAGATGTGTGATCCAGGATAAGGTTTGCACACTGATTGTAGATGGAGGTAGTTGCACCAATGCAGCAAGTGAAGAGATGGTGAAGAAACTCAACCTTAAAACCACTTCACATCCAAGACCTTACCAGCTACAATGGTTAGACAACAAAGGGGCCTTAACTGTTTCTCAGCAGGTACTTGTCAAGCTAGCCATTGGTAAGGATGAGGATGAGCTACTCTGTGATGTGATTCCAATGAAGTCTAGTCACTTGTTGTTGGGCTGGCCATGGCAGTTTGACAGAAGAGTTCTTCATGATGGCTACACCAACAAGCAGTCCTTTGAGTTTAAAGGGCGTAAGGTCACTCTCCTACCCTTATCACCCAGCGAAATCTACAAAGACCAGCTCCACATGAACCGCAAGGATAAGGAAAGGGTCTCAAACAGCTTGTACATCAACCACAGTGAGTTCAACAAACTCTTTGATCCTGAGATGACAACCTTCATGTTTGTCTACAAGGAGACACTTGCTAGCACCAAACCTTTAAAGGAACTTCCACAAGAGATGATAGAAATCATTGAGGAGTACAAGGATGTCTTTCCAGAAGAGATACCTCCAGGCCTACCTCCAATTCGTGGGATTGAGCATCAAATTGATCTAGTACCAGGGTCAGTGCTACCAAACAGACCAGCTTACAGAACCAACCCTGTGGAGACCAAGGAACTTCAGAAGCAAGTGGAAGAGTTGATGAATAAAGGCCACATCAGAGAAAGTCTCAGTCCTTGTGCAGTACCAGTTCTATTGGTTCCTAAGAAAGATGGAACATGGAGGATGTGTGTAGACTGCAGAGCTATCAACAATATCACAGTGAAGTACAGACACCCTATTCCAAGGCTTGATGATATGCTAGATGAGTTATGTGGTTCCACAATCTTCTCTAAAATCGATTTGAAGAGTGGTTACCACCAGATCAGAATGAAGGAAGGGGATGAGTGGAAGACTGCTTTCAAGACCAAGCAAGGCTTGTATGAGTGGCTAGTCATGCCATTTGGTCTCACCAATGCACCCAGCACCTTCATGCGCCTCATGAATCATGCCTTGAGACCATTCATTGGAGTTTTTGTGGTTGTCTACTTTGATGACATTCTCATCTACAGCAAAGGTTTGAGAGAACATCTGGAGCATATCCGCCAAGTTCTGGAGGTTCTTCGTTCTCAATCTCTCTTTGCTAACTTCTCTAAATGTTCATTCTGTACTACTGAGGTTGTCTTTCTAGGCTTTGTTGTTAGTGCAGAAGGAGTTAAGGTTGATGAAGAGAAGGTTAAAGCAATCAAAGAATGGCCTACACCTAAGAGTATTGGAGAAGTTCGGAGCTTTCATGGGTTAGCAGGGTCCTACAGAAGATTTGTTCCAAACTTCAGCACTCTGGCCGCACCATTAACTGAAGTCATCAAGAAAGAAGTCGGGTTCAGATGGGAGGACGCCCAAGAACAGGCTTTTAAAGCCCTTAAAGAGAAGCTTATCCATGCTCCCCTTTTAGTTCTTCCTGATTTTCTTAAAACATTTGAAATTGAATGTGATGCTTCAGGAGTTGGTATTGGTGCTGTGTTGATGCAGGATAGAAAACCAGTGGCATACTTTAGTGAGAAGTTAGGAGGAGCAACAGCAAACTACCCAACCTATGACAAAAAACTATATGCCTTGGTTAGAGCTCTCCAAATGTGGCAGCACTACTTGTGGCCCAAGGAATTTGTCATTCACACAGATCATGAGTCTTTAAAACACCTTAAAGGACAACAGAAGCTTAATAAAAGACATGCCAGATGGATGGAGTTTATAGAGACCTTCCCATACATTATCAAATACAAGAAAGGTAAGGATAATGTAGTTAAAGATGCATTATCCAGAAGGTACACACTTGTATCTACCTTGACTTCAAAGTTAGATGGGTTAGATCACATAATAGATCTGTATGAAACTGACATTGATTTTGCTGAGAGCTATGGCAAGTGCCATAAGTTTGCGTTTGAAAAATATCATAGACAGGAAGGGTATCTATTCTATAACAACCGCCTGTGCATACCACGGAGCTCCATCAGAGAACTGTTAGTAAGAGAAGCTCATGGAGGTGGACTAGCTGGACACTTTGGAGTTGCAAAGACATTACTTGGATTGCAAGACCACTTCTATTGGCCTAACATGAAGACCGATGTGGAGAGGGTCTGTTCTAGATGTGCAGTCTGTAAAATGGCAAAGAGTAAGGTGCAACCTCACGGTTTGTACACCCCTCTCCCTATCCCTTCTCAACCTTGGACTCATATCTCTATAGATTTTGTGCTTGGCTTACCCCGAACTAGGAATGGTAGAGATTCTATCTTTGTAGTTGTTGACAGGTTCAGCAAGATGGCACACTTCATTGCCAGTCACAAGACAGATGATGCTGTCTGTGTAGCTAACTTGTTTTTCAGGGAAGTAGTAAGATTGCATGGAATGCCTCAAGAGATAGTTTCAGACAGGGACACTAAATTCCTAGGACATTTTTGGAGAACCTTATGGGCTAAACTAGGAACAAAGCTTGCATTCTCTACTACATGTCACCCCCAAACTGATGGACAGACAGAGGTGGTGAACAGAACATTGTCTACACTCCTCAGAACTTTGGTTAAAAGCAACATCAAGTCATGGGAAGAGTGCCTACCCCACGTGGAGTTTGCTTACAACCATGCTAAGCACTCTGCTTCTCTCTTTTCCCCTTTTGAAATTGTATATGGTTTTAATCCACAATCACCTCTAGACTTGATCCCTTTGCCTTTAAGTGTGAAAAGCAGTTTAGATGGAAAGGAAAAAGCTGAACAGGTGCGGAAGATACATGCTAAGGCCAAGGAGAACATAGAGAAGAAGACTAAACAGTATGAGAAGCACGCAAACAAGGGCAGAAAGGAGTTGATCTTCGAAGAAGGAGACATGGTGTGGATTCATTTGAGGAAAGACAGGTTTCCAGAGGAGAGGAAAAGCAAGCTCATGCCACGAATGGATGGACCATTTGAAGTTGTCAAGAGAATCAACAACAATGCCTACCAGATTGATCTTCAAGGTAAGTATAACATCTCTACAACATTCAATGTTTCTGACTTGCTCCCTTATGTTGCAGATACAGATTTGAGGACAAATCCTTTTCAAGAGGGAGAGGATGATGTAATCATGGATAGCACAACATCTAAGGAGCCAAAGGAAGAGCCAGAGATAGTAGGAAGAGTCACACGATCCAGAGCTAAGGAACTGGCTAAGGAAGCTCATTCCCTTCTAGCTGAAGGATTACTTACCCTACCCACTATCCAAGTGTTCAACATCTTCAGCCAGAAGACTCCACCCAGTAATGATAACTAAGTAACTTAAGGTGATGAGTCTGTACTCTTTTTCCCATGATGAGTTTTGTCCCACTGGGTTTTCTCAGCATGGTTTTTAATGAGGCAGATGAGTCACTATGTTGAGTTGCTTAGGAGTCATTACCTTTGGGTAATAATGTACAAGTCACTATGGCTTGTACTTAGTGATTTTAAAGGTGCACCAATTAGGAACCTGTGGGTTGAGACACCTTGTTGTTTCTTTTAATTTGTGTTTAGAATGCTTGTTGTTTTAAATTTTTAAAACACCATGCTGTTTACTGATTGTTTTAAAACAGCATGTTGTTTAGTTTTAGGTTATCTGAGAGTTGTATTTAAGCTGTAATCAGCCCCCCCCCCCCCCCCATGAGAGGTTAGCGAAGAACATTAATGAAAAGCAATAGATTGCACCTCTTCTCTCACCTTTGATTCCTTGAATGAGTTCTTGAAATCCGAGTTTCATTACACCTAGTGACCTTGAAACTCTTCTATCTGTTCTAATCATCTGAATTCAATCCATAAAACCATTGTAATCAATCCTAATCTTCAACCTCAATCCATAAAACTCACGGAATCCCCCCCCCCTCATCACCAAATTCGTGCACAATCTCATCATCCATCATTCACAGGACGTCAGCCTTTCCTTTAGAGTGATCAAGGGAGTTCATATCAATTATCCTTACCTTTCTTGTACTTAATGATGTATGGGAAGGTCTCTATGAAATCCATCCATCTGGCGTGGCTTTTATTGAGCTTCTGTTGTCCTTTAAGGTGCTTTAGAGACTCATGATCCGTGTGAATGACGAATTCCTTGGGCCACAAGTAATGCTGTCACATTTCAAGAGCTCGAACCAATGCATATAGTTGCTTGTCATAAGTTGGGTAATTGGCAGTTGACCCTCCTAGCTTCTCATCAACCTTAACTCCTTCTGCACTAACAACAAAGCCTAGAAAGACAACCTCAGTAGTACAGAATGAACATTTAGAGAAGTTAGCAAAGAGAGATTGAGAACGAAGAACCTCCAGAACTTGGCGGATATGCTCCAGATGTTCTCTCAAACCTTTGCTGTAGATGAGAATGTCATCAAAGTAGACAACCACAAAAACTCCAATGAATGGTCTCAAGGCATGATTCATGAGGCGCATGAAGGTGCTGGGAGCATTGGTGAGACCAAATGGCATTAATAACCACTCATACAATCCTTGCTTGGTCTTGAAAGCAGTCTTCCACTCATCCCCTTCCTTCATTCTGATCTGGTGGTAACCACTCTTCAAATTGATTTTGGAGAAGATTGTTGACCCAGATAACTCATCTAGCATATCATCAAGCCTTGGAATAGGGTGTCTGTACTTCACTGTGATGTTGTTGATAGCTCTGCAGTCTACACACATCCTCCATGTTCCATCTTTCTTAGGAACCAACAGAACTGGTACTGCGCATGGACTGAGACTTTCTCTGATATGACCTTTACTCATCAGCTCTTCTACTTGCTTCTGAAGTTCTGTGGTCTCCACAGGATTGGTTCTGTAAGCTGGTCTGTTTGGTAGCACTGATCCTGGTACTAGATCGATTTGATGCTCAATACCGCGAATTGGAGGCAGGCCTGGAGGTATCTCTTCTGGAAAGACATCTTTGTACTCCTCAATGATCTCTATCATCTCATGTGGAAGTTCCTCTAAAGGTTTGGTACTGGTAAGCGTTTCCTTGTATACAAACATGAAGGTTGTCATCTCTGGATCAAAGAGCTTGTTGAACTCACTGTGGTTGATGTATAAGCTGTTGGAGACTCTTTCCTTATCCTTGCGGTTCATGTGAAGCTGGTCCTTGTAGATTTCGCTGGGTGAAAGTGGTAGAAGAGTGACCTTGCGTCCTTTAAACTCAAAGGTCTGCTTGTTGGTGTAGCCATCATGAAGAACTCTTCTGTCAAACTGCCATGGTCTGCCCAATAACACGTGACTAGACTTCATAGGAACCACATCACAGAGTAGCTCATCCTCATACTTCCCAATAGCTAACTTGACAAGTACTTGCTGAGAAACGGTTAAGGCTCCTTTGTTATCCAACCACTGTAGCTGATATGGTCTAGGATGTGAAGTGGTTTTGAGATTAAGCTTCTTTACCATCTCTTCACTGGCAGCATTTGTGCAGCTACCTCCATCTACAATCAGTGTGCAAACCTTGTCCTGAACTACACATTTGGTGTGGAAGAGATTCTCACGCTGACCTCTATCATCTGGGTGAATCTGAACACTCAAAGTCCTACGTGCTACTAACATCTCCCCAACTGCTGCCGGTTCTTCTTCTTCTTCTGTGCCAACATCTGTTTCACTTTCTGAACTGTCTTGAGGCACAATCTCTACTCCTTCTTGTAGACACTATATCTGTATTTTGGAAACCATTGAATGAATAAGAAGTGAAGTTTGATCATTGCGATTGTCTTGGAGAGTGAATCTCTGTTGTTCTTTGTGAATAAACCCCTGTTGCTTGGTCAGTCATATCCAAACAACAACCCCTCTTCGGTCGTCTAAGTGAGTCATATCTTAGGACTGCTGAGGTTTGGAATATCAAGGGCCTTCCGCATCCCTTGTGCGACCTAACGATCCATTCCTTTGTTCTTGAGAGCTAGTAGCTCAATTGAGTTCAAAGTTTATCAAGACCAACTTCGAAGTGTAATTCCTTGGGAGAGTGATCCTCGTATCAAGTGGTATCGGAGCCCACTTTGAAGTTTGGTATCTATTTCGATCCATCTTTCACACCTTTTCATCTTCTTCAAATTAAAAAAAAAAAAAAGTTCATTTCTGTCTATCTGTTCTCTGGGTGAGCCGCCTGATATTCAAAAAAAAAAAAAAACAAAAGAAAAGTGTTTAAGGAACCAGGAGAAATCGGTTTCAAGGGTTGGTTAATCATCCAGAACCAAAAATCTTGCAATCTATCTATCTACCCCTTCATCTACTTTGGTTGTTTGGATAGACTCATTGGGTTTGACAGATTTGTTCTATTGGAACTCTTGAGATTTCACCGAGGGATAAACACTTGTGAGGAAGAGGGTTTTGATTAACTCGTTTGTTTAAGTGCTTGCAGGAAAACCCACAAGGGAGAACCGGCCGTTGAAGAGTTTGGACCGGCCGTTGGAGAGTTTCTGTTTCCTTAACTTGTTTGTTCTTGTTCGTAGGAAAAGATGTCTGATCGAAGCAATGATGAACGGGATAACTGTGAGTTTAGAGTGTGTGTTAAAGCAAAGGAACAGAAGTGAAATGAGATTGCGTGAGTTTGAGAGAGTTTGATGGATAAGTATAATGAAGAAAAGAGAACTTGTATTCCCTCAAACTTAATCTTTACAAACATATGCACATACTCTTTTATAGACAGACAAGATACAAAGAGGAAAGAGAAAGATAGGGACATAAGGAATGGGGACAGAGTCGCTTGGTGGATACGAGGAAGAGATAGTGACAGCACCTAACGTCAAAAGGAGCTTAACTCCACACGTGACACCTGCTTCCTTTTACACATGCGGTGTAACCACTTCTTGGTCAACTCTTCCAGATGCTTTCCACATTGTTTGACTTCTCCAATGGTAACAAGGTATGAGTGTGGGCCTTGACACCTTTGGTTACCAAAACTGTACGGATGGGCCTCACTTGTTGCGCATGGGCCTTGAGCTGCCATGACCAATACTTCCTTCTCTTCAATACTCCCCCTCAAGCTTAACCCTCAAGGGACTGAGCGGTTAAGCTTGAACAATGATCCTTCACCTCATTAAAAAACCTCTGTATAGCAAAACCACTTGGGAAAAAGCTTACAAAGGGAAAAAGAGTGTGAAGTCTCAGTATCTTGGGTTCTCATTGTCCGATTGCAGGAGATCAATGAGGCCGAGCTTCCCATAGATGAACTCGCAGTGTAAATCAGAGTATTCAAACGGAAGAGAAGAAGAATGAAATACAAGAGAGAGAGAAGAGACATAATGTGAAACATTAGTTTATTATTGTTACAAGAGTGGTTTGTTACATATGTGGCTCGTGTCCTTTTATAGACACAGCAATAAGAACGTTGGAGCAAACAAACAAAAGGGAGAGAGCGATATAAAACGAATCTTTGTTGGGTTAAAAGCTTGGAAAGTGACAGCTCCTAAAGGAAGGGAAAACCCGTGACTTCTCTAGCGTCCCTTTGGTCACTTGTTTAAATGATAATAGTAACTACTTTCTCCAGGCGTGTAATGCTCCTTCCTTGCTTGCATAAGTTGACTTTATTCTTCAAATACTTCCCGGTCTAAGACAATGCCGTGACATACAAGGAATGAGCGTCTTGTCTCACAAGTAACTGTGTACTCATGCTCTTCACTCTTCTTGTTCAACACTCCCCCTCAAGCTTAGCTCTAGGTGTAAGAATTGCGGAAGTAAACTAAGAGATTTGGTAGAGAATTAGTGAAGAACTAGAAGGAGAATTCATGGAGAATGAAGAGTAAAGAACACAAATGTTTATTACTTAGATAAGGATTGTTTGCATACATTGTTACATGTCTTTAAATAGACCAACAAGGAGATACAAATCGTATACAACAGCAAAAGGAAGTGAGAGTGACTTGTACGCAGATCCATATGCTGAAAGTGACATCTCTGCGCCTTGGTACACCCGTGACTCTTGCTCTCTCTAACGGTCATATACACACGTGATCTTTCTTCCCATTTAAGTGGAGTTAACCACTTTCCTTAGCTGTCTAGTTTAGGGAAACCTCACGTGTGCTAAAACCCCTTCTTGATATCTTCCTTCAACAGTTGTCACACAAGATGGCGTGTATCACACGGTCTGATGCCTTGGATCACACGTCATGCCTCCTTTTGCTGAATACACCATTCCTTGCTCTTCCTTTGGTCAATACTCCCCCTCAAGCTTAACATGGGAACCGCTAAGCTTGAAACCTCTTGAAGCAATACCTCATTAAAAACCTTGTCATAGAAAACCACTTGGGACAAAACTATGTCAAGGGAAAAAGAGTGTATTGTTCAAGAGTAGGAAGAGCCTTGATCAAGCGTGTGTGAGGTCCACCAGTCCGAGCTTGCTGTGGATATGAGAGCAAACCTTGAGGCTGGCGGATTTGGTGAAGATGTCTGCAAGTTGATCTTCACTCTTTGTGTAGCATGGCAATATGACTCCTTCTTCAATCTTCTCCCTCACCTTGTGACAATCAACTTCAATGTGTTTAGTTCTTTCATGAAAGACTGAGTTGCTTGCAATATGAATGGCAGCTTGATTATCACAGTGCATGGTAATGGGATCAGCTTGATCAATGTTGAGGTCTTTAAGGAGCGCTTTGAGCCAGGTCAATTCGTTGGTGAGCTTCCTCATAGCCCGGTATTCAGCCTCAGCCGTGGAGCAGGCTACCACCTTTTGCTTCTTTGTTTTCCAAGTGACTAAGTTTCCTCCAATGAAGGTGCAATAACCGGTAGTAGACTTCCTATCCACTCTGTCTCCAGCCCAATCAGCATCACAGTATCCTACAATCTCAGTGCTTTCATTCTTGCCCATCCATATGCCATGACCAAGAGTGCCATTGAGATATCTGAGGATCCTTTCCACCATACTCCAATGATATCTTGTTGGTGCCTTCATGTGCTGGCTAACCTGATTCACAGCAAAGCAAAGATCAGGCCTAGTAAGTGTTAAATAAATCATCTTACCTACTAGCTTGCGGTATGCTGCAACATCTTCAAAGAGTTCAACTTCTTTCTCCCCCTCTCGGTTGACCTTGTAACCATCCTCCAATAGTGTCTTAGCCGGCTTGGCGTCAATGGTTCCTGTCTCACGTAAAAGGTCAAGTGTGTACTTCCTTTGGGATAGAAAGAGACCCTCAGGAGAGCGGCATACTTCTATACCAAGGAAGTACTTGAGTTCTCCCAAATCTTTAATATCAAAGACTGTTTTTAGAAAGGATTTGGTGAGTTGGATACCTTCCTTGTTGTTCCCAGAGATGATAAGATCATCCACATAGATGAGAACAACAACTATACCTTGGTCATTTTGGAGTGTGAAGAGTGTATGATCAGACTCAGACCGCCTGAAGCCATAGTCCCGGAGAGTGTGACTGAGTTTGTGATACCAGGCCCTTGGGGATTGCTTTAAACCGTAGATGGCCTTCCTGAGCCTGAGGACATTCCCTGGACGCACGGTGTGTTCAAGACCTGGAGGGGGTGTCATATAAACTTCCTCCTCAAGCTCCCCTTGAAGAAATGCATTCTTCACATCCATTTGCCAAAGTTCCCAAGATAAGTTGACTGCAAGGGAGAGGACCACACGCACGGTTGGGAGCTTAGCCACTGGTGCAAATGTATCCCTATAGTCTGCTCCATATGTTTGGGTGAACCCTCTGGCTACTAGCCGTGCCTTGTATCTCTCAATATCCCCATTGCTTTTGTATTTGATGGTGAACACCCACTTAGAGCTGACTGCTTTCTTGCCGTGAGGAAGCTGAGCTTCATCCCATGTATGATTGCGGTTCATGGCATCCACCTCATCCCCCACAACATCACGCCATACCTTCTTCTCCTTGGCTTCTTCATAAGTAAGAGGAATCTGGTCCAGTTCAACCTTGCCAAGGAAGGCTAGATGGTCAGAGGGCAACCGAGCAAAGGAACATGTGGCTTGTATGGGATGAGCCACGGCTTGACTGTTGTAATAGACACGGGTGTTAACCCAGTTGGATGGGTCTTTGCGGATTCGAGTACTCCGGCGAAGAGCAGGAACTGGTGGTTCATGAGCTTGGTCCTCAGTACCAGCGGTGGGTGTGTTGTCTTGGTCGGAGGCTTCCACCGGTTCTGTTCCAGTCTGTGGGTCGACTTCTATCGGTTCTGTGTCAAGAGAAGACTCCTCTGGGTCACCTGGGTCGGCAAGATCATCTGAAGTAGTGGTGTGTGTCTCATTGACCGTCTCTTTTGTAGCTGGGACGGTACCAAGATGATTGAGTAAGAACCGCAGGCTAGTGGCACGATCAGACGGAGATTGAGCTAAGTTCTTCAGACTTTCCCAGTCTTTCACAGGATGATACTCCTGCTCCTCCAAGAACTTGACGTCCCGGGACACCAAGACCCGGTTGGTGGTAAGATCATAACACTTATATCCCTTTTGTGTGGAGGAATAACCAATGAACATGCACTTAGTACTCCTAGCGTCCAGTTTGTTTCTCAATTCTCCTGGAACTAAGACAAAGCACACACAACCAAAAACTCTTAGGTGACCAATGGAAGGTTTAGACTTGTTAAGTACCTCAAAGGGTGAGGAGTCATGCAAGACTTTGGTCGGTACTCTGTTGATGAGATAGCAGGCCGTCATGACTGCATCCCCCCAAAACCTCTTAGGCACATTAGTGTGAAACATCATTGACCTAGCCACTTCCATGAGATGTCTGTTATTCCTTTCAGCAACACCATTTTGTTGTGGTGTGTATGGGCAGCTGGTCTGATGGAGAATGCCATGCTTGTGAAGGTGATCCTTAAATCGTTGGCTGATAAACTCCCCTCCATTATCTGTTCTCAACACTTTAATCTTAGCTTTGAATTGGTTAGTCACATATGTTTGGAAGTTTAAAAATGCCTCAAACGTTTTATCTTTGGAAGGTAACAAAGTGATCCAAGTGTATTTAGACTTCTCATCTATAAAGGTCACAAAGTACTTATTATTGTCTCTAGATAAGCAGGGTGAGGTCCAAACATCTGAGTGAACTAAATCAAAGCAGTTCTCATAAATGGTACTAGACTTTGGGAAAACAGATTTGCAATGTTTGCCAAGAATACAAGCCTCACAATCAGAATGATCAAAGGAAATTTCAGGCAACAATAACTTAAGCACGTAAGTGTGGATGGCCAAGTCTAGCATGCCACATAGCATTTAGGGAAACAGAAAAACAAGAAACAGATTGCGGGTTGATAGGAGAAGTGTCTTCCAAGACATAAAGGTCATCCTTGGTCACTCCTTTTCCAAGTAATCTCATGGTCTCAATATCCTGAAAATGAACATCATTAGGACCAAATATAGCATAGCAATTTAAGTCTGAGGTAACCTTCCTAACTGATAGGAGATTAGACGTAAACTTGGGCATGTAAAGAGCCTTGGAGTTCTTGTCAAACAACTTAAGGGTACCAATACCATTCACGGGAACACTATCACCATTTGCTATAGTTACATTGCCTAAGGCTGGTTCGATGTTACTAAGGAGATCAGGATTACTTATCATATGGTGAGAAGCACCTGAATCAACAACCAAATTGTTACTAGACTGGAGGGTGAGAAACGTTTTACCAGATTCTTTAAGGGAGGCAATGGATTTGATGAGTGCCTCCAAGTCTGACTTTCTCACCACATCATCATGAGTTGACGCAGTCATTGCCTTCTCTGAGGCATTGTGTGACCCTGAAGCATTGGCAAGTTCACTGGGAGTGGAGATGTTGGCTCTAGGGTCCTTAAACCGTGGGTTGGACCTGAATGATGGTTGAGCTGTGGGACTAGGCCTCAGGTGCGGATGGAGAATCCAACATTGAGCTCTGTTATGCCCCTTCCTCTTGCAATGGTCGCATACCCCTGGTCTCCGGTCCTCCGGTGGCTTGTACACTCCTTTGTTTGCGGTTGGAAGTTCTCCTCTTCCATTGAACAATCCAAAGGAGCCTTGTTCCTTTTGGATCTGAGAACATACTTCATCTAGTGTTGGAAGTTTGTCTCCCCTCAGAATGTGTTTAATGAGGTCGTTGAACATTGGATTCAGTGTGAGCAGAAGACCAAACACTTTGTCTTGCTCACGCCTTTCACTTAGCACCAATGGGTCCAAAGTACTTGGTCTTAACATCTCCAGTTCGGACCAGAGAGCTCTGAACTTCCCAAGGTGCTTGGTGAACTCCAGATCCTCTTGACTGAGAGTGTTGATTGCCCTCTTCACTTCAAACACGTGGGTTAGGTTGGAGATATTCCCATACACATTCTTGAGTGTTTCCCACAGTACATGCGCCGTCTCACAGTGTGAGTAAGCTTCCAGTATTGATGCATCAAGAGAGGTCTGGAGCATGGATAGAACAGTCTGGTCCTCTTGGAACCACTTGCTTTCTTCCACCGGTGAGGTCTTTGTCTCGCTCTCCTCTTCTTCCGTGGTGGCTTCCTTCGGTGCTGTGGCGTTGACCACATGACTCCAAAGTCCCCGGCCACACAACGAGGTTCTTGCGGTCCTAGACCACAGCAGGTAGTTTTCTCCTTTGAGAATGACCGGAATGACGAGCTGTTTGGTATTCTCCATGAGTGTTCTAGCGAGAATAAATGGGTGCTTGCTATGGACCTCTGGATAAAGCTATTATCCAATGGTTAAAGAGAGATGGCGACGAACAAGATGGTGAGGTTTATGAAAAATAGTAAGCTTGGGACTGAAGATGAGATTGGTCGTAGCAATTTGTGAAAAACAAGACTTTATTTCTGTAGAAGTGTGAGGATGGTGAGATGAGTTACGAAGAGAGCTGGAGACAGATGCAGAATTTGAAAGAGTTTAGAACAGAGATTCAGAGTTTAGAACGATTAACTAAGAGGAATAGGAAACCAAAGCACAAGGTTCTGATACCATGTAAGAATTGCATAAGTAAACTAAGAGATTTGGTAGAGAATTAGTGAAGAACTAGAAGGAGAATTCATGGAGAATGAAGAGTGAAGAACACAAATGTTTATTACTTAGATAAGGATTGTTTGCATACATTGTTACATGTCTTTAAATAGACCAACAAGGAGATACAAATCGTATACAACAGCAAAAGGAAGTGAGAGTGACTTGTACGCAGATCCATATGCTGAAAGTGACATCTCTGCGCCTTGGTACACCCGTGACTCTTGCTCTCTCTAACGGTCATATACACACGTGATCTTTCTTTCCATTTAAGTGGAGTTAACCACTTTCCTTAGCTGTCTAGTTTAGGGAAACCTCACGTGTGCTAAAACCCCTTCTTGATATCTTCCTTCAACAGCTGTCACACAAGATGGCGTGTATCACACGGTCTGATGCCTTGGATCACACGTCATGCCTCCTTTTTCTGAATACACCATTTCTTGCTCTTCCTTTGGTCAATACTAGGTGCAATGGAACTAAGCTTGGAAACTCATGAACTATCACCTCATTAAAAACCTTATCATAGAAAATCCCTTGGGACAAAACTATGATAAGGGAAAAAGAGTGTGATATCCATGAGCTAGAGGAGTGAAGGTCATGCGTGTGGAAGGTCAACTAGGCCGAGTTTGCTGTGGATGTGAGAGCAAAATTTTGAACTAGCCGCCTTGGTGAAGACATCTGCGAGTTGGCCTTCACTCCTTGTGTAACATGGAAGGATGGTGCCATCTTCAATCTTCTGTCTTACTTTGTGACAATCCACCTCAATATGCTTGGTTCTCTCATGGAAGACTGAGTTGGTTGCTATGTGTATTGCCGCCTGGTTATCACAGTGCATGGTAATTGGTGTGGCTTGATCAATGCTGAGGTCGTTGAGGAGCATCTTCAGCCAAGTTAACTCGTTTGTAAGCTTTCTCATTGCTCTGTATTCTGCTTCAGCTGTTGAGCATGCCACCACCTTTTGTTTCTTTGTCTTCCAAGTCACAAGATTGCCTCCAATGAATGTGCAGTACCCGGTTGTGGATCTTCTATCAACTCTATCACCAGCCCAATCAGCATCACAATATCCTACAATCTCTGTGCTTTCATTCTTGCCCATCCATATGCCATGACCAAGAGAGCCTTTGAGATATCTGAGGATGCGGTTAACCATGCTCCAATGGTATTGAGTAGGTGTTTGCATATGCTGACTGACCTGGTTCACAGCAAAACACACATCAGGTCGTGTAAGAGTTAGGTAGATAAGCTTACCTACAATGCGTCGGTACTGAGCAACATCTGAGAACGGTTCATCTTCTTTCTCCCCCTCTCGGTTGACCTTGTAGCCATCCTCCAGTGGTGTGAGAGCCGGTTTGGCATCAAGGGTACCTGTCTCAGTTATAAGATCAAGGACATACTTCCTTTGGGAAAGAAATAAACCTGCTTCAGACGGGCAGATTTCAATACCAAGGAAGTATTTGAGTTCTCCAAGATCTTTGATATCAAAGACTGATTTAAGGAAGGTTTTAGTAGACTGAATACCTTCCTTGTTGTCCCCTGAGAGGATGATATCATCCACATAAATGAGGACAACAACAATACCTTCGGAGTTTTGGAGGGTAAAGAGTGTGTGATAAGCCTCAGATTTTCTGAATCTTTGATCTCTGAGGGTGTGACTCAACTTGTGGTACCAGGCGCGTGGAGACTGTTTGAGACCATAGATGGCTTTTCTCAGGCGTAGGACCTTGCCAGGGGCAATGCTATCTTCTAGACCCAGTGGGGGTGTCATATACACCTCATCTTCAAGCTCCCCCTGAAGAAAAGCATTCTTCACATCCATTTGCCACAAATCCCATGATAAGTTGGTAGCTAGAGATAAGATGACCCGGACAGTGGGAAGCTTGGCAACTGGGGCAAATGTATCACGGTAGTCATCCCCATAAGTTTGAGTGAATCCACGAGCAACTAGACGAGCCTTGTACCTCTCAATGTCTCCATTGCTTTTGTATTTGATAGTAAAGATCCATTTGGAGCTGACTGCTTTCTTGCCCTTTGGTAGAGTGGCTTCATCCCATGTGTGGTTATGAATCATGGCGCCAACTTCATCACCCACGGCATTACGCCACACCTTGTGTTCCTTTGCCTCATCATAGTTTTGGGGTATCTTGACCACATCAATCTTGCTTAGGAAA
Organism: Iljinskaea planisiliqua; assembly: GCA_900108845.1. Classification (NCBI taxonomy): domain Eukaryota; kingdom Viridiplantae; phylum Streptophyta; class Magnoliopsida; order Brassicales; family Brassicaceae; genus Iljinskaea; species Iljinskaea planisiliqua. Next base: position 561,738 of record FNXX01000021.1, read on the forward strand.
GCTAAGTGATCAGATGGCAAGAGGGCAAACGAGCACACTGCTTGAACCGGATGAGCAACAGCCTGATTGTTGAAGTAGACCCGAGTGTTCACCCAATTTGATGCTGGTTGTCGAATCCGTGTGCTTCTTCGGAGCTCAGTTGGTTGAGTACTGGAAACAGCTTGCGGCATTTTTCCCTCAGGATGCTGGTGATAGTCATCATCAGAGGAGGAACCCAAATCTGTGGTTGTGAGCGGTGTGATATCATCTTCATCTGAAGTAGCTTCGGCTGATGGAGACTCCACAGGTTCAGGCATTACCGGTTCTGGACTGACAGGACTGGGTGGAGTTGCTTCTGGTATGTGCGTCTCAGCTGAATCCGTCGTGGAGGTTGTAGTGTTGCCCAAATGATCAAGAAGGAACCAAAGGCTAGAGGCTCTGTCAGATGGTGATCTCGCCAAGTCCTTAAGGTTATTCCATTCTTGTTTGTCAAAGTAACCTTGCTCCTCAAGAAACTTAACATCCCGTTGTAAGTTTTAGAAGGTGAAAGTAGATGAAGAACCTTATAGGTTCGAATGATAGCGAGAATGAAGAACAGATGATCTTATTGAGATTGAAATGGAACTCAGTCCATAAGTATATCTTTACAATGGTTCGACACTAGATATATATAGACAGACAGAGATAAGATACAAAGGGAATGAAAGGGACAGGTGAGGACAGAAGTAACTGGCGAGTCAGAGAGAGGCCCAAGGTCGCTGAAAGCGACCGGTCCTAACGTTTGGGACCTTAAACACACCCGTGACTTCTCCTTCTTGTGACCTCCAACGGTCACTAAAACAAGTCAACTCTTCTTCTTCCTTGTTGCACACTTCATTTGGCGTGTGTTAGACCGTGTAGACCAAGCCACTCCTTTGCTTGCTTCACACGTCCGGTCATGTCTTGATTCACACGGTTTGATACTCCCCCTCAAGCTTAGCCACATGAGAAGTGTGGTCAAGCTTGGAACCGTGAGTCTACACCTCGTTAAAAACCTTAGCAAGCAAAACCACATGGGAAAAAGCTATACATAAGGAAAAGAGTATGAGTCTCACGGCCAAGGGTCTTCCAGGCCCGGCCGGTTAATATCCACTAAGCCGAGCTTCTCATACGCAAACTCACAGGTCTTGAGGCTTGCAGACTTGGTAAAGATGTCGGCCAGTTGATCAGAGCTCTGTGTATAGCAAGGTAAGATGACTCCAAGCTGCATCTGTTCTCTGACCTTGTGACAATCGACTTCTATATGCTTGGTTCTTTCATGGAACACCGAATTGGAGGCTATGTGTATGGCCGCCTGGTTGTCACAATGCATGGTGATGGGTGTAGTGACCTCTCTTCCTAGGTCCTTTAGTAGCATCTTCAGCCACATTAGTTCGGTCGTGAGTCTCCTCATAGCCCGGTACTCAGCCTCAGCACTAGAACACGCAACCACCTTCTGCTTCTTGCTTTTCCAGGTGACTAAGTTTCCCCCAACGAAGGTACAGTAGCCTGTGGTCGATCTCCTGTCCTCACGGTCACCAGCCCAATCCGCATCACAATAGCCAACAACTTCTGTGCTTTCATTACACCCCATCCAAATGCCTTGTCCCGGAGAGCCCCTGAGGTACCTCAGTATGCGATCCACCATTCTCCAATGAGACTCCCTTGGCTCTTGCATGTGTTGGCTAATCTGATTCACAGCAAAACACAGATCAGGTATGGTGAGAGTGAGATAGATAAGCTTACCCACTAATCTCCGGTAAAGCTTGGCATCTTCAAACGGTAGATCTTCTTCATGCTCTTGTTGTTGATGAACCTTATAAGCATCTTCAAGAGGTGTTTTAGCTGATCTTCCTTCCTTAACACCTGATTCACTGAGAAGATCAAGTGTGTACTTCCTTTGAGACAAGAAGAGACCCTCCTTTGATCTACATACTTCTATCCCAAGGAAGTACCTTAGTTCTCCAAGATCCTTGATGTCAAAGACAGATTTTAAATAGGATTTGGTGTCTTGAATGCCTACCTTGTCATTCCCTGAGATGATAATATCATCAACATAAATGAGAATGACTATAATACCTTTATGGCTTTGCAATGTGAAGAGAGTGTGATCAGCTTCTGATCTGTTGAATCCACGATCCAAGAGAGTCACACTCAGCTTCCTGTACCATGCTCTTGGAGACTGCTTCAATCCATAGATTGCCTTTCTTAGTCTGAGCACCTTTCCTGGTTGTACAATGTCCTTCAGGCCTGGTGGAGGTGTCATGTACACTTCTTCCTCCAGCTCCCCCTGAAGGAAAGCGTTCTTCACATCCATCTGCCACAGTTCCCATTCCAGGTTGGTAGCAATGGACATGATCACCCGAACCGTATGTAGCTTTGCAACCTGTGCAAAGGTATCACGGTAGTCTTCCCCATATGTTTTAGTGAATCTATCAAACCGTGTGAATCAAGACATGACCGGACGTGTGAAGCAAGCAAAGGAGTGGCTTGGTCTACACGGTCTAACACACGCCAATGAAGTGTACAACAAGGAAGAAGAAGAGTTGACTTGGTTTAGTGACCGTTGGAGGTCGCAAGAAGGAGAAGTCACGGGTGTGTTTAAAGTCCCAAACGTTAGGACCGGTCGCTTTCAGCGACCTTGGGCCTCTCCCTCTCTGACTCGCCAATTACTTCTGTCCTCATCTGTTCCTTTCATTCCCTTTGTATCTTATCTCTGTCTGTCTATATATATCTAGTGTCGAACCATTGTAAAGATATACTTATGGACTGAGTACCATTTCAATCTCAATAAGATCATCTGTTCTTCATTCTCGCTATCATTCTCTATTCGAACCTATAGTTTCTTCATCTGTTTCATCTTCTAAAACTTACATGGTATCAGAGCAACAAAGCTCTTTCTCATTCAATCTATCTCTTTCATTCTAAATCTGCTTTCGATTTCCAGAAAACTTTGTTCTTCATTCCTTTTGTCCGCTGGATAATAGCTATCTCAAATCAATCTAAACCCTGTTTGCAAACTATATCTCTCATCCTTTCAACCATAAAATCTCTGAAATTCACTCGGTTTTCATCTTAGCCTCTCTTCCTTAAAGAGCAACATCTTTTGTCCAGCGGTCCATAGTAGAGTACCTCTCTTTGTCCAGCGGTCCATAGCTGTTTCTCAAGTTCCTGTCGCGCAACAATGGAGAACAACAAGCCAGTCTCTCTTCCAGTGGTGCTCAAAGGAGCTGACAACTACCTCCTTTGGGCCAGAACCACCAAGCCCGTCTTATGTGGTCGCAAACTATGGAGCCATGTTGAAGACAACAAGGCAACCGAGGACGAATCCAAACATGGAGAGAAGGATGCCGCTGATGAAGGGGCCGAGGCAGAGAAGTGGTTCTCAGAGGACCAAGCGGTGCTAGCTATTCTTCAAGGATCCCTCACTCTCTCTGTTCTTGAAGCATACTCATACTGCGAGAGAGCTAAGGAGCTGTGGGACACCTTGAAGAATGTCTTTGGCAATGTATCAAACCTTACCCGGGTCTTTGAGATCAAAAGGAGCATCAACCAACTGAGCCAAGGAGACACCGACTTCAACACCTTCTTTGGGAAGTTCAGGTCTTCCTGGGCTGAGCTGGAGATGCTGAGGCCACCTACCCTTGATGCTGCCATCCTGAACGAACGAAGAGAGCAGGATAAGGTGTTTGCACTCCTGATGGTTCTTAATCCGGCTTACAATGATCTAATCAAACATATTCTCCGTGGAACCAAGCTCCCAAGTCTTGATGAAGTATGTTCTCAAATCCAAAAGGAACAGGGATCCCTTGGCCTATTCGGTGGGAAAGGAGGAGAACTTGTGCTTGCAAACAAAGCTGAGGAGACCATCGCTTCAGCCAACAAGGGTCACTATCGTTCTGGTGAGAGCAACTCGGTGGTGTGCACCTATTGCAAGAAGCCAGGACATACCAAAGAGAAGTGTTTCATCCTCCACCCTCACTGAAGCGCTTTCCTCCTCAATCAGGACGCTGGGATTCACGCTCTTCTCACCAGGGCCATTGGAGAGACAACAACAATAACAACAAGGACTCTCGAGCTCACCTAGCATCCGGCTCCAATGGGAACCAAGAAAGAGGTGGACAGTCCAGTCAACACCATGCGAATGACAATCCCACCATGACAATGCCCTCTGAGTTTTTCAAGAAGGCCGACCTTGATGCTCTCATCAAAGCACTCAAGGAGTCTGGTAACTCTAAACCCATGAGCTTTCATGCATCTTGTAGTAATGTTAAGCTAGACTCTATTAGTAGGAAACCTTTGATAGTTGATTTAGGAGCTAGCCATCACATGATTAGTGACCCTAAGCTTATTGGAAATATTAAACCAGCCTTAGGATATGTTAGCATTGCCAATGGTGAACAAGTTCAGATAGAAGGCATTGGTAACCTGAAATTGTTTGATAAAGAATCACAAGCCTTCTATATGCCCACCTTTACATCTAACTTGCTTTCGGTTAAGAAGGCAACATCTGATCTAAATTGCTATGCTATTTTCGGGCCTAATGATGTTTCCTTTCAGGATATTGAGACAAGTAAAGTCCTAGGACAAGGGACAACTAAGGATGGACTCTATGTGCTTGAAGACACTAGGCTCTCATCCTCTTTTCCAAGCGGTTTTAGTTTTAATGTTGTTAGCATTGACAATGCAACTTGGCATGCTAGGCTAGGTCACCCTCATCATAGGGCTTTAAACTTGTTGTTCCCTAGAATTAAGTTTCAGAACTCTGAATGTGAAGCTTGTATACTTGGTAAACATTGCAAGACTGTTTTTCCCAAATCATCTACTCTGTATGACAATTGTTTTGACTTAGTTCACTCTGATGTGTGGACCTCACCCTGTTATTCAAGAGAAAACCATAAGTATTTTGTCACATTTATAGATGAAAAATCCAAATACACTTGGCTAACCTTGCTTCCATCTAAGGACAGAGTACTAGAAGCCTTTATTAGCTTTCATGCATATGTGACTAACCATTATAATGCCAAAGTAAAAGTGTTAAGGTCAGATAATGGGGGAGAGTATACAAGCCATGCATTCAAACAATACATGACCAAACATGGAATGATCCATCAAACCAGTTGTCCATACACACCTCAACAAAATGGAGTATCTGAACGAAAGAACAGACACCTCATGGAAGTAGCAAGGTCCATGATGTTCCACGCCAATGTACCAAAAAGGTTTTGGGGAGATGCTGTGGTAGCTGCATGTTACTTAATCAATCGGATACCAACCAGGATCCTTCAGGACTCATCCCCTTTTGAGGTACTTACTGGTTCACCACCTACTATTGAACACTTACGTGTCTTTGGATGTGTGTGTTATGTTTTGATTCCAGGAGAAAACCGTAGTAAGCTGGATGAAAAGAGTACCAAGGCCATGTTCATTGGCTATTCAACCACTCTGAAAGGGTACAAGTGCCTTGTATCACAAACTGGCAGGGTGTTGGTGTCTCGTGATGTGAAGTTCCTAGAGCACAAAGGATACTACACTGAGAGAGATTGTGATACTCTCCAGAATCTGGCTCAGTCTCAATCTGACAGGGCGGCCAACCTCCGAGTCCTCTTTGAGAATCTAGGCATCTCTCCTCCCTCGGCCGGCCCTTCCTCCATCTCTGAGCCTACAGTGGCAGTTCCCCTTAATCCTGAGGGGGAGAATGATATGGAAGATGATCTGGATCATGATCAAGGCGCACCTGCCATGAATGATGATCAACAGGACGAGGCCACCGCACCGGCCGATGAGGCCACGGTGGGTGATACAGAGAACAACATAGAACCACATAGTCCAGTGGCTGATCAGCCGGTGGTGCTCAGGAGAAGTCAGAGGATAAGGAGAGACCCGTCTAACTGGGTAAACACAAGGGTCTACTACAATTGCCAAGCTGTGGCTCATCCAACTCAGGCAGTATGTTCTCTAGCATACATTCCAGAAGATCACAGGGTGTTCATCAGTGTTCTTGATCAGGAAGAAGTTCCAAGATCGTATGATGAGGCCAAAGAAATCAAAGAATGGAGAGATGCGGTCCAAGAAGAGACCAATGCTATGGAGAGAAACCACACTTGGTATGAAGGTGACTTACCTAAAGGAAAGAATACTGTGAGCTCTAAATGGGTCTTCACCATCAAGTACAAGAGCAATGGGGAAATTGAAAGGTACAAAGCCAGGCTAGTTGCAAGAGGGTTCACTCAGACATATGGAGAAGACTACCGTGACACTTTTGCACCAGTTGCGAAGCTACATACGGTTAGGGTGATCCTGTCCATTGCTACCAACCTGGAATGGGAACTATGGCAGATGGATGTGAATAATACTTTCCTTCAGGGGGAGCTAGAGGAAGAAGTATACATGACACCCCCACCAGGCCTGAAGGACATTGTGCAACCAGGAAAGGTGCTCAGACTAAGGAAGGCAATCTATGGCTTGAAGCAATCTCCAAGGGCATGGTACCGTAAGCTGAGTGTAACTCTCTTGGATCGGGGATTCAACAGATCAGAAGCTGATCATACCCTCTTCACCTTGCAAAGCCATAAAGGTATTATAGTCATTCTCATTTATGTTGATGATATCATCATCTCAGGGAATGACAAGGTAGGTATTCAAGACACCAAATCATATTTAAAATCTGTCTTTGATATTAAGGATCTTGGAGAACTAAAGTACTTCCTTGGGATAGAAGTATGTAGATCAAGGGAGGGTCTCTTCTTATCTCAAAGGAAGTACACACTTGATCTTTTAAGTGAATCAGGTGTTAAGGAAGGAAGATCAGCTAAAACACCTCTTGAAGATGCTTATAAGGTTCATCAACAACAAGAGCATGAAGAAGACCTACCGTTTGAAGATGCCAAGCTTTACCGGAGATTAGTGGGTAAGCTTATCTATCTCACTCTCACCAGACCTGATCTATGTTTTGCTGTGAATCAGATTAGCCAACACATGCAAGAGCCAAGGGAGTCTCATTGGAGAATGGTGGATCGCATACTGAGGTACCTCAGGGGCTCCCCGGGACAAGGCATTTGGCTGGGGTGTAATGGAAGCACAGAAGTTGTTGGCTATTGTGATGCGGATTGGGCTGGTGACCGTGAGGACAGGAGATCGACCACAGGCTACTGCACCTTCATTGGGGGAAACTTAGTCACCTGGAAAAGCAAGAAGCAGAAGGTGGTTGCGTGTTCTAGTGCTGAGGCTGAGTACCGGGCTATGAGGAGACTCACGACCGAACTAATGTGGCTGAAGATGCTACTAAAGGACCTAGGAAGAGAGGTCACTACACCCATCACCATGCATTGTGACAACCAGGCGGTCATACACATAGCCTCCAAGAACCAAGCATATAGAAGTCGACTGTCACAAGGTCAGAGAACAGATGCAGCTTGGAGTCATCTTACCTTGCTATACACAGAGCTCTGATCAACTGGCCGACATCTTTACCAAGTCTGCAAGCCTCAAGACCTGTGAATTTGCATATGAGAAGCTCGGCTTAGTGGATATTAACCGGCCGGGCCTGGAAGACCCTTGGCCGTGAGACTCATACTCTTTTCCTTATGTATAGCTTTTTCCCATGTGGTTTTGCTTGCTAAGGTTTTTAACGAGGTGTAGACTCACGGTTCCAAGCTTGACCACACTCCTCATGTGGCTAAGCTTGAGGGGGAGTATCAAACCGTGTGAATCAAGACATGACCGAACGTGTGAAGCAAGCAAAGGAGTGGCTTGGTCTACACGGTCTAACACACGCCAATGAAATGTACAACAAGGAAGAAGAAGAGTTGACTTGGTTTAGTGACCGTTGGAGGTCGCAAGAAGGAGAAGTCACGGGTGTGTTTAAAGTCCCAAACGTTAGGACCGGTCGCTTTCAGCGACCTTGGGCCTCTCCCTCTCTGACTCGCCAATTACTTCTGTCCTCATCTGTTCCTTTCATTCCCTTTGTATCTTATCTCTGTCTGTCTATATATATCTAGTGTCGAACCATTGTAAAGATATACTTATGGACTGAGTTCCATTTCAATCTCAATAAGATCATCTGTTCTTCATTCTCGCTATCATTCTCTATTCGAACCTATAGGTTCTTCATCTGTTTCATCTTCTAAAACTTACACTCTGCGCCTCCAATGGCAGTTCCCCTTAATCCTGAGGGGGAGAATGATATGGAAGATGATCTGGATCATGATCAAGGTGCACCTGCCATGAATGATGATCAACCGGACGAAGCTACCGCACCGGCCGATGAGGCCACGGTGGGTGATACAGAGAACAACATAGAACCACATGGTCCAGTGGATGGTCCAGTGGCTGATCAGCCGGTGGTGCTCAGGAGAAGTCAGAGGATAAGGAGAGACCCGTCTAACTGGGTAAACACAAGGGTTTACTACAATTGCCAAGCTGTGGCTCATCCAACTCAGGCAGTATGTTCTCTAGCATACATTCCAGAAGATCACAGGGTGTTTCATCAGTGTTCTTGATCAGGAAGAAGTTCCAAGATCGTATGATGAGGCCAAAGAAATCAAAGAATGGAGAGATGCTGTCCAAGAAGAGACCAATGCTATGGAGAGAAACCACACTTGGTATGAAGCCGACTTACCTAAAGGAAAGAAGACTGTGAGCTCTAAATGGGTCTTCACCATCAAGTACAAGAGCAATGGAGAAATTGAAAGGTACAAGGCCAGGCTAGTTGCAAGAGGGTTCACTCAGACATATGGAGAAGACTACCGTGACACTTTTGCACCAGTTGCAAAGCTACATACGGTTAGGGTGATCCTGTCCATTGCTACCAACCTGGAATGGGAACTGTGGCAGATGGACGTGAAGAATGCTTTCCTTCAGGGGGAGCTAGAGGAAGAAGTGTACATGACACCTCCACCAGGCCGAAGGACATTGTGCAACCAGGAAAGGTGCTCAGACTAAGGAAGGCAATCTATGGCTTGAAGCAATCTCCAAGGGCATGGTACCGTAAGCTGAGTGTGACTCTCTTGGATCGGGGATTCAACAGATCAGAAGCTGATCATACCCTCTTCACCTAGCAAAGCCATAAAGGTATTATAGTCATTCTCATTTATGTTGATGATATCATCATCTCAGGGAATGACAAGGTAGGTATTCAAGACACCAAATCATATTTAAAATCTGTCTTTGATATTAAGGATCTTGGAGAACTAAAGTACTTCCTTGGGATAGAAGTATGTAGATCAAAGGAGGGTCTCTTCTTATCCCAAAGGAAGTACACACTTGATCTTTTAAGTGAATCAGGTGTTAAGGAAGGAAGATCAGCTAAAACACCTCTTGAAGATGCTTATAAGGTTCATCAACAACAAGAGCATGAAGAAGATCGACCGTTTGAAGATGCCAAGCTTTACCGAAGATTAGTGGGTAAGCTTATTTATCTCACTCTCACCAGACCTGACCTGTGTTTTGCTGTGAATCAGATTAGACAACACATGCAAGAGCCAAGGGAGTCTCATTGGAGAATGGTGGATCGCATACTGAGGTACCTCAGAGGCTCTCCGGGACAAGGCATTTGGATGGGGTGTAATAGAAGCACAGAAGTGGTTGGCTATTGCGATGCGGATTGGGCTGGTGACCGAGAGGATAGGAGATCAACCACAGGCTATTGTACCTTTGTTGGAGGGAACTTAGTTACCTGGAAAAGCAAGAAGCAAAAGGTGGTCGCATGTTCTAGTGCTGAGGCTGAGTACCAGGCCATGAGAAGACTCACAACCGAACTGATGTGGTTGAAGATGTTACTAAAAGACCTAGGGAGGGAAGTCACTATGCCTATCACTATGCATTGTGATAACCAGGCAGCAATTCATATAGAATCTAACTCAGTGTTCCATGAAAGAACCAAGCATATAGAAGTCGATTGTCATAAGGTCAGAGAGCAAATGCAACTTGGAGTCATCCTGCCCTGCTATACACAGAGCTCTGATCAGCTGGCTGATATCTTTACCAAGTCTGCAAGCCTCAAGACTTGTGAGTTTGCTTATGAGAAGCTAGGCCTCATTGATATCAACCGGCCGGGCCTTGAAGACCCTTGGCCGTGAGACTCAGACTCTTTTCCTTATGTACAGCTTTTGTCCCATGTGGTTTTGCTTGCTAAGGTTTTTAATGAGGTGTAGACTCACGGCTCATGTGGTTAAGCTTGAGGGGGAGTATTAAACCGTGTGATACAAGTCATGGCCAGATCGTGTGAAGCAAGGAACAGGTTGACTTGGAGAACACGACTCAACACTCACCAAATAATGAAGGAAGAAGTGCAAGAGGACTTCAAATCCTTGTGACCGTTGTTGGTCACAACAAGGAAGAGTCACGTGTGGAGTTAAGGTTCCCAGCCGTTAGGAGCGGTCGCTTTCAGCGACCTGCGACCTTGAACCACTCCCCTTCTCTCTCTCCAGCTCTTTCTGTCCACACATGTCACTTTCATTCTCTTTGTAGTCTATCCTGTCTGTCTATATATACTCTATGTCGAAACCATTGTAAAAAAAAACTTATGGACTAAGTTCCATTTCTATTTCAATAATATCATCTGTTCTTCATCACTCTCTCTCTATTCGAACCTATAGGTTCTTCATCTGTTTTCATCTTCTAAACTTACAGTAGGAATGCGGTTAATGAGGTAACAAGCAGTTATTACAGCATCTCCCCAAAACTTCTTTGGCACATTTTTGTGAAACATCATTGATCTAGAGACCTCCATTAGGTGCCTGTTATTTCTTTCTGCAACACCATTTTGTTGTGGTGTATATGGGCAGCTAGTTTGATGGAGAATACCATGCTTTGATAAGTGATCTTTGAATCTGTGACTTGTGTATTCCCCTCCATTATCTGTTCTCAGAACCTTAAGCTTTGCATTAAAATGGTTAGTAACATAATTTTGGAAGTTTAAGAATGCATCAAACACTCTATCCTTTGAAGGCATTAATGTGATCCAACTATATTTTGATTTTTCATCAATAAAGGTCACAAAATATTTGTTGCCATCTCTAGATAAACAAGGTGAGGTCCAGACATCAGAATGGACTAAGTCAAAGCAATTCTCATAGATGGTATTTGATTTAGGAAAGACAGTCTTACAATGTTTACCAAGGATACAAGCCTCACAACTAGAGTGATTGAAAACAACACTAGGCATTATTAATTCAAGAGCTCTAGAGTGAGGATGGCCTAGTCTAGCATGCCACATATGATGCGATCATGGAAGGCACCAAGGATGGAGAGCTTGAACCAGAACCAGAAGCTGAGCTTAAGGCCGTGGAAGTGCATGGACTAGACGGTGTGGAGCTTCAAGTTGAGGACGCTTTGCGAGTACCGGCCGGAGCAATGACCAGGGCGCGGACCAAACAGCTGTCTCAAACGCTAAGTTCTTTACTTAGTTCTGCCAATGTTCAGTTCAACCTTAAGGAGGAAGATGTGCAACACACGACTTTAGTAAGGTTCAGTAAGGATTTGGGAACCCCTTCCTAAATCGACTTTTAGTAAGGTTTCATGAAGATTTAGGTGGACCTTCCTAAATGGGCGATTCGGATAGCATCAAGAGACCGCGTGTTCACATCAGTTGACGAGTCAGTCAACATGGAATCAATTCAGTCAAGTCTTTACTTCATTAAATGTAATGTTTTCCGTGTTGTCTTGTCTTGTTTTCTGAAACACAAACACTATATATGTATTTCGGAAACCATTGAATGAATAAGAAGTTAAGTTTGATCATTGCGATTGTCTTGGAGAGTGAATCTCTGTTGTTCCTTGTGAACAAACCCCTGTTGCTTGGTGAGTCATATCCAAACAACAACCCCTATTCGGTCGTCTAAGTGAGTCATATCTTAGGACTGCTGAGGTTTGGAATATCAAGGGCCTTCCGCATCCCTTGTGCGACCTAACGATCCATTCCTTTGTTCTTGAGAGCTAGTAGCTCAATTGAGTTCAAAGTCTATCCAGACCAACTTCAGAGTGTAATCCGTGGGAGGGAGTGATCCTCGTATCAAGTGGTATCAGAGCCCACTTTGAAGTTTGGTATCTATTTCGATCCATCTTTCTCACCTCTTCATCTTCTTCAATCAAAAAAAAAAAAAACAAACAAAGTTCTTCTCTGTCTATCTGTTCTCTGGGTTAGCCGCCTGATATTCAAAAAAAAAAAGAGTACACAAAAGAAAAGTGTTTAAGAAACCAGGAGAAATCGGTTTCAAGGGTTGGTTAATCATCCAGAACCAAAAATCTTCCAATCTATCTATCTACCTCTTCATCTACTCGGGTTGTTTGGATAGATTCATTGGGTTTGACAGAATTTGTTCTATTGGAACTCTTGAGATTTCACTGTGAGAGATAAACACTTGTGAGGCAGAGGGTTTTGTTTAACTCGTTGTCTAAGTGCTTGCAGGAAAATCCACACAGGAGAACCGGCCGTTGAAGAGTTTGGAACCAGCTGTTGAAGAGTTTCTGTTTCTTTAACTTGTTTGTTCTTGTTTGTAGGAAAGATGTCCAATCCAAGTAATGATGAACAGGAGGACAACCAGAACGTTGGCCTTTCTAGAATACAAATGAGTGCCTTGATGGGAGAAATGAAAAGAATGATGAGATCAGAACTTGAGGAGATCAATGTTCGACTTGATCGGGTCCAAGAGGACACTCAAACTAGACCACCACCAGAGGAAGCAACTGGTAGGTCACGAACCGCACGAAGGCGTACCAGGGCCAATGAAGAGTTTTATGAACACTCCTCTAGTGACAGCCAAAGAAGGACCAGATGGCCTAGAGAGACCCGGGGAAGACAAGATGATAACCTAGGTGGCCTGAAGTTAAAAATCCCATCCTTCCATGGTAAAAACGATCCATATGCTTACCTAGAGTGGGAGAAAAAGAGAGAACTGGTCTGACTGCCAGAACTATTCCGAACTTAAAAAGGCAAGGTTGCCCGCAACTGAGTTCTATGGTTATGCTATTAACTGGTGGGATCAAATTGTGACCAACAGGAGGAGAACAGGTGAAAGACCCGTAGCTACATGGGATGAGATGGTCACTCTCATGAGGAAACGTTTTGTGCCCAGCCACTACAACCGAGACTTGCATCAGAGGCTAAGGAGATTAGTTCAAGTAACTAAGAGTGTTGAGGATTACTTCCAAGAGATGGAGACGCTAATGATCAAAGCAGATGCTGATGAAGATCCGGAGGCAACAATGGCTAGATTTCTAGGAGGACTCAACCGTGACATCCTGTTAGTTTAAGTGAGGATTGCCTCACATCATAAGAGAAACAACAATCAACTTGTGATTGTGTTCTTCATGAACTAAACATGAACTCATTTGAACAAGAAAAGATTGCACTAGAGTGAGCCTTAAATCCAGTTTAGCATCACAACATTTAGAGAGTTTGTGTGCTTAGGAAAGAAGGATTAGCTCACTTAAGCTAGTGTCTAACTTAAATAAGAAAGATTTTAAGTGATAATTTAAGTAAGATTGACAAGTAATGGGCTGCCTTAAGGCAGCCTCTAAACTGTGTAACAATAACTCTCTACATTGCAACCATTAGGTTAAACACTAAGTAAAGAAGGTAAAGCTACACAAGTTTATTATCAAGACTTGTTTTCTTATTTCTGTGTGTGTATTTTACAATGAGGTTACAAGCCTTTAAATAGGCAAAGGGGAGCTAGGTTAAGACATAAAACATCCCTTTAATCCTAACCATTCATTTTATGCTTCAATCCTAGCCCTTGAATTCAAATAGCTTGTGTGGTCCACTTTCTGGTCCACACCACTTTTGTCTTCTAGTGAAATTGGCTCCAAGATTCAAATTCAAACTCCTTCTTCTAGAAGGTATTTCATGCCACAAACTCCTTTGGGCTTCTTAATGGCCACACCATTCTTCAACAATCTCATTGGGCCCTTAATGGGCTTGTACGGAAGGCCCATTAAGGAATTGTACGGATGGCCCAACAAGCTTCACCTCCGCCTTGATTTCTTCTTGCACCGGCGGGTAAGTCTTGGTCGCCAGCTTCAACCGCTGGCTCCTATGGTGGTTCATACTTGACCACCAGTCTTCTTGTTGTTTCACATAACCTTGCCTTGTTGCACAAGCTTCAATTGCTTGCAACACACTTCATGACTCCACAGCCTTCATTGCTTCTTCTTCACATGTTTGATCATCCTCTTGATGTCTTCATCATGTGTTTAGCTTCTTCTAGGCTGAGTTTATGCTTGACACCTTCTCTTCTTCTGCATTTTGATGTGGAGATGCTTGGCCTTTACTTTCTTCGTTTGGCCTTCTCATCTCCTTACTCTAATACCCTCCCTCAAGCTTGGGCGTCGGAAGCCATTGAGACCAGAGGCCAAGCTTGCAACACGCAAATGACTACCTCATTAAAACCTCATCATGTAAACCTCTTTGGGATAAAACCATGATGAGGACAAAAAGAGTATAGCATCCACGGTGCATTGGGATAGCTATGACCTTGGTTTTAATGAACTTGAAACCGGCTCCTCTTTTCATTCCTTAGTCCTTCATGACTTGATGTAAATCCTTTCCTTGTCAACTTGTACTTCTTTGAGGCTCTTATGGTCTCCTTTACCCTTAAACAAGTGATAAAGAAGAAGAGATTAAGTTTTGCCATAAGGAATATCAAAGAGATACTAAAGTTAACCAAATGAGGAATATCAAAGCTCTAAAGCAACAATTAGGAATTCATAGATAGCATTAACTAGGAAATTGAATCTAAGGAATGAGTTAATGAAATAGTGAAATAGGAGTAGAGTTGAGAAACAGCCTTTATTGGAAGATGGTCTATGAATGGTCCTTTGAATGGACTGAATGAACTGATGTCCTCTTGAATGGACTGAGTGCGGTTTTGAATCGATTTGAGAACCGCCTAGGATCAATGAAATGGTCCATGATCTGAACTGATATTTGGATGATCTGAATAAGCTGAATGGATGCGGTCTATCTTCATTTGAAACCGCCAACAGAATCAATGGTTTACTAGGACTCGAAACCATTGGAAAGAGAATGGTTTACCACAACTCGAAACCATTTGAAAGAGAAGGGTTGATTACAACCAACAAACGAGGGAGAGAACCAGTCACATCTGAGCTGATCCATCAACTTCCTCCAAAAGGTCTCTATTGGTTCTAACTTCGTATGTCCTTGCACCTCCAGGCAACAGACTCCTTCTGTCAAGCTGATCCATCGCTTTCCACCAGACTCTTCACACCAGGTTCTTCAAGCTGGGGAAATCGGTTCTAACTTCAGATATGTTCTGTGCCCACACATTTAACTTCATGTCTCAATGAGACTATCATAATATCAATCATTTGAATCTTGAACTTAGAACATCAAAGACAAAATCAGTGGTGGAACTTCCTAGTGAGGGCACACTCACGCTTGTGGAAGTTCCAGAAGTGCCAAAAATAAAAGAAAGCAAGAATGCATTAAACATGAGAATGAAAGATCATTGCAAAGTGAGAGAGAGATTAAGCCATTAAGGTAAAGAGAGATCAATAATCAGAGATTGTGAGCATGTGAAATCAAGATTGAGAGTATTGAGAATGAGAGTATAAGTAACCAAAGTTAAGAGAGTTTTAGAAGTAAACCAGAGTATAATGGTAACTAGAGTATGATGGAGAATAGTGGATAGACAGTCTTGCTCTGTTTTGCGGAAGCAATAATCAAGCCATAAGGCTGATCAACAAAAGCATCAGACCATCATGCACAAGCATCCATAATAGCTGAGCCATAGTGTTGGTGAGGCATTCACTTCCCACCAATTTTCATGAACAAGAGAATGAAGGACAACTCACTTCAAGGGAGTTTCCTGCAAGCATTGTAACAAACACATCAAAGAGAACCACCCAAAGGTGGGTTCTGAAGATTCAAACTTAAGTATAAGTATCCAAAGAGTATCAGATGTAACCAAGAGTGTAGTGAGAATGATGGAAGTGTAGTGGAAGATGGTGAGATGGAGAGTATAAGCGGAAGCATCTTCAGTCCATGGCCTTCAAGGTTCCATGGCTGAGCAAAGACATCAAACCACAGCTCTAAAGCGTCCATGGTTGATCAACAATGCTGGTGAGGCAATAACTTCTCAGCCAGTCTTTCATTAAATGGATGCAAGGACATGATCCTTTCAATAGATTCCTGCAACCTCAACAACAACAATAACTCATTAAGAGATTAGATCACACAAAGGTGATTTCTGTAGAAAAGAACAAGAGTTAATGGAACAAAATTCTTTGCCCATCTACCAAGTTCAAAGGCCATAAAGGCCAAGAGAAGAAATCCTTTTCACAAATGGTTTTGAACCTTTTCTTCAAAGAAAAACTTGCAAAGCAATTTTAAAACAATTTTCTAAGGAATTAAAACCTTTTAAAATGGCTTTACTAAGCCAAGAGTTTATCAAGAACTTATCAAAAATAATTTAAAATACTTTCCAGAATTTTTAAAATACTTTCCAAAACCTTTTCATAAGAGAAATTAATTTCCAAAATATTTTTCAAGCTTGTAATAACCAAGCAAAAATACTGAGAATAATTTTAAAATACTCTGGAATATTTGACAACAATTTTCAAAGACAGAAAATGATCTAAAATATTTTTTCAAAAATCAAATCCCCTTTAAAGAGAAATAAAAACAATTTTGGATACAAAAGGAAAAATCCCCAAAATCCTTTTTCAAGAGTTTTCAAACTCAAAACCATCTTTTAATCACTCTCCCTCCCTCAAGCATAGATTTTTACAGACTTAACAGTCCAAGCTTATTGAGATAAACAAGAGGAGAGGAATAAAAGAGTTTGAAATCACAATGCAAAAGATTTTATAAATCAACTTTAAGAAGTGTTCTCAAGAGAAGGTTTCAATCTTTCTCCCTCCCTCAAGATAGTAATCTTTCAACTATCATATTATATATATTTGAAGGTATAAATGGAGAAATTCATGGATTGAAATACAAAACCCATAAAGGTTTGCAACTTGAAAACATAAACAGCTTTTAAAAAATGGTTTTGAAATGAAAGCAATTTTGAAACCAAAACATTTGAAATCCTTTTCTTAAAACCATTTTGAAACAAGAACAAGAACCTATCTCTCTCTCTCATGCTCTGGACGCAAGACATCTTTAAGTCTATCAACAGAGCTTTAACAAGAATAAGAGAGAAGAAAGAATCATTGGTTACAAAGAGTAAAGGAAATGAGTTCATCCCAAGAGCAACTGCTCTGATACCATGTTAGTTTAAGTGAGGATTGCCTCACATCATAAGAGAAACAAAATCAACTTGTGATTGTGTTCTTCATGAACTAAACATGAACTCATTTGAACAAGAAAAGATTGCACTAGAGTGAGCCTTAAATCCAGTTTAGCATCACAACATTTAGAGAGTTTGTGTGCTTAGGAAAGAAGGATTAGCTCACTTAAGCTAGTGTCTAACTTAAATAAGAAAGATTTTAAGTGATAATTTAAGTAAGATTGACAAGTAATGGGCTGCCTTAAGGCAGCCTCTAAACTGTGTAACAATAACTCTCTACATTGCAACCATTAGGTTAAACACTAAGTAAAGAAGGTAAAGCTACACAAGTTTATTATCAAGACTTGTTTCTTATTTCTGTGTGTGTATTTTACAATGAGGTTACAAGCCTTTAAATAGGCAAAGAGGAGCTAGGTTAAGACATAAAACATCCCTTTAATCCTAACCATTCATTTTATGCTTCAATCCTAGCCCTTGAATTCAAATAGCTTGTGTGGTCCACTTTCTGGTCCACACCACTTTTGTCTTCTAGTGAAATTGGCTCCAAGATTCAAATTCAAACTCCTTCTTCTTCTAGAAGGTATTTCATGCCACAAACTCCTTTGGGCTTCTTAATGGCCACACCATTCTTCAACAATCTCATTGGGCCCTTAATGGGCTTGTACGAAAGGCCCATTAAGGAATTGTACGGATGGCCCAACAAGCTTCACCTCCGCCTTGATTTCTTCTTGCACCGGCGGGTAAGTCTTGGTCGCCAGCTTCAACCGCTGGCTCCTATGGTGGTTCATACTTGACCACCAGTCTTCTTGTTGTTTCACATAACCTTGCCTTGTTGCACAAGCTTCAATTGCTTGCAACACACTTCATGACTCCACAGCCTTCATTGCTTCTTCTTCACATGTTTGATCATCCTCTTGATGTCTTCATCATGTGTTTAGCTTCTTCTAGGCTGAGTTTATGCTTGACACTTCTCTTCTTCTGCATTTTGATGTGGAGATGCTTGGCCTTTACTTTCTTCGTTTGGCCTTCTCATCTCCTCACTCTAATACATCCAAGACAGGTTGGAGATGCAAGAGTACGACTGCCTAGAAGAGATACTACACAAGGCGATCTTGGTTGAACAGCAGGTTAAGAGAAGGAGTCAACCCAAGTCCGCCTACACACCGGTTGCTAAGACTAGCTACCAAGACAAGGTTAAAGACTAGTACTTTCATGAGATTGATGAATCATGTCCTGAGATCTTTCATAGGAGTCTTTGTTGTAGTATACTTCGATGACATTCTAGTTTACAGCAAAACACTTAGTGAGCACATTGATCATCTAAAATCGGTTTTAGGAGTGCTTAGGAAGGAAAAGCTCTATGCTAACTTGAAGAAATGCACTTTGGGACAGATAATCTCGTGTTTTTTGGTTTTGTTTTGAGTGCAGATGGCATTAAAGTGGATGAGGAAAAGGTTAAAGCTATTAGAGAATGGCCAAGTCCGAAAACCGTAGGAGAGGTCAGAAGCTTTCATGGCCTTGCAGGATTCTACAGGAGGTTTGTAAAGGACTTCAGCACAATAGCAGTGTAAGTTTTAGAAAATGAAACAGATGAAGAACCTATAGGTTCGAATAGAGAATGATAGCGAGAATGAAGAACAGATGATCTTATTGAGATTGAAATGGAACTCAGTCCATAAGTATATCTTTACAATGGTTCGACACTAGATATATATAGACAGACAGAGATAAGATACAAAGGGAATGAAAGGAACAGGTGAGGACAGAAGTAATGGCGAGTCAGAGAGGGAGAGGCCCAAGGTCGCTGAAAGCGACCGGTCCTAACGTTTGGGACCTTAAACACACCCGTGACTTCTCCTTCTTGCGACCTCCAACGGTCACTAAACCAAGTCAACTCTTCTTCTTCCTTGTTGTACACTTCATTGGCGTGTGTTAGACCGTGTAGACCAAGCCACTCCTTTGCTTGCTTCACACGTCCGGTCATGTCTTGATTCACACGGTTTGATACTCCCCCTCAAGCTTAGCCACATGAGGAGTGTGGTCAAGCTTGGAACCGTGAGTCTACACCTCGTTAAAAACCTTAGCAAGCAAAACCACATGGGAAAAAGCTATACATAAGGAAAAGAGTATGAGTCTCACGGCCAAGGGTCTTCCAGGCCCGGCCGGTTAATATCCACTAAGCCGAGCTTCTCATATGCAAATTCACAGGTCTTGAGGCTTGCAGACTTGGTAAAGATGTCGGCCAGTTGATCAGAGCTCTGTGTATAGCAAGGTAAGATGACTCCAAGCTGCATCTGTTCTCTGACCTTGTGACAGTCGACTTCTATATGCTTGGTTCTTTCATGGAACACCGAATTGGAGGCTATGTGTATGGCCGCCTGGTTGTCACAATGCATGGTGATGGGTGTAGTGACCTCTCTTCCTAGGTCCTTTAGTAGCATCTTCAGCCACATTAGTTCGGTCGTGAGTCTCCTCATAGCCCGGTACTCAGCCTCAGCACTAGAACACGCAACCACCTTCTGCTTCTTGCTTTTCCAGGTGACTAAGTTTCCCCCAATGAAGGTGCAGTAGCCTGTGGTCGATCTCCTGTCCTCACGGTCACCAGCCCAATCCGCATCACAATAGCCAACAACTTCTGTGCTTCCATTACACCCCATCCAAATGCCTTGTCCCGGGAGCCCCTGAGGTACCTCAGTATGCGATCCACCATTCTCCAATGAGACTCCCTTGGCTCTTGCATGTGTTGGCTAATCTGATTCACAGCAAAACATAGATCAGGTCTGGTGAGAGTGAGATAGATAAGCTTACCCACTAATCTCCGGTAAAGCTTGGCATCTTCAAACGGTAGGTCTTCTTCATGCTCTTGTTGTTGATGAACCTTATAAGCATCTTCAAGAGGTGTTTTAGCTGATCTTCCTTCCTTAACACCTGATTCACTTAAAAGATCAAGTGTGTACTTCCTTTGAGATAAGAAGAGACCCTCCTTGATCTACATACTTCTATCCCAAGGAAGTACTTTAGTTCTCCAAGATCCTTAATATCAAAGACAGATTTTAAATATGATTTGGTGTCTTGAATACCTACCTTGTCATTCCCTGAGATGATGATATCATCAACATAAATGAGAATGACTATAATACCTTTATGGCTTTGCAAGGTGAAGAGGGTATGATCAGCTTCTGATCTGTTGAATCCCCGATCCAAGAGAGTTACACTCAGCTTACGGTACCATGCCCTTGGAGATTGCTTCAAGCCATAGATTGCCTTCCTTAGTCTGAGCACCTTTCCTGGTTGCACAATGTCCTTCAGGCCTGGTGGGGTGTCATGTTACTTCTTCCTCTAGCTCCCCCTGAAGGAAAGCATTCTTCACATCCATCTGCCATAGTTCCCATTCCAGGTTGGTAGCAATGGACAGGATCACCCTAACCGTATGTAGCTTTGCAACTGGTGCAAAAGTGTCACGGTAGTCTTCCATATGTCTGAGTGAACCCTCTTGCAACTAGCCTGGCCTTTGTACCTTTCAATTTCCCATTGCTCTTGTACTTGATGGTGAAGACCCATTTAGAGCTCACAGTCTTCTTTCCTTTAGGTAAGTCAGCTTCATACCAAGTGTGGTTTCTCTCCATAGCATTGGTCTCTTCTTGGACCGCATCTCTCCATTCTTTGATTTCTTTGGCCTCATCATACGATCTTGGAACTTCTTCCTGATCAAGAACACTGATGAACACCCTGTGATCTTCTGGAATGTATGCTAGAGAACATACTGCCTGAGTTGGATGAGCCACAGCTTGGCAATTGTAGTAGACCCTTGTGTTTACCCAGTTAGACGGGTCTCTCCTTATCCTCTGACTTCTCCTGAGCACCACCGGCTGATCAGCCACTGGACTATGTGGTTCTATGTTGTTCTCTGTATCACCCACCGTGGCCTCATCGGCCGGTGCGGTGGCTCGTCCGTTGATCATCATTCATGGCAGGTGCGCCTTGATCATGATCCAGATCATCTTCCATATCATTCTCCCCCTCAGGATTAAGGGGAACTGCCATGTAGGCTCAGAGATGGAGGAAGGGCCGGCCGAGGGAGGAGAGATGCCTAGATTCTCAAAGAGGACTCGGAGGTTGGCCGCCCTGTCAGATGAGACTGAGCCAGATTCTGGAGAGTATCCCAATCTCTCTCAGTGTAGTATCCTTTGTGCTCTAGGAACTTCACATCACGAGACACCAACACCTGCCAGTTTGTGGTACAAGGCACTTGTACCTTTCTGAGTGGTTGAATAGCCAATGAACATGGCCTTGGTACTCTTTTCATCCAGCTTACTACGGTTTTCTCCTGGAATCAAAACATAACACACACATCCAAAGACACGTAAGTGTTCAATAGTAGGTGGTGAACCAGTAAGTACCTCAAAAGGGGATGAGTCCTGAAGGATCCTGGTTGGTATCCGATTGATTAAGTAACATGCAGCTACCACAGCATCTCCCCAAAACCTTTTGGTACATTGGCATGGAACATCATGGACCTTGCTACTTCCATGAGGTGTCTGTTCTTTCTTTCAGATACTCCATTTGTTGAGGTGTGTATGGACAACTGGTTTGATGGATCATTCCATGTTTGGTCATGTATTGTTTGAATGCATGGCTTGTATACTCTCCCCCATTATCTGACTTAACACTTTTACTTTGGCATTATAATGGTTAGTCACATATGCATGAAAGCTAATAAAGGCTTCTAGTACTCTGTCCTTAGATGGAAGCAAGGTTAGCCAAGTGTATTTGGATTTTTCATCTATAAATGTGACAAAATACTTATGGTTTTCTCTTGAATAACAGGGTGAGGTCCACACATCAGAGTGAACTAAGTCAAAACAATTGTCATACAGAGTAGATGATTTGGGAAAAACAGTCTTGCAATGTTTACCAAGTATACAAGCTTCACATTCAGAGTTTTGAAACTTAATTCTAGGTAACAACAAGTTTAAAGCCCTATGATGAGGGTGACCTAGCCTAGCATGCCAAGTTGCATTGTCAATGCTAACAACATTAAAACTAAAACCGCTTGGAAAAGAGGATGAGAGCCTAGTGTCTTCAAGCACATAGAGTCCATCCTTAGTTGTCCCTTGTCCTAGGACTTTACTTGTCTCAATATCCTGAAAGGAAACATCATTAGGCCCGAAAATAGCATAGCAATTTAGATCAGATGTTGCCTTCTTAACCGAAAGCAAGTTAGATGTAAAGGTGGGCATATAGAAGGCTTGTGATTCTTTATCAAACAATTTCAGGTTACCAATGCCTTCTATCTGAACTTGTTCACCATTGGCAATGCTAACATATCCTAAGGCTGGTTTAATATTTCCAATAAGCTTAGGGTCACTAATCATGTGATGGCTAGCTCCTGAATCAACTATCAAAGGTTTCCTACTAATAGAGTCTAGCTTAACATTACTACAAGATGCATGAAAGCTCATGGGTTTAGAGTTACCAGACTCCTTGAGTGCTTTGATGAGAGCATCAAGGTCGGCCTTCTTGACAAACTCAGAGGGCATTGTCATGGTGGATTGTCATTCGCATGGTGTTGACTGGACTGTCCACCTCTTTCTTGGTTCCCATTGGAGCCGGATGCTAGGTGAGCTCGAGAGTCCTTGTTGTTATTGTTGTTGTCTCTCCAATGGCCCTGGTGAGAAGAGCGTGAATCCCAGCGTCCTGATTGAGGAGGAAAGCGCTTCAGGTGAGGGTGGAGGATGAAACACTTCTCTTTGGTATGTCCTGGCTTCTTGCAATAGGTGCACACCACCGAGTTGCTCCACCAGAACGATAGTGACCCTTGTTGGCTGAAGCGATGGTCTCCTCAGCTTTGTTTGCAAGCACAAGTTCTCCTCCTTTCCCACCGAATAGGCCAAGGGATCCCTGTTCCTTTTGGATTTGAGAACATACTTCATCAAGACTTGGGAGCTTGGTTCCACGGAGAATATGTTTGATTAGATCATTGTAAGCCGGATTAAGAACCATCAGGAGTGCAAACACCTTATCCTGCTCTCTTCGTTCGTTCAGGATGGCAGCATCAAGGTAGGTGGCCTCAGCATCTCCAGCTCAGCCCAGGAAGACCTGAACTTCCCAAAGAAGGTGTTGAAGTCGGTGTCTCCTTGGCTCAGTTGGTTGATGCTCCTTTTGATCTCAAAGACCCGGGTAAGGTTTGATACATTGCCAAAGACATTCTTCAAGGTGTCCCACAGCTCCTTAGCACTCTCGCAGTATGAGTATGCTTCAAGAACAGAGAGAGTGAGGGATCCTTGAAGAATAGCTAGCACCGCTTGGTCCTCTGAGAACCACTTCTCTGCCTCGGCCCCTTCATCAGCAGCATCCTTCTCTCCATGTTTGGATTCGTCCTCGGTTGCCTTGTTGTCTTCAACATGGCTCCATAGTTTGCGACCACATAAGACGGCCTTGGTGGTTCTGGCCCAAAGGAGGTAGTTGTCAGCTCCTTTGAGCACCACTGGAAGAGAGACTGGCTTGTTGTTCTCCATTGTTGCGCGACAGGAACTTGAGAAACAGCTATGGACCGCTGGACAAAGAGAGGTACTCTACTATGGACCGCTGGACAAAAGATGTTGCTCTTTAAGGAAGAGAGGCTAAGATGAAAACCGAGTGAATTTCAGAGATTTTATGGTTGAAAGGATGAGAGATATAGTTTGCAAACAGGGTTTAGATTGATTTGAGATAGCTATTATCCAGCGACAAAAGGAATGAAGAACAAAGTTTTCTGGAAATCGAAAGCAGATTTAGAATGAAAGAGATAGATTGAATGAGAAAGAGCTTTGTTGCTCTGATACCATGTAAGTTTTAGAAATGAAACAGATGAAGAACCTATAGGTTCGAATAGAGAATGATAGCGAGAATGAAGAACAGATGATCTTATTGAAATGGAACTCAGTCCATAAGTATATCTTTACAATGGTTCGACACTAGATATATATAGACAGACAGAGATAAGATACAAAGGGAATGAAAGGAACAGGTGAGGACAGAAGTAATTGGCGAGTCAGAGAAGGAGAGGCCCAAGGTCGCTGAAAGCGACCGGTCCTAACGTTTGGGACTTTAAACACACCCGTGACTTCTCCTTCTTGCGACCTCCAACGGTCACTAAACCAAGTCAACTCTTCTTCTTCCTTGTTGTACACTTCATTGGCGTGTGTTAGACCGTGTAGACCAAACCACTCCTTTGCTTGCTTCACACGTCCGGTCATGTCTTGATTCACACGGTTTGATAAGCAGCCCCTCTTACAGGAGTCATCAAGAAGAATGTGAGATTCAAATGGGAGCAAGCACAAGAAAATTCATTCCAGACTTTGAAAGGGAAGCTTACTAATGCACCTCTTCTTGTTTTGCCTGATTTCCTAAAAACTTTTGAGATTGAGTGTGATGCCTCAGGAGTTGGAATTGGTGCTGTCTTGATGTAGGATAGGAAACCGATTGCTTATGATATGATCCTGAACAGCACTAAGAACATGGAGCTTGTACCTGAGGATGAGCTTGTACCTGAGGAAGCTTTAGTTGCACCAGAAGGACTTAAAACTCATTTTAAGGCCAAGAAGCTCAAGGAAGCCAATGGAGGATTACTTCAACAAATCCAAGCCTTGGATCATTCAGAGACAAATCAAACCACATTGGTTTTGATTCAGGCCCAAAGAGATCACTAATTGGGTATGTGAATCAATTGTACTCTTTTTCCCTTCTCCAAGTTTTGTCCCACTGGGTTTTCTTGGAAAGGTTTTTAATGAGGCAATTGGTCCACATTGTTACTGACCCATTAGTTGATTCTCCTCAAGCCCAAGAAGCCCAAAATAAAGAAGAATTTCGTCCAAGACCTTTGCATGAAGAGGAAATTCGAATTTGAACTTTAATTAAGTGTTTTGTTTAGTTCCAAGGTCATTTAATGCTTGCTGTTCATGCAAGCCTTGTTTGACCTCTACTTAAACCTCATGTACTCCCATTTTCGAAACTATCTATCTTCTTTTATCAAAAACCTTTTGAATTTAGATCACTGTTTATTGGTGTGTCATATCCAGTAAACAAACCCGAATTCTTGTGTGTCATATCAAGAATTCAACCTGGTTTGCTTGAGGAAATTCCGCAGCCTCTTAGCAAAGCCATTCAATCCATCTCATATTCCATTCTTCACAGTTCTGTTCCATCCGTTCCAGAATCTTTTCAACTTCAGACTGGGTGATTCAAGGGAGTTTATATTAAGTGGTATCAGAGCAAACCAGCCTGCAAGTTAAGTTTTCTTTCTATTTTTTCTTTGTGTCTGTTTATCTTCTCATGCACAGATCTGCTTGTTTTGAAACCAGGAAGTGTAGATCTGTTAGCTGTGACTTCTTTAAAACATATTAGGCCTATAGATCTGTTAGTTTCGAACCCTAGGAGCTACAGATTTGTGTTCTGCAATTTTAGGCTAGAATATGACTGTTTCATCTTTCAAATCCAGAATTGTGTTAATCTGCAGAAAATGTGTTTAAGCACCTGTTTGGTCTAGTTTAATTTCTTTCTTTTAAGAAGTTGTTTCTTTAGAACTCTTTACTGGTGGATTTGTGTTTTCTGTTTCAGAGAACATGTCTGGAACAGAGGATGAGGAAGAATCCAGCAACAACAGAAACAACAAACTGCTGATTGAGGCTATGACAAAGATAATGGATGAAAGAATTGATGCCTTTCGACAAGAGTTTCAACAGAACTCAAACCAGAAGCATAGCAGAACTCGGCAAAGAAAGGAACAAGAAAGATCACCAAAGGACAGAGAGCAACCGAAGCAATCCAGTGCTCAAACTGATGAGAAGAAATACACTCAACCTGAGCTTAGTTCACCTCTACTTGAACCACAAAGGATGAACACTCAAGGTTCAGAAACTGGAAAAGAACAGTTGGATAAGGATCTGGAATTACAAAAGAAGCTTGTTGAGCAAGAAGAAGAGCCAAGCTTGATCACAGATCAGAGGCAAATCTCAAACCTTCCTCTTGAGGCAAGATCAGGTGGTGCACGTGGTTTAGATGCAGCACAAGACCTTCTGCTTGGTACCAGAATAAGAGAAACTCAGAACCTGATTCCATATTGGCAAAACTTCATAACAGGTCATAGTTTCAAGTACTCTGTTTCTAAATTTCCTATTTCAAGTATAATGCACTTGTTCTGTCCAATGAGTGCTCAGAAAGAAACAGGAGCCATGGAGAAGCAATGGTGCCTGATAGAAGTAACACCAGATTTGCAATGGGCTCAATCTGTTCGTAGTGAACCCAAGCAAGGAACCAAGAGTAGAATTGGAGACATCATTAGAGGAAATGCAGAACTGAATGATAGTCAGGGAGAAGAACCCACATGTTATATCAAGGAGAACCCACCAGATATATGCCAACGAACTCAAAAGCAACAAACTCGAGGTACCTATCTAGACTCCCAAAAACGAATGAAGCCTAATTTGCTTTCTGTTGGTACAGGATCAACTGTTTTAAAGACCAGGCTTTATGAAACAAGAGAGTATAATGCTGTTACCAACCCAAGAAATTACCAAACTCAAGAACCTAAGATCAGGAGGTCACAATGGAATATTATAAGAAGAGTGGGGATGTATTCAAATCATCTTCAACGTTCAAGGATGAACCACCAGATGCATTACTGATGCTCAAATCAAACAACAATTCCCAACAAGGTAAGCCCTTCAACCAACCACCAGAATCTTGGTATACTTTTTCTTGTTTTGATGCAGTACATGGGAAACATAAAGAAGAAAGAAAACTAGTACATCATCAGACCAGAAAAGTTTTCACTGATCAAGAACAAGTTTTATGCCATGGATGGATACCACCAATCCTAATACGAGCCAGAGATATAGAACTTGAACATGCTAAGGTAAGCATCTATGTTCTCAAGGATTCTTTTGTTTCTGATCACACAGATATGATTTGCTTGTCTTTGTCAAAAGAGCCAAATGCAGGTTTTAGAACAGCCTTGAAGCGCACAAGAAGAACCCAAAAGAGAGAAGAAGACAAACGGTTCAAGCCACCTGATTTGGACCAGGATAAACACCAAGGACTCAGCTTCTTCATACTGATCAAAGAAGCACCACCAGACATAACATACACACTAAAGCCGAGCCTAAACAGATTTGGAGGTATTTCCTTAATCCTACATGATTCCGCTGCTAACTTGTTCTATGTCCATGCAGATGAATCAGATTTGAGGACAAATCCTTTTCAAGTGGAGGGGAATGATATGATCCTGAACAGCACTAAGAACATGGAGCTTGTACCTGAGGATGAGCTTGTACCTGAGGAAGCTTTAGTTGCACCAGAAGGACTTAAAACTCATTTTAAGGCCAAGAAGCTCAAGGAAGCCAATGGAGGATTACTTCAACAAATCCAAGCCTTGGATCATTCAGAGACAAATCAAACCACATTGGTTTTGATTCTGGGTATGTGAATCAATTGTACTCTTTTTCCCTTCTCCAAGTTTTGTCCCACTGGGTTTTCTTGGAAAGGTTTTTAATGAGGCAATTGGTCCACATTGTTACTGACCCATTAGTTGATTCTCCTCAAGCCCAAGAAGCCCAAAATAAAGAAGAATTTCGTCCAAGACCTTTGCATGAAGAGGAAATTCGAATTTGAACTTTAATTAAGTGTTTTGTTTAGTTCCAAGGTCATTTAATGCTTGCTGTTCATGCAAGCCTTGTTTGACTCTACTTAAACCTCATGTACTCCCATTTTCGAAACTATCTATCTTCTTTTATCAAAAACCTTTTGAATTTAGATCACTGTTTATTGGTGTGTCATATCCAGTAAACAAACCCGAATTCTTTGTGTCATATCAAGAATTCAACCTGGTTTGCTTGAGGAAATTCCGCAGCCTCTTAGCAAAGCCATTCAATCCATTCATATTCCATTCTTCACAGTTCTGTTCCATAAGTTCCCGAACTTTTCAACTTCAGATGGGTGATTCAAGGGAGTTTATATTAGCTTACTTCAGTGAGAAGCTAGGAGGAGCCACTCTCAATTACCCAACATATGATAAGGAGCTTTAATGCACTAGTGAGAGCTTTGCAAACTTGGCAACATTATCTATGGCCTAAGGAGTTCGTGGTGCATACTGATCATGAGACTCTCAAGCACTTGAAAGGACAGCACAAGCTCAACAAAAGACATGCCAGATGGATTTAATTCATTGAAATGTTTCCCTATGTCATTCGGTACAAGAAAGGTAAAGAAAATGTTATGGCTGATGCTTTGTCTCGAAGGTATGTGCTCATCTCTACTTTAGATGCTAAGTTTCTCGGATTTGAGCAAGTTAAGGAGTTGTATGAGTCTGATCTAGACTTCAAAGAACCATTTCTTGCTTGTTCTAGAACCGCAAGTGGCAAGTTCTATAGGAATGATGGTTACCTGTGTTTTATGCAAACCATGCATTCCTAACTGTTCTTTGAGAGAGTTACTTGTAAGGGAAGCCCATGGAGGAGGATTGATGGGGCATTTTGGGATAGAAAAGACACTGAAGGTAGTGCAAGAACACTTCTTTTGGCCGCATCTACAAAGGGATGTTGAAAGGATCTGTGGCAGGTGTGTTACTTGTAAACAGTCTAAGTCCAAAGTGCAGCCTAATGGTATGTATACTCCTTGCCTATTCCTACTCATCCGTGGAATGACATATCTATGGATTTCGTGCTTGGATTGCTAGAACTAGGACAGGAAAGGATTCTATCTTTGTGGTAGTAGATAGATTTTCTAAGATGACTCATTTTATTCCATGTCATAAAACTGATGATGCATTGCATGTAGCTGATTTGTTCTTTAGAGAAATCATTCGTTTGCATGGCATGCCTAGAACAATAGTTTCTGATAGGGACACTAAGTTCTTGAGTTACTTCTAGAAAACTC
>FNXX01000021.1:641160-646160 GCA_900108845.1 Iljinskaea planisiliqua
CACACAAGGGTAGATTGATACAATCTAAACCTCTGGTAAAATGCCCCCGTAACCCAGCAGATAAAGTACATTACATAGTCCGTTTTAGGGATTGGTGACTTACCCATTCAGTGACTTTGGCACTGGATGGACGTTACCAAAATTGGTACTATCGGGTCGGGTGAATTCAATAATAGACGCCTGTCGGCATTCCAGCCTTCCTTCTCCTTTCAGGACCTATCCTAAACAGAATCCAGTACTTCTTGGTCGTGAATATCTGAATAGGGCGAACCACTCCGTGGATATCTTTACTTCGGAACAAAACAATTAGAATTAGGCTCGGTCAACTGGAATGTGTATTATCCAGATAGGGGATCTTCCAATTGAGAAGATCTATCGACCTGAGACGAAGAGAAAGGTCTATCTATTTTATTTAGTTATTCAGTTGATTCGTTATTGGAACAGATAGCAACAACAATTTCATCCGACATGCGTATTTTTTATTTTCCAATGGATTTCCATCCTTCATTAATGGAAATTTTTTTGATGTAGTGAGTAATAGCTCTGGTTGTTCGCTGTTCAAGAATTCTTGTTTAGGCAGTTCGTACCATCCATACATAGTGTTTTGATCTAAGATTTCAATTCTTCCATGTTTCAGTAGTAGCATATTGTTCCGTGGAGCTAAGTGGAAGAAACAGGTGTTTCTACAACTCTACCACCCAGTCAATTCCGTTCCACTTAATCCCTATTTCACGGCCACATATCTTTCCGGCTAAGTAATGGGAAACCTTTCTCCTGTTACATTACATGAATCCTATTTTCATTTCATCCGGGAAAAGCCATCTTTTTTTCAACAATGTCTTTGTCATTCGATCCAATAGCGTTCCGTTAGATAGGAACAGATTTGATAAATACTGATAACTCTCGGATAGAGTATTAGAACGGAAAAATCCATTAGATAATGAACTATTGGTTCTAAGCCATCTCTGGCGCTGAATCAACAATTCGAAGTGCTTTTCTTGCGTATTCTTGATAAACCAGCGTTTATATATAGATGTAGGAGGATCTGTTTGGGAAGTAAGAAGCCCCTTTGACATCTCTTCATCTGCAAAGAATTCTCGATGTGAAAACACAGAGACAAAGGGCTGATCTTTGAATAGGAAAAAGAGTGGATCTGCGGGGTCCCAAATGAATTGGCTTATTCTAAAAAAGCCTTGTTCTTTGGAAGACCTATCTCGTCTCTGGTACTGCATGGTTCCGCTCTGCAAGAACTCCGAATCATTCTCTTGAAGCTCATACTTTTCATCATAAATGATCCGCTTGCCCCGAAATGACCCGGCCAAATAGGGAAATACCAATTCATTAGGCCTTTCGATACAATCAAATAGAAAGCCCCGAGGGCGCCATATTCTAGGAGCCCAAACTATGTGATTGAATAAATCCTCCTCTATCTGTTCCGGGTCGAGGACTCCTTCTCCTTCCCCTTCTTCAAACTCCGATTCGTATTTTTCATAGAGAAATCTCTGATCAACGATAGAACAAGATCCATCTTGCATCATATATAAGGGATCCCTTGGTTCGGAGCGAAAAAGCAATGTCACTCGATCATTATCAAACTGACTGCAATCTTTTTCTGTCCGTGAGGATCCCACCAAAGCGCCTTGCACTTCTAATAGGCCATGAAATAGATCCGAATCATTCTCAATGAATCCATAAGAAGTGATCCTATTTTTTTCATCGGGTCCGGATAGAGACCAAAGGTCTTGAGCGACCGATCCGGCAGAACAACTCAAAAGATAAAGAAGTATCGTGAATTTCTTCATGCTCGTTCCAAGTTCGAAGTACCATTTGTACAAATAAGAATCCCCTTCGTTACATGATTTCTTCTTCATATAGATAGATATAGGATCTATGGGGCAATTACTTATAAGTACATTTTGTGCAACAGCCCTTCCTATCTGATAGAAAAGGATCCCATGATCCTGAACCGATCTTACCTGGGATCGCAAATCCCAAGTTTGTCTATGAAGAGCGGATCTAATTGTATTAGTGTCTATAATTGATTTCTTCTGTGTAATACTAATTGATAGGGCCTCATTGGTAAGTGCTACCAGATCTCGTGCACTGGAACCCATGGTTATGGACTCGAATCCATTAGTATGGAACATTTTCTTTTCCAAGTGAAATCCCCTAGTATAGGAAAGAGTGAAAAAGTGCTTTCGTTGTTGTGGAATAAGAAGCCTTCTTATTTTAATGCATGTATTTAATTTATTCGGGGCTATTAGAGCGGGATCCACTTTTTGGGGAATATGAGTCGAAGCAATAACAAGAATATTTCTAGTGGAACATCTTTCACAATCCCTGGAGAGAGAGTTCACCAAGAGACCGAGGGCTAAGTAATTCGACTCATTCACATCAAGATCATGAATGTTTGGAATCCATATTATGCAAGGAGACATTGCTTTTGCTAATTCGAATTGAAGGGTGATATAAAATCGGTCTATTTCCGACATCATATCCATAGTTAGCGCATTCATCATAGTTAGAAGCTCCAGCTCCGTATCAAGTTCACGATCAATATCGTTACTAGCATCAATATCGTCACTATCATCAATATCGATATCATCAATAAAAAAACCTTTCGGCTTGTTATCCAGGAACTTGTTCAGAAATACTGTAATGAAAGGAACATAGGAGTTTGTCGCTAGGTATTTGACCAAATAGGATCGTCCGGTTCCTATAGAACCTATCACTAAAATACTCCTAGAGGGGGATAGGGCTAAGCGGAGCGAAAAGGGTTTTCCATGAGACGGGAAATGAAAACTATTAGCCCCACACGAAGTTTGTGAATAAGTGATTGTCTGATAATGAGCAAGGAATATCCGTCTTTCTGCTAAACAGGATGTATTGAACTCATAATTCATTAGATACTTTTTATGAATGTCAACTAAGTAGCGTAAGTAAATTGTTCCCGGTTGTTCAATCATTTGATAACCAGAGTCATTCTTTGATAAATGATCACTATGAGTCAGACTCAATAGAATTTGATCAATCCTTTTTTCTGCCCTTAAGGTGGAGAACTGAACCAAGAATTCTCTTTCTTTATCATCAATCGAATCACTGTTCGCGACCCAGGATTCTATTTTATCATCAATCCAACCACCGCTCACGTTTTTTCTTTTTCTTATCAATGAATAGATCTCTTTACTTGTATGACTTAGATGTCTCGTATTTCTCGAAAAAGTGATTCGATTGATGGGATTTGGTATGATACTTATGAGATCGATGATATCGATGAAGTTTATTTTCAAATCTTTCTTCTTAGAACGTATTGATTTGACCCCATAAGCGGGATCACCACCCCATAGCATAGAACCCCGTATTTCTTCTAGACAATCTCCTAATTGTTCCAGAGCAACTAGAAAAAGATTCTTTAACCAGAAAGAATTCAGTTCAGATGTAGGATACCTATCCAGAAGTTTTCGCAACTCAATCATGTATGATGGAATCATCAAAGATTTGATCTTTTCGAACTCTGTCTGTAACTCACTATAGGCTCGGGAAACAAAGAGAAGATGTGTACGAACGATATATCCAGCAACAAGAAGAAGGAAAAGGATTGAATAGAGGACCTCACGAACATTTGGCGATCTCAGATGTGTCGATATCAATGATGACTCATTATTTCGATGAATCATTTCTTCGGACAGAAGAAGATTATGTAAAGACTTACTCGAAATCTCACTTATCAGATTCCTTTGTGGAAGACACAATTTTTTCTGAAGAATTCGCCATGATATATCTAATCCATGCATAATATCATGAAAAATGGATACAAATTTTTGACTGCTACTTAGTATCCGCAATAGGTCTGAAAAAGTATCTAAAAATATCAAATTTAGATATTTGTACCCTGTCGAAGTAAAGAACCATGGCATATATGTTTGGAATAGATTCCATTTTGAGAGAATTGAAAAAGCACTATCTCGTTGAAAGGTTCTACCCATCTGCCCTTTGTCAACGCATTTTTTTAGGCAAAGACTCCGTTTTTTCCTCTGTAAATATTTGTCAGAACATGGAGTGTGAATCAAACCCACGTTTGAATTGAAATTGAGATACTGATGCAAGCTCTTCTCTTCTGAATCGGATAGATTCATATCTGAAAGAGTTTGACAATACGTTCTTTCAAAATTGACTCTTTGTCCCTCTATTAGAGGTGTTCCAGAAATGTCTGCAATCGAGTAAATAGCTCTACGAACTAATGGATCGGATCGAATTGGAAAATGGAAAGATTTGTACAAGTTATACCTTTCGTCACCACTTTGTGGAAAATCGTTAGATATGAATATGTTAGATACCTGTGACTCGATTGACGAAGGTGAAATAGTATCTCTCTCCAAAAAAGCATGTTTTTTTTTACCACCGGACGAAGAAAATATTTTGTTGTGAATGAACAAGATAGTGAGGAATTGTCCATACGTAAAATCAGAATTATTGAGACGGGCCTTTTCAACATAAAAAGGGAATCTTTTGTTACAATAGAAGCAGAAGTGATGTGGATTATTCAAGAATCGAAGTCGATTTGCTTTAGAAAAAGAAGATATCAATGAACTTCTCTGAAATGGTTTCACGGGATTCAGCCAATTGTCTTGATCGTGGGATACGATTGAGAAATAGGAATCCGTGTTATCAAAAGATTTCCTGCGATTCTTTCTAGTATGGAATGAGTCAATCATCCACTTTGGTATCTTATTGAACAAAAATGGTGATATTGTTCCTCCATTGATCAAGAATTTCGATTTTTGAGAAGTATTATGATCATCCAATAAAAAGGGTTTCAATTTTTTCAAATGAACGATTTGAAGACCTATTGATTCTAACAACTGATTGCAGAGTTGATCGTTCGGACCTTTCAATTCATAGATGTGGATCTCAGACCTATGAATGGGGATATTCTCGAAACTCACAAAGAAAAAAGGAAGTGAGTTAGACAAAAAGAGAAGTAACTTGGACAAAAAACG